>JAQQAC010016209.1:60267126-60294788 GCA_029783875.1 Phataginus tricuspis | reverse complement strand
AAGAGGAACCCTCTTACACTGCTGGTGGGAATGTAAATTAGTTCAACGATTGTGGAAAACAGTATGGAGGCTCCTCAAAAAACTCAAAATAGAAATACCATTGACCCAGGAATTCCACTCCTAGGAATTTACCCAAAGGAAACAAGATCTCAGATTCAAAAAGACATATGCACCCCTGTTTATTGCAGCACTATTTACAATTGCCAGAAATGGAAGCAACCTGTGTCCATCAGTAGGTGAATGGATAAAGAAGATGTGGTACATATACACAATGGAATATTTTTCAGCCATAAGAAGAAAACAAATCCTACCATTTGCAACAACATGGATGGAGCCAGAGGGTATTATGCTTAGTGAAATAATCCAGGCAGGGAAACACAAGTACCAAATGATTTCACTCATCTGTGGAATATAACAACAAAGCTAAAACTGGAGGAACAAAACAGTAGCCTGCTCACAGACCTCAAGAATGGACTAATACTTTCCAAAGGGAAAGGGACTGGGAAGTTTGGTAGGAAGGAAGGGATAAGGGGATTAAGGAGTCTTCTGATTTGCACACATAATGTAGGGGGGGACTGGGAAGGAAGTATAGCACAGAGAAGACAAGTACTGACTCTATAACATCTTACTATGCTGATGAACAGTGACAGTAATTGGGTATGTGGTGGGGACTTGATAATGGGAATGTAGTAACAACAGTGTTGCTCATGTGATTTTTTTATCAATGATACCTTAATAAAAAAGTAAAGAATATATACGTAGCTCAGTGGAACAGAATAAAGAGCCCAGATTTAAACCCCCATACATATGGCCAATTAATATATGATAAGCAATGTATACACAATGGGAAAAAGACAGTCTTTTCAATAAATAATGTTGAGAAAATTGGACCTCTACATGCAAAGGAATGAAATTGGATACACCATACATAAAAGTAAAGTCAAAATGGATTAAGGACCTAATTATATGACATAAAACCATAAGACTCCTAGAAGAATACATAAGCCAGGATCTCTTGAACATCAGCTTGAATAATTTTTTTCTCAATACATGTTTCCTGACAAGGGAAACAAAAGCAAAAATACACAAGTGGGACCAAGTTAAATTTGGTGTATAAAATTTAGTACATTAAACTAAAATACTTCTGTACAGTAAAGGAAACCATTGACAGAACAAAAGGGCAATGTACTGTAAGGGAGACTATGTTCACAAATGATGTATCTGACAAGAAGCTAATATCCAAAATATATAAAGAACTCATATGACTAAAAATCAAAAAGAGGATCTGAACAGACACTTCTCCAAAGTAGAAAGTCAGGTGACCAACAGGCACATGAAAAGATGCAATTAAAAAGTATGCAGAGGACCTGAGTAGACATTTTTCCAAAGAAGACATAGAGATAGCACAGGACATGAAAAGATGCTCCACATCATAAATCATCAGGGAAAGGCAAATGAAAACTGCAAAGAGATATCACCTCACTATACAAGAAATATTCACTTTCCAAGAAATATCAAGTTTTGGTGAGGATGTGGAAAAAAGGGGACCTCCCTACACAGTTGATGGGAGTATAAATTGGTCTGGCTGCTATGGAATGCAGCATGGAGATTCCTCAGAAAACTAAAAATAGAAGTACCATACACCCCAGTAATTCCATTTCTGGGAATTTACCCAAAGAAAACAAAATCACTGATTTGAAAAGATACATGCACTCATATGTTTATTGTCCCATCATTTACAATAGCCAAGATATGGGAGCTACCAAAGTGTCTATCAATAGATGAATGGGTAAAGAAGGTGTGGTACATATACACAACGGTATATTATTCAGCCATAAAAATGAAAGAAATCCTGCCTTTTGTGACAACATGGATGGACCTGGAGGGTATTATGCTAGTGAAATAAGACAAATAACAAAGGATTTCATTTATACATGGAATCTAAAAACAAAACAAAACATGCTTGTACATTGCTAATGAGAATGTAAAATGTTACAGCCACTTTAGACAACAGTTTAGCAGTGTCTTACAAAGCTAAACATACACAGACCCTATGACCTAGCCATGCCGCTCCTAGGTGTTTATTCAAGAGAAATAAAAATATATGTTTACACAAAAACTGCATGGCTTTTAATAGTAACTTATTTCAATATCATAAAAAACTGGAAAAACATAAATGTCTTTCACCTGGTGAATGGATAAACAAACTCTGAATATCCACATACTGCAATACTACACAGCAATAAAAAGTATGAGCTACTGAACAACATGCAATCTAGATGAATCTCAAAATAGTTCTATTGAGTGAAAGAAGCCATATTCAAAAGGCTACATACTCTATGATTCCATTTATATGACATTCTGGAAAAGGTAAAACTATACTGGCAATGTTGACAGAAAATATATCATTAGTCACCAGAAGCTGTAGATGAGGGCAGTACAAGGGAATCTAGGGTGACAGAATGATGGGATTGTTCTGTATCTTGATTTTGATGGTGTTTACAAGATTGCATGATTTTTCAACATAGCGCTCAGAATTTTGCAGTAGATTTTAATCCATATAAGGTATGCCTCAAAAAATTCAAACTAGTAAAGTATAGCCTAAATGCCAAAATTAGATATCTAGATTTTCAACATTACAAAAACAAAGGAATACAGAATCTAAGTTGAGGTAAATCTAAAAAGAGAGCTCTGTTTTAACCTCTATTTTCTCATACAAGTCCAGTCAATTCTCACACGTATGTATTTTTTATGTTTAGTTTCCCCTTATTTATTCCTTCGTTCAAACTGAATTTCCATGAGCACCAAGGGTGCAGTGGTTCTTTATCTTTTCTCTAAATCAGACAGAGATAGATACATATACATGCAGACATAAGGACACATAGGCACGGAAGTTCAGACTCAGTATCTGGCAGTGTCTTCTTCACAGTAGATATTAAACATTTTTAATGATGCTTCTTGAGGCTCACCAACATCTCTATTCTTTGCCTACAGAGCAGTAGGCTGCCTTTTGACTATTCATTCCTGGTCCCATTCTTGCTAGTATGCACATGCCCTCTCTTTACTTTCTCTCTGCCCAAATCAGGAAATGTTCTTACACACTACCACTTTGCTTTTAATACTAAGCACCAGTCATGAACATGTCTAAACTCAAAATCAGCATATATCCCAGGAAATTGCACCAGAACATCACCTAGGGCAATATTAAAGGAAAAAAGAAAGTTTTCTTCCAGCACAGAAAATATGTAAATGTTTACTTGTCAGTGTTCTTTAGTTTTGTTTTGGTTTGTTTTGCTTCTATGGCTCCTTGTAAACTAGATGGTAGCTCTGGGTATACATCAAAGAACCATCTGCCTTAATAAGTCAGTTATCATTTAAGTTACCCTAATGCCTTACTGCTACTATATAATGCTGAAATATCAAGAAAACTCAAAAATTGTAAAGTAAATCAGACTTTTTTTCCACAAAATTTACTTATCAGGAAGTGATAATCTCTCTCTTTTTGGCTATTATGAGATTGCCAAGAAGTGTTAAAGAGGAAAAGGAAGAAGAGATCTGTAGAAGAATGGCCTAAAATTTTTAACCAAATTAAAATTTTATATAAAAGATTAACCTTGGATTTAAGCTACAATAGCACATATACTGACTCCATTTCTTTCACTGGGATAGATTCCCCAAATAATTACACTATTCCAGAACATATACCTCTCTGAAATTCAAATTAGAAGAAGAGACAAGGGTTAAGATAATGCCCTTTTATTTCTACTCCTCTTCCCAATATTGGAGGCCTTTATTTGCAAATCAGACAAGAGACAGTAAGAGAGAAGTAGCATGTTGACTGGCAATAACTGGAAAGATTTGGAAAGCTATTTCTTAAAATGGAGACTGACAGGAAAAAGCACGGAATCTTCATTTCCACTCTGGCTAAAGTCTCTTGGGAAACACTATTAGACCAAACCAGCATGAGACAAATAGGGAACAGAGCTGTTGAAAACTCAGCATGCTTTCTTAGATGTATGACAGGCAGTACAGTAGGAATCAGACCCCAGACACCCAAACAGTCCCCATACAGTGGAATAGGAGAAAATTTTAATGCTAAAAATCGGCAATGCTAATAGAATCTGAGCCTCTTTGGGATCCAATTATCTTTTATTGGCAAGTTTAGATTTGCATAAAGACTTGATAATGACTCAGCTTCAGCACATCAGAATCAATTTGTCAAAGTGAGCAAGGTGTAAAATAGGTGCTGGCCTGAAAAAGATCCTAGCTTTACCTCTATAATTCATGAGTTACTTTAGCAAAATTACATGTCTTTCTGGTATTTTTTTCCCTTTACCTATAAGTAAATAGATTGGATGCACAATTATTTTAAGCTCTAAAATTCTATCTCTTGATTAACTTCATAAGTGCCTCTTTCCTTCTTTCATTCCCTGTGTCCTCTTCTGAAATAATGCTCCTAACAAACAATTGTGGCCTTGCCCTGACAGAGAAGGATTATTTTTCTATCATGAATATATAATTCCCATGAAGAAGAAGATAAACCATGCAGAGACAACATATCGTTATTCATTTCCTAGTTTAATAAACACCTAATTTACAGAAGAGTATTATATGCTAAACTTTGAAAAGTACACATCCTATTTATACAACACAGCAGTCTCTAGTACTAAAAAATGTAACAAAGTGGCTTTTGGCAGCTACAAAATCCATTTGGTTTTCTTCCATTGGTTTTTACATAATGAGAATGTAACAAAATACATCCTTAGCCAAAAAAAGGATTACTATTGTGAATTAATTTTTTGAAATTTAACTCAGTGACACCTCTGAATAGGGTCAACCACCTACATTACATATAGATGCCTAGGTTCAGTGTGACTTCATAATGGTGGAAGGAACCCACATGATCTCTCCTACCTCTTCTTAAACCTCCCTTACTATTTTAAAGCCTGAAAATGCATGTGAGAGGCAAAATTTGGAACTTCATCAACCACTAAGGTTAGCAGAAAAAAATTATATGGGGATGGGGACTAATTAAAAGCAGCCAGATTCTTATTTCACCAAGTAAGGGCATACAAAATCAACTACCATCTACTATTTACCATTATTTCATAAAAGAAAGGATGTGTTAACTCCAAAAATGTAGAGTATATTATCTTAGAATTAAAAAAATAAGTACATTTATCCTTACTTTTCTCTATTAATGGAAATGTATTTGGGAAACTTCATAGTAGTGAGCAACATCCCTTATAACAAATATGGCATATGGAATACAAATATGCTTGGGAAGAAATAAGACTAGGACTTCAGATCATGCAGGATGCTAAAGTTCTGCTAGCAGAGCCTCTCTTGAAAACAGAGCTGGAGGACTTCTCAAGATGGCGGCATGAGTAGGGGGGCAGAAATCTCCTTCCAAAACCATATATATTTTGAAAATGCAGCGAATACAACTATTCCTAAAAGAGTGACTGGATGATACAGTAAACAAGCCAGGCTACCTCTGCAAGAGCCCAACATCTCACATAAAAGGGTAGGATACAAAGCCATGACCTGGTGGGACCCGAACACTCCCCCAACCCCAGCTCACCAGTGGGAGGAAGGGAATCAGAGGTGGGAGACAGTGGAAGCACAGGACTGCTAAATAACCAGTACTGGTGGTCTTCCCCAAGAGCACAGACACACATTGCATGGTGCACTGGATATTGGAGGAACGAAAAAGTAAGGTCTGAGATTGAGACTGGGAAGAGGTTCCCACAGTCAACTGCCCTGAGACAAAAGAAAAGCAGGTGCTTTAAAAGTCTTAAAGGGACACGGGTTTAACAAGTAGGCAAAATCGTCCTGGCACACTCAGCCCAGCAAGCTGGGAACTTTAAGGAACTGCAGGTGCCCTAACCAACTTGTGGAAATTCAGCTCCAAACCCCCTCATGGTGATAAGCAGCTTCCTGTTCTGTCCCCCTCTGCCAGCACTGCAAGCAAACTGGGTGACCCGCCATTGCTAAGGAAATGCTGGGGAGCAACCCCACCTACAGCAACCACAGAGATTAGCACAGAGGCTTCTCCCTGTGTGTGGCTAACCATCCC
The DNA here is from genome assembly GCA_029783875.1 of Phataginus tricuspis. NCBI lineage: Eukaryota > Metazoa > Chordata > Mammalia > Pholidota > Manidae > Phataginus > Phataginus tricuspis. Next base: position 60,288,709 of record JAQQAC010016209.1, on the reverse strand, counting down.
AGACACAGAACCTCTTCCCTGTGCATGGTTGACTGGCACAGACACCAGAGACCAGTGCAGAGTCCGCGAGGCACAAGGTGCTTTGTTCTCATGCAAGAACACACACCAATCACCTGCAACCCCCACCAGTGCCCTAGGCAATTCTGAGAGCTGACCCACCCATGGCAGCTTAGGGGATTAACCCAGAGGCTGCTCCCTGTGCATGGTTGACTGGCACAGACAGTGGAGACAGGCAAGGCAACTGGCAAGCAGGAGGGGACTTTGTTCTCCCAGCTGACACACACACCACTTGCCGGTGAACACTCCCACTGCCATGAAAAGGCAGAAGAACATTTTTCAGTCAAAAATCCCTCAAACACCAGAGAGAGGGCTGGGTGAGACTGAAATCACTAATCTTCCTGAAAAAGATTTCAAAATAAAAGTCATAAGCATGCTGATGGAGCTACAGAGAAATATGCAAGATCTAAGGGATAAATTCAGGAAGGAAATTAACAGAAATGAAACAAACAATGGAAAGACTTAAGAGCATACTGAATGAGGTGAAAGAGACTGTTAATGGAATATAAATCAGAGAACAAGAATACAGAGAAGCTGAGGCAGAGAGAGATAAAAGGATCTCTAGGAATGAAAAAATATTAAGAGAACTGTGTGACTAATCCAAACAGAACACTATTCACATTATAGTGGTACCAGAAGAAGAGAGAGAAAAAGGAATATAAAATGTCTTTGAAGAAACAATTGAGAAAACTTCCCCAAGCTGGGGAAGGACATAGTCTCTGAGACCACGGAAGTCCACATAACTCCCAACACAAGGGGCCCAAGGAGGACAACAGCAAGACACATAATAATTAAAATGGTAAAGATCAAAGACAAGGACAGAGAATTCAAAGCAGCCACAGAGAGAAAAAAAGATCACCTAAAAAGAAAAACCCATCAGACTATCATCAGACTTCTCATCAGAAACCTTATAGGCCAGAAAGGAATGGCTTGATATATTCAATGCAATGAAACAAAAGGGCCTCGAACCAATAATACTTTACCAGCAATATTATCACTTAAATTTTCAGGAGGGATTAAACTATTCCCAGACATGCAAAGTTGAGGGAATTTACCTCCCACAAACAATCTCTACAATGTATTTTAAAGGGACTGCTCTAGATGGAAGTATGCCTAAGGCTAAATAGCTGTCACCAGAGAAAAGAAAACCACAGCAAAGAAAATGGACCAACCAAATACTAACTAAAGGCAAATAAAATCATCTACCCACAAAATTAGTCAAGGGAAACACAAAGAGTACAGAATAAAACACCTAATGTATAAAGAGTGAAGGAGGAAGAAAAAGAAGAGAGGGAAATAAAGAGTCATCAGACTGTGTTTATAATAGCATAATAAGTGAGTTAAGTTAGGCCATTACATAGTAAAGAAGCTACCCTTCAAACTTTGGAAACCACGAATCCAAAGCCTATAATGGCAATAAGTACATATTTATCGATAGTCACCCTAAGTGTAAATGGAATCAATGCACCAATAAAAAGACGGAGTAATAGAATGGATAAAAAAGCAGGACCCATCTGTATGCTGCCTACAAGAGACTTACTTCAAACCCAAAGACATACACAGAACAAAAGTGAAGGGATGGAAAAAGATATTTCATTGTTAACAATAGGGAGAAAAAAAAACAGGTGTTGCAGTACTTGTATCAGACAAAATAGAATTCAAAACAAAGAAATTAACAAAACACAAAGAAGGACATTACAAAATTATAAAGGGGTCAGTCCAACAAGAGGATAAAACCATTATAAATATCTATGCACCCAACAAAGGAGCACCTACATATGCAAAACAAATACTAACAGAGTTAAAAGAGGGAATAGAATGCAATGCATTCATTTTAGGAGACATCAGCACAACACTCACTCCAAAGGACAGATCAACCAGACTGAAAATAAGTAAGGACGCAGAGGCACTGAACAACACATTAGAACAGATGGACCTAACAGACACCTACAGAACTCTACACACAAAAGCAGCAGGATGCACATTCTTCTCAAGTGCACATGGAACTTTTTCCAGAATAGACCACACAAAAGAGCCTTACTAAATTCAGAAGGATTGAAATTGTACCAACCAACTTCTCAGATCACAAAGGTATAAAACTAGAAATAAATTTTATAAAGAAAACAAAAGGGCTCACAAACACATGGAGGCTTAACAGCATGCTTGTAAATAATCAATGGATCAATGACCAAATTAAAACAGAGATCAAGCAATATATGGAAACAAATGACAAGTGCAGCACAATGTCACAACTTCTTTGGAATGTAGCAAAGGCAGTTCTATGAGGAAAGTATATAGCAATCCAGGTGAATTTATAGAAGGAAGAACAATTCCAAATGAATAGTGTAAAGTCACAATTATTGAAACTGGAAAAAGAAGAACAAAGGAGGCCCAAAGTCACCAGAAGGAGGGACATAATCAAGATCAGAGAAGAAATAAAAAAAATTGAGAAGAATAAAACAATAGAAAAAATTAATGAAACCAAGAGCTGGTCTTTAAGAAAATAAACAAAATAGATAAATCCTTAGTCATACTTATGAAGAAAAAACAGAATCTACACACACAAACAGAATCAGAAATGAGAAAGGAAAAATCACAACAGACACCACAGAAATACAAAGAATTATTAGAGAATACTATGAAAATCAGTATGTGAGCAAACTGGATAACCTAGAAGAAATGGACAACTTTCTAGATAAATACAACCTTTCAAGACTGACCAAGGAAGAAACATAAAATCTAAACAGACCAATTACCAGCAATGAAATTGAATTAGTAATGAAAAAACTACCCAAGAACAAAATCCCAGACCAGATGGATTCACTGCTGAATTTTATTAGGTATTTAGAGAAGACATAATATCCATTCTCAAGGTTTTCAAAAAAATAGAAGAGGAGGGAATACTTCCAAACTCATCCTATGAAGCCAGCATCACTCTAATACCAAAAACAGGCAAAGATACCACAAAAATAAAAACTACGGACCAATATACCTGATGAACATAGATGCAAAAATATTCAACAAAATATTAGCAAACCGAATTCAAAAATACATCAAGAGGATCATACACCATGATCAAGTGGGATTCATCTCAGGGATGCAATGATGGTACAACATTCGAAAATCCATCAACATCATCCACCACATCAACAAAAAGAAGGACAAAAACCACATGATCATCTCCATAGATGCTGAAAAAGCATTCGACAAAATTCAACATCAATTCATTATAAAAACTCTCAACAAAATGGGTATAGAGGGCAAGTACCTCAACATAATAAAGGCCATATATGACAAACCCACAGCCAACATCATGCTTAATGGCAAGAAGCTGAAAGCCTTTCCTTTATGATTGGGAGCAAGAAAAGCATGTGCACTCTCTCCACTTTTATTCAACATAGTTCAGGAGGTCCAATCCATGGAAATCTGGCAACACAAAGAAATAAAAGGCATCCAGATTGATAAGGAAGAAGTCAAACTGTTAGTTTTTACAGATGATATGATATTGTACATAAAGAAAAACTAAGGAACCCACTCCAAAACTAGAACTATTATCTGAATTCATCAAAGTTGCAGGATACAAAATTAATGCACAGACATGTGTTGCATTCCTATACACTAATGATGAACTAACAGAAAGAGAAATCAGGAAAACAATTCCATTCACAGTTGCATCAAAAAGGATAAAATACCTAGGAATAAACCTAACCAAGGAAGTGAAAGACCTATACCTTGAAAACTACAAGACACTCTTGAGAGGAATTAAAGAGGATATTAATAAACGGAAATTCATCCCATGCTCTTGGGTAGGAAGAATTAATTTTGTCAAAATGGCCATCCTGCCTAAAACAATCTACAGATTCAAAGCAATCCCTATCAAAATACAGACAGCATTCTTCAACAAACTGAAACAAATAATTCTAAAATTCATGTGGAACCACAAAAGATCCTGAATAGCCAAAGCAATCCTGAGAAAGAAGAATAAAGCAGGGGGGATCTCGCTTCCCAACTTCAAGCTCTACTACAAAGCCACAGTAATCAAGACAACTTGGCACTGGCACAAGAACAGACACACAGTCCAGTGGAACAGAATAGAGAGTCAGATATTAACCCAAGCACATATGGTCAATTAATATACGATTAAGGAGCCATGGGTATAGAATGGGGAAATAGCCTCTTCCACAGCTGGTGTTGCCAAACTGGACAGCTACATTTAAGAGAATGGAACTGGATTACTGTCTAACTTCATACACAAAAGTAAATTCGAAATGGATCAAAGACCTGAATGTATGTCATGAAACCATAAAACTCTTAGAAGAAAACATAGGCAAAACCCTATTGAATATATACATGAACAGCTTCTTCATGAATATATTTCCATGGGCAAGGCAAACAAAAGCAAAAATGAACAAGTGGGACTATATCAAACTGAAAAGCTTCTGTACAGCAATGGACACCATCAATAGAACAAAAAGCATCCTACAGTATGGGAGAATATATTCATAAATGACATATTTGATAAGGGGTTGACATCCAAAATACACAAGAGCTCATGCACCTCAACAAACAAAAAGCAAATAACGCAATTAAAAAATGGGCTGAGGGGGACCTGATGAAGGGGGTAGCTTAATCATCACAATATTGCTCATGTAATTGTATGTTAATGATACTAAAATAAAATAAATTGTAAAAAAAAAAAATGGGCTGAGGATCTGAACAGACACTTCTCCAAAGGAGAAATTCAGATGGCCAACAGGCGCATGCAAAGATGATCCACATCGCTAGTCATCAGAGAAATGCAAATTAAAACCACAATGAGATATCACCTAACACCAGTTAGGATGGCCAACATCCAAAAGACAAACAACAGCAAATATTGGCAAGGATGTGGATAAAGGGGACCTCTCCTACACTGCTGCTGGCAATGTAAATTAGTTCAACGATTGTGGAAAGTAGTATGGAGATTCCTCAAAAAACTCAAAATGGAAATACCATTTGACCCAGGAATTTCACTCCCAGGAATTTACCCTAAGAATGCAGGAGCACAGTTTGAAAAAGACATATGCACCCCTAATGTTTATTGCAGCACTATTTATAACTGACAAGAAATGGAAGCAACCTAAGTGTCCATCTGTAGATGAATGGATAAAAAAGATGTGGAACATATGCACAATGGAATATTAATCAGCCATAAGAAGAAAAAAATCCTACCATTTGCAACAACATGGATGGAGCTAGAGAGTATTATGCTCAGTGAAATAAGCCAGGTGGAGATACACAAATATTAAATGATTTCACTCATCTGTGGAGTATAAGAACAAAGAAAAAACTGAAGGAACAAAACAGCAGCAGACTCACAGAACCCAAGAATGGACTAACAGTTACCAAAGGGAAAGGGACTGGGGAGGCTGGGTGGGATGGGAGGGATAAGGTGAAACAGGGGTATTACAATTAGTACACATAATGTTGGGGGGAGCACAAGGAAGGCAGTACAACACAAAGACAAGTAGTGACTCTATAGCATCTTACTACGCTGATGGACAGTGACTGTAATGGGGTATGTGGTGGGGACTTGATAATGGGGGGAATCTAGTAACCACAATGTTGCTCCTGTAATTGTATATTAATGACACCAAAATAAAATTAAATTGAATTAAAAAAAGAAAGAAAACAGATCTGGACTAGGAGAAAAATGTGCACCTGAAGGAAAATTTCAGATGGAACAAGTGTCACAGAGAAGTGGAGCCTCCATAAAATGAAAGCCACAGACCAAAAAAGCAAATTTTACTTTCTTCTCAGTTTTTCAAAGTTCCAGGAAGACTCTTCCAGTTCATCACAAGAGTCTCAAAAGTGTAAGACACAGGATGAACCTAGCAGGCTCTAAAATAACTGGTTTCTACTAAGATACATTGTCAAAAGCCACAAGACAAAATTTTAAATGATTATGAGTTCACGAAGTTTTATAGTTCTTTACATCAGGTATGGAAAGATGGTCAAAATATAATTGAAAAAAAAGTGCAGACTGTCTGAAGTGTAGTCCCATTTCTTACACACACACATGTTTACACATGCTTGCATATGCATAGACTATTTCTGGAATGATTCACAATATTTTAAAATCACTGCTGGAATGAGAAGAGACTTTTACTTTTCATCAGTCTTTCAGTTTTACTTATTTTCTTAATATGTTGATGCACTACTTTTCATGACCACAGCAGCCCAGAAGCCAGGTTGCATTTTAATGCCAATAATTTGTAACCAACATAAATCCATTTTATTTGGACTATCAGAAAAAAAAATAATACTATACAGGTATGTATGGTATATTTGTTGCAAGCTGTAGAAGCAAGGTGTCTGGGTTCAAATCCAAGCTACATCATTAACTCACTGTGTAAATTTAAGCAAGTTACTCAGCCTCTCCATGCTTCAGTTTATTCAACTGTAAATAAGGATAATGAACATACTTTCCATTCGGTTTGTTTTGGAGATTGAATTAATACATGCAAGCCACTTAACAATACTTCTTGGAAAAACTAATTACTCGATGAGCATTAGCTAGTGTAACAAGATACTAAATATGACTTTTGCTGTTGTGTCAGTTTAAGCAGAAGCCCCAATGTCAAAAACAATGCAATATGTAAAGAAGTGCTAGGTCATCTAGAAAGGCTTGCACATGGAATGGCCCAAACTCAACTCTTCCAGCATTAGTCCCTCAGCAATCTCAAGGCTACATAAGAGAAGCCTAAGAATTCATTGAGAGTATAATAGAAGAACAGCAAAACTTTTTATTGTCTATCTATTTTTCCAGTTTTATTGCGATATGATTGACATACAGCAGTATATAAATTTAAGGTGTACAAAATAATGACTTGACTTTCATATATTGTGAAATGATAACCACAATAAGTTTAGTAAATATCCATCATCTTATATAGATACCTGAAAAAAGGTAAAGGAAAATATTTCCTTGTAATGAGAAAGCTTAGAATTTATTCCCTTAAAACTTTTGGAGTATACCACACAGCAGTGCTAACTACTGTCCTCATATTGTACATTACATCCCCAGTACTCATTTATCTTATAACTGGAAATCTGTGTCTTTTGACCACCTTCAGCCAATTCTTTATCCCACCACCTCCCATATCTGGTAACCACAAAACCAGTCTCTTTTTCTTTGAACTTGTTTTATTTCTGATTCCACATATAAGTGAAATCATACAGTATTTGTCTTCTCTGTCTGACATATTTCACTTACCATAATGGCCTCAAAGTCCACTCATGTTGTCACAAATAGCAGTATTTCCTTCACTTTATGGCTCAATAATACTCCAGAGTGTGTGTGTGTTTGCACGTGTATGTGTGCAGGCATGTGCACAGTCTTGTGCATGTGTGTCTCACAACTTCTTTATCCATTCATCCATCAATGGACATTTAGGTTGTTTCCATGACTTGGCTATTGTAAATAATGCTGCTATGAACATGAGGGTGGAGATATCTCTCTCACATGATGTTTTTGCTCCCGCAGATATATATTACCAGAAGTGGAATTGCTGGATTATATGGTAGTTCTATTTTTAATCATTTGAGGAACCTCCATATAATTTCCCATAGTGGCTATACCAACTTACAATCCCAACAGTTCACACGGATTTTTCTCCACATCCTCAACAGCATTTATTGTCTCGTCTTCTTGATGCTAGCCATTCTAACAGGCATGAGGTAATATCTCACTGTGGTTCTGATTTGCATTTCCCTAATGACTAACGATGTTGAGCACCTTTCCATGCACCTGTTGGCCATTCATATATCTTTGGAAAAATATATATTCAGGTCCTTTGTCCATTTTTTATATAGGTTATTTGGTTTTTTGTTAAGTTTTATGAGTTCCCAGTATATCTTGGATATTAAACCCTTATCAGATGATTTGCAAATATTTTTCACATTTCATAGATTATCTTCATTTTCTTGATCATTGTCTTTGTTTGGAAAAGCCTTTTACTTTCATGTAGTCCCATGTGTTTATTGTTTATTTTTTTGCTTCTGCTTTAAGTGTCATATTTAAAAATTCATTGCTGACTCATGTCGAGATTTTTTTCCTATGTTATCCTCAAGGACTTTTATGTTTCTAATTTACATTTAAGTCATTAATCCATTTTGAGTTAATTTTTGTGAGTGGTGTAAGATATGGGTCTGGTTTCATTGTTTTATGTATAGTTTATTTTTTAATTTTTTTATTAAGGTATCATTGATATACACTCTTATGAAGGTTTCAGATGAAAAACACTGTGGTAAATACATTCACCCATATTATCAAGTCACCCTCATACCCCATTGAAGTCACTGTCCATCAGTGTAATAAGATGCCACAGAGTCACTACTTGTCTCCATTGTGCTGCACTGTCTTCCCTGTAATCCCTCCCACACCATGTGTACTAATCATAATACCCCTCAATCCCCTTCTCCATCCCTCCCTATCAACCCTCCCCCACCCCCTTCCCTTGATAACTGCTAGTCCCTTCTTGGAGTGTGTGAGTCTGCTGCTGTTCCTTCAGTTTTGCTTCGTTGTTATACTCCACAAATGAGGGAAAGCATTTGGTATTTGTCTTTCTCTTCCTGGCTTATTTCATTGTGCATAATACCTTGTAGCTCCATCTATTTTGTTGAAAATGGTAGGATTTCTATCTTTCTTATGGCTGAATAGTATTCCACTGTGTATATGTACCACCTCTTATTTATCCATTCATCTACTGATGGACACTTAGGTTGTTTCCATATCTTGGCTATTGTAAATAGTGCTGCGATAAACATAGGGGCGCATGTGTCTTTTTGAATCTGAGAAGTTGTTTTCTATGGATCAATTCCTAGGAGTGGAATTCCTGGGTCAAATGGTATTTTTTCTATTTTTAGTTATTTGTGGAACCTCCATACTGCTTTCCAGAATGGTCAAACTAGTTTAAATTCCAACCAACACTGTAGGAGGGCTCCACTTTCTCTGCATCCTTGCCAACATTTGTTGTTCCTAGTCTTTTCTTTGTTGGCCATCCTAACTGGTGTGCAGTGATATCTCTTTGTGATTTTAATTTGCATTTCCCTGATAATTAGCAATGTGGAGCATCTTTTCATGTGCCTGTTGGTCATCTGAATTTCTTCTTTAGAGAATTTTCTGTTCATATCTTTCTTTGATTTTTGATTGTTGAAGTGTGTGAGCTCTTTATATATTTTAGATGTTAACCCCTTGTCGGATACATCATTTACATATATATTCTCCCACACTGTAGGATGCCTTTTTGTACTGCTGATGGTGTTCTTTGCTGTACAGAAGTTTTTTAGCCTGATATAGTCCCATTTGTTTATTGTTGTTTTTGTTTCCCTTGCTCAAGGAGATGCGTTCAGGAAAAAGTTGCTCATGTTTATATTCAAGAGAATTTTGCCTCTGTTTTCATCTAAGAGTTTTATGGTTTCATGACTTACATTCAGGTCTTTGATCCATTTTGAGTTTACTTTTGTGTATGGGGTTAGACAATAATCCAGTTTCATTCTCCTAAATGTAGCTGTCCAGTTTTATCAACACCAGTTCTTGAAGAGGCTGCCATTTCCCCATTGTACATTCATGCCTCCTTTATCATATATTAATTGACCATATATGCATGGTTTATATCTGGGCTCTCTATTCTTTTCCATTGATCTATGGGTCTTTTCTTTTGACAGTACCAAATTGTCTTGATTACTGTGGCTTTGTAGTAAAGCTTGAAGTCAGGGAGCATAATCCCCCCAGCTTTATTCTACCTTCTCAGTATTCGGGGTCTTTTGTGGTTCCATATGAATTTTAGAACTATTTGCTCTAGTATGTCGAAGAATGTTGTTGGTATTTTGCCAGGGATTGCATTAAATCTGTGGACTGCTTTAGGCAGGATGGCCATTTTGACAATATTAATTCTTCCTATCCATGAGCACTTGATGGATTTCCATTTACTGGGATCTTTAATTTCTCTTGAGCGTCTGGTAGTTTTCAGGGTAAAGGTCTTTCACTCCCTTGGTTAGGTTTATTCCTAGTTATTTTATTCTTTTTGATGCAATAGTGAATAGAATTGTTTTCCTGAAATCTCTTTCTGCTAGTTCATCATTAGTTTATAGTAATGCAACAGACTGTGTACTAATTTTGTATCCTGCCACTTTGCTGAATTCAGATATTAGTTCTAGTAGTTTGGGAGTGGATTCTTTAGGGTTTGTTGTGTACAATACCATGTTATCTACCAACAGTAACAGTTTAACTTCTTCCTTACCAATCTGGATGCATTTTACTTCTTTGTTTTGTCTGATTGCCATGACTAGGACCTCCAGAACTATGTTGAATAAAAGTGGGGAGAATGGACATCCTTGTCTTTTTCCCAATCTTAAAGGAAAAGTTTTCAGCTTCTTGCTGTTAAGTATGATGTTGGCTGTGGGTTTGTCATATATGGCCATTATTATGTTGACGTACTTGCACTCTACACCCATTTTGTTGGGAGTATTTATCATGAATGGATGTTGAATTTTGCAGAATGCTTTTTTGGCATCTACTGAGATGATCATGTGGTTTTTGACCTTCTTTTTGTTGATGTGGGGGATTATGTCCATGAATTTTCGAATATTGTACCATCCTTGCATCCCTAGAATAAATCCCACTTGATCATGATGGACAATTTTTTTGATGTATTTTTTAATTAGATTTGCTAATATTTTGTTGAATATTTTTGCATCTATGTTAATCAGGGATAATGGTCTGTAATTTTCTTTTTTGTGGTGTCTTTGCCTGGTTTTGGTATTAGAGTGATGCTGGCCTCACAGAATGAGTTGGAAGTGCTCCCCCTTCTTCTACATTTTGGAAAACTTTAACAAGGATGGGTATTAAGTCTTCCCTTAATGTTTGACATAATTCAGTGGTGAAGCCATCTTGTCAAGGGGTTTTGTTCTTAAGTAGTTTTCTGATTACCAGTTCAATATCATTGATGGTAATTGGTCTGTTCATATTTCCTGTTTCTTCCTGGTTCAGTCTTGGAAGGTAGTATTTTTCTAGAAAGTTGTCCATTTCTTCTAAGCTTTCCATTTGTTATCATAGAATTTCATATAGTATACTCTAATAATTCATTGCATTTTTGTGGTCTCTGTAGTGATGTTTTCTTTCTCATTCCTGATTCTATTTATGTGTATACACTCTTTTTTTACTTCTCAGTATGGATAGGTGTTTATTTACTTTGTATATATTCTCAAAGAACCAGCTCCTGGTTTCATTGATTCTTTCTATTGTTTTATTCTTCTTGATTTTATTTATTTCTGCTCTGATCTTTATTATGTTCTTCCTTCTACTGACTTTGGGCCTCATTTCTTCTTTTTCCATTTACATTAGTTTTGAGTTTAGACTATTCATTTGGGATTGTTCTTATTTCTTGAGGTGAGCCTGTATTGCAATATACTTTCTCTGACAACTGCCGTTGCTACTTCCCACAAGTTTTGGGCTGTTGTTTTCTTTGATCTCCATATATTGCTTGATTACTGTTTTTATTTGGTCATTGATCCATTGATTATTTAGAAGCATATTGTTAATCCTCCATGTGGTTGAGGGCTTTTTAGTTTTCTTTGCATAATTTATTTCTCGTTTCATACCTTTCTGGTCTGAGAAGGTGCTTGGCACAATTTCAATCCTTCTGAATTTACTGAGGATACATGTGCCTATGTGTCCTTACTTATTTTCTGTCTGGTTGTTCTGTCCTTTGGAGTGAGTGGTGTGTTGAAATCTCCTAAAATGACTGCATTGCATTCTATTTCCCACTTTAATTCTGTTAGTATTTCTTTCTCATACGTAGTTCCTCCTGTGTTGGGTGCATAGATATTTATAATGCTTATATCCTCTGGTTGGACTGACCCCTTTATCATCATGTAATGTTCTTCTTTGTCTCTTGTGACTTTCTTTGTTTTCAAGTCTATTTTGTTTGGTACAAGTACTACAACACCTGCTTTTTTTGCCCTATGATTTACATGAAATATCTTTTTCCATCCCTTCAGTTTTAGTCTGTGTATGACTTTGGCTTGAAGTGAGTTTCTTGTAGGTAGCATGTAGACGAGTCTTGTTTTTTCTTAATCCATTCAATGACTCTATGTCTTTTTATTGGTGCATTCAGACCATTTACATTTAGGGTGATTATTGATAGGTATGTACTTATTGCCATTGCAGACTTTAGATTCGTGGTTACCAAAGATTCAAGGGTAACTTCCTTACTATCTAACAGTCTAATTTAACTCACTTAGTATGCTATTACAAACACAATCTAAAGGTTCTTTTTTCTTCTTCTTTCTTTTTCTTCCGTCTGCATTCTTTATATATTAGGTATCATATTCTGTGCTCTTTGTCTATCCCTTCACTATAGGGGCAGATTATTTGATTTTTCATCTGCTTAGTAATTAATTGTTCTACTTTATTTACTGTTGTTTTTTTCCTCTGGTGACAGCTATTTATCCTTAGGAACACTTTGATTTTTAGTAATACCTCCAAAATGCACTGTAGAGGTGGTTTGTGGGAGGTACATTCTCTCAGATTTTGCTTATCTGGAAATTGTTTAATCCCCCCTTCACTTCACATTTAAATGATAGTCGTGCCAGGTAGAGTATTCTTGGTTTGAAGCCCTTCTGCTTAATTTCATTAAATATATCATGCCACTCCATTCTGTCCTGTAAGGTTTTTGTTGAGAAGACTGATGATAGCCTGATGGGTTTTCCTTTGTATGTGATCTTTTTTCTCTCTCTGGCTGCTTTTAATACTCTGTCCTTATCCTTGATCTTTGCCATTTTAATTATTATGTCTTGGTGTTGTCTTCCTTGGATCCCTTGTGTTGGGAAATATGCACACCTCCATGGCCTGAGAGACTATCTCTTTCCCCAGATTGGGGAAGTTTCCAGAAATTACCTCCTCAAAGACTCTTTCTATCTCTTGTTCTCTCTCTTCCTCTTCTGGTACCCCTTTCATGCAAATATATTGTTCCATTTGGATTGGACACACAGTTCTCTCAATATTCTTTCATTTCTAGAGATACTTTTTTCTCTCTGTGCCTCAGCTTCTTTGCATTCTTCTTGTCTCATTTCTTTTCCATTTACCCTCTTCTCTACTTCATGTAATCTGCTTTTAAATCCCTCCATTATATGTTTCATTTCAGATACTGTAGCCTTTAATGATGGAAATATCATTCCTGAGTTCTTCGCTGAGTTCTTGACTATTTTTATGTACCTCCAGGAGCATGTTCATGATTCTTATTTTGAAATCTCTTTCAGGAAGATTGATGAGTTCTCTCACTTTTCCCTCTTTCTGGTGTTTGTGGAATTTTGGTTTGAACCAAGTTCCTTTGACATTTCATATTTGTATGTGGTGCCCTCTAGTGCCAGGAAGCTCTACTCTCCAGAGCTGCTCCTTCCCTAGAGCAATGACACGGGTTGCAGAGAAGCGGTGCTGCATCCTATTGGGAGGAAAGAGCTTTTTCCTGCTTCCCAGATGCAGTTCTTCTCTCCACTGCCAGGGCCAGTGGGCCGAGAGAGCAGGTAAAAGCCTCTAAGCTTTGCACTAGTAGCTTCCATAGCCAGGGCCTCCCTCTGGCTGGTGTGGTGCAAGAGCAGTGGCAGCTGGTTTGCAAGCCAGTGCCAGCCAGGAGCAAGGCACAGCAGGCTATCATAGTGGGGGCCTCGGATCTGCATAGCCAGCCTGGGGGATGGAGTACCTGAAGCTCCTGAAAGTTCTGCTGGGCAGAGTGCTCCTAGACAATTTTGTCCACCTGTCCTTTCTCCTGAGCAGCAAGCTCTGTGCAATCCTTGCCCCTTTAGCAGCCCTCTCACTGTTAGGAAGTCTCTCAGACTTACTGCCTTTCTTGTGTCCCCGAGCAGCCAGACGTGTATCCCTTTTGTCCACAAGTGGCTGGAATCTCAAGCTCTCCAAGTATTCTACCTGTCTTAGGTTTCTAACCCCACTAATCTTCAGAGAACCATGTAATGTAGGTTCATGCTCCCAGAGCAGATCTCCAGGGCTGAGTGTTCAGCAGTCCTAGGCCTCCAGCCCCTCCCTGTTCCATTTCTCTTCCTCTCACCAGTGGGCTGGGGTGGGGGAAGGGCTTGGGTTCTGATGGATCACAGCTTTAGTACATTACCCTGTTCCGTAATGTCTGTTCTTTTCTCCAGGTGTATGTAGTCTGACACAGCCTTCTTTCCTGTTACTCTTTCAATATTAGTTGTATTAACTATATTTTCATATTATATGTGGTTTTGGGAGGAGGTTTCTGTCTCACTTCTTATGCCACCATCTTTTTTCCTGTTCTATGTATAGTTTTAAATGGGAATATCCCATTTTTCCAGCACCATTGATTGACAAGACTGCCTTTTTTCCATTAAGTATTATTGGCACCCTCGTCAAATATTAGTTGACTGCATATACAAGGGTTCATTCCTGGGCTCTCAATTCCATTCCATTGGTCTATGTGTCTGTTTTAAACAAAACTATACTTCTGTGATTACTAAACCTTTATAATATAGCTTAAAAGTTAGAAGTGTTGTGCCTCTTGTTTTGCTCTTCTTTCTCAGGAATTTTTTGGCTATTCAGGGTCTTTTTTGTGTCCATACAAATTTAGGATTGCTTTTTTATACTTTGAAAATGCCATTGGAATGTTGATGGGGATTGTACTGATCTCTAGATGGCTTGAATAGTGTGTGTGTGTGTGTATGTGTGTGTGTGTGTGTGTGTGTGTGTGTGTGTATGTGTACATACATACAATATTAATTCTTCCAATCCATGGACAGGGGATATCTTTCCATTTACTTATATCTTCTTTTAACTCTTTCATTAACATCTTACAGTTTTCAATTTAGTAATCTTTCACCTTCTTGGTTAAATATATTCTCAAGTATTTAATTGGTTTTGATGCTATTATAAATGGAAAACAAATTTATTTCCTTTTCAGGCAATTTGTTGTTGGTGTATAGAAATGTTATGGCTTTTTGCCTGTCAATTTTGTATCCTGCAATGGTTTATTGATTATATCGAACAGGTTTGGGTTAGAATCTTTAGGATTTTCTCTATAGAAAATCATGTTACCTGAAGAGACAAGTTATTTCTTCCTTTCCAATTTTGACACCTTTATTACTTTTTCTTGCCTAATTTCTCTGGCTAGGGTTTCCAGTACTATGTTGATAAGGAATGGTTTGAGTGGACATACTTCTCTCCAGCTCCTGATCTTAGAGAAATAGCTTTCAATCCTTCACCCCTGAGTGTGGTATTAACTAGGGCTTGTCATATATGACCATTATTAGGTTGAGGTACATTCCTTCTTACCTAATTTGTTGAGTTTTTATCATGAACCATTGCTGAATTTTATGAAAGGCATTTTATATATCTATTGAGATGATCATATGATTTTTTATTTCATTCCATTAATGGGATATACCACTTTTTTATTTGTGTATGTTGAGAAAGCCTTGCATCCAAGGAGTAAATTCCACCTGATCATGGTGAATAATTCTTTTAATGTTGTGCTGAACTTGGTTTCCTAGTATTTTACTGAAAATTTTTACATCTATATTAATTAGGGATACTGGTCTATAGTTTTCTTTTCTTGCAGTGTTCTTTCCTGGCTTTGGTATCAAAGTAATGCTGGCCTCATAAAATGAATTTGGGGATTTTTTGAAGAGCTTGACAAGGATTTGCATTAATTCTACTTTCAGTGTTTGGTAAAATTCACTAGTGAGACCAACTTTTCTTTGATATAAGATTCTTGATTAGAGAGGATGAAAGATGGTGGTGTGAGAGGTGAGACAGAGGCTTCCTCGTGAAACCACATATAATATGAAAATAAAGCTGCTACAACTACTCTTCAAAGAGCAATGGGAAAGAGGACTACAACAAACTGAATACACCTGGAGACAAGAGCAGCCCTCACAGAAAATGGTAATGTACTAAAGCTGTGGTCCTGCGGAATCCAAGCTCTTCCCCCACCCCAGCTCACTGGGAGGAGGAACAGGAACAGAGAAGAGAGGGAGTGGAGAACTGGGACTGCTGAATACCTAACTCTGGAGATCTACTCTGGGAGCACAAACCTAGATATCATGGTTCTTGCACGATACTCTTGTAGTTAGGAGCTTGGAAAGCTAAGACAGGCAGATTTTCTGGAGAGAGTAAGATTCCAGTTGCTTGTGAACTCAGGGATCCATACCCAGATGCTCTGGGACAAAAGAAAGGCAGGCAGTCTGAGAGACTTCCTAACAAAGAAGACCTTAGCAAGAGGCCTGCTAAGGGGGGAAGGACTGCACGGAACTTACTGCTCAGGAGAAAGGACAGGTAGACAAAATTGTCCAGGTGTACTCTGCCCAGCAGATTGGGCATTTTCTGATCTTCAGGTGTGCCAGCTCCCTGGCTGCCTGCACAGCTCCAAGAACACCTTCCATGACAGGCAGACTAGAGCACCTTTTGCCTGGCCAGCCCCACCGGGCTTACAAACCTGGAAACCCATCCCTGATGTTAGGCCAGCCAGACGGAAGATCTGTCTACAGCAACTAAAAAGGCAAAGCACACAGGCTTATACCTGTGTGCTCAGCCCACTGGTTCAGACAGTGGAGACAGGCATACCAGCCAGGAACCATGAAACAGCCCTTTCCTCGACCAAGGCACCAGTTCCACTCCCTACAATCCCTGACATTGCTTCAGGGGCTGAGCAGCTCCAGAGAGAAGAGCTTCTGGGCACTAGAGGGCTCCATACACAAATATGAAACGCCAAAGGAACCTGGTCCAGAGTAAAATTATGAATACAACTCCTGAGAAAGATTTAAATGATATGGACCTTATGACCCTCCCTGAAAGGGAGTTCAAAATAAAAATCATTAACATGCTCATGGAGGTACGGAAAGATATTCAAGAACTCAGGAATGAATTCAGGTCGGAGATCCAATCTTTGAAGAACATAAATGACGGTATTAAAAGCAGATTGTATTTGGTGGAGTAGACAATAAATGAAATAGAAACTAGAGAAGAGGAATACAAAGAAGCTGAGGTACTGAGAGAAAAAAGGATCTCTAAGAATGAAAGAATATTGAGAGAAATGTGTGAGCAATCCAAACAGAACAATATTCGCTTTATAGGAGAACCAGAAGAAGAAGAGAGAGAAAAAGGGATAGTAAGTGTCTTTGAAGAAATAATTGCTGAAAACTTTCCCACACTGGGGAAGGAAATAGTCTCGCAGTCCACGGAAGCCCACAGAACTCCCAACACAAGGGACCCAAGGAAGACAACACCAAGACACATAATAATTAAGATGGCAAAGGTCAAAGATAAAGACAGAGTATTAAAGGCAGCTAGAGAGAGAAAAAAGATCACCTACAAAGGAAAACCCATCAGATTATCATCACACTTCTCAACAGAAACCTTACAGGCCAGAAGAGAATGGCATGATATATTTAACGTAATGAAACAGAAGGATCTCGAACCAAGAATATTGTATCCGGCACGATTATCATTTAAATATGATGGAGGGATTAAACAATTTCCAGACAAAGGAAAGTTGAAAGAGTTTGCGTCTCATAAACCACCACTACAGGATGTCTTAAACGGACTGCTCTAGAGGAAAGCACCCCTAAGGCTAAAAAGATGTCACCAGAGAAAATAAAATCATAGCAAAGAAAGCACACCATCCAAATACTAACTAAAGGCAAAGAATGAAACAGCCAATATATAAAGAACGGAGGAGGAAGAATAGGAAGGGAGAAATAAAGAAACATCAGACGGCGTTCACAATAACTTTACAAGAAAGTTAAGTTAGATAGTTATATAGTAAAGAAGCAACACTTGAACCTTTGGTAACCATGAATCTAAAGCCAGCAATGGCAATAACTGCATATCTATCAATAATCACCCTAAATGTAAATGGACGGAATGCACCAATCAAAGGAAACAGAGTAAGAGACTGGATAAAAAAGCAAGACAAATCTATTTGCTGCTTACCAGAGACTCACCTCAAACCCAAAGATATACACAGACTAAAAGGCAAGGGATGGAAAAAGATATTTCATGCAAACAACAAAGAGAAAAAAGCAGGTGTTGCAGTACTTGTATCAGACAAAATAGACTTCAAAACTAAGAAAGTAGTAAGAGATGAAAAAGGACATTACATAATGATAAAGGGGTCAGTCCAACAAGAAGATATAACCATTATAAACATATATGCACCCAACACAGGTGCACCAACATATGTGAAACAAATACTAACAGAATTAAAGGAGGAAATAGACAACAATGCATTCATTTTAGGAGACTTCAACACACCACTCACTCCAAAGGATAGATCAACCAGACAGAGAATAAGTAAAGACACAGAGGCACTGAACAACACACTAAAACAAATGGACCTAACAGATATTACAGAACTCTGCACCCAAAAGCAACAGGATAAACATTCTTCTCAAGTGCACATAGAATATTTTCCAAAATAGATCACATACTAGGCCACAAAAAAAACCTCAGTAATTTCAAAAATATTGAAATCCTACCAACCAACTTCTCAGAACACAAAGGTATAAAACTAGAAATAAATTTTAGAAAGAAATCAAAAAGACTCACAAATACATTGCGACTTAAAAACATTCTCCTAATGAATCAATGGGTTAACGACCATATCAAAACAGAAATCAAAGAATATATGGAGACTAATAACAACAAGAACACAAACCACAACTTCTGTGGGACGCAGCAAAGGCAGTTCTAAGAGGAAAGTATATTGCAATCCAGGCCTATTAAAAGAAGGAAGACCATTCCGAAATTAACAGTCTAAAGACACAATTATTGAAATTGGAAAAAGAAGAACAAAGGAGGCCCAAAGTCACCAGGAGGAGGCACATAATAAAGATCAGAGAAGAAATAAATAAAATTGAGAAGAATAAAACAATAGAAAAAATCAATGAAACCAAGAGCTGGATCTTTGAAAAATTAAACAAAATTGACAACACCCTCATCAGAGTTATTAAGAGAAAAAGAGAATCTACACACATAAACAGAAACAGAAATGAAAAAGGAAATGTAACGATAGACCCCATAGAAATACAAAGAATTATAAGAGAATATTATGAGCATCTGTATGCTAACAAGCTACAAAACCTAGAAGAAATGGACAACTTCTTAGAAAAATACAACCTTCAAAGACTGACTAAGAAAGAAACAGAAAAACTAAACAGACCAATCACCAGCAATGAAATTGAATCGGTAATCAAAAAACTACCCAAGAATAAAACCCCCGGACCTGATCAATTCACCTCTGAATTCTACCAAACATATAGAGAATAAATAACACCCATTCTCCTTAAAGTTTTCCAAAAAATAGAAGAGGAGGGAATACTTCCAAACCCTTTCTATGAAGCCAGCATCACTCTAATACGAAAACAGGGCAAAGAACACACCAAAAAAGAAAATTACAGACCTATATCCCTCATGAACGTAGATGCAAAAACACTCAACAAAATATTACCAAACCGAATTCAAAAATACATCAAGAGGATCATACACCATGATCAAGTGGGATTCATCCCAGTTCGAAAATCCATCAACATCATCCACCACATCCACCAAAAGAAGAACAAAAACCACATGATCATCTCCATAGATGCTGAAAATGCATTTGACAAAATTCAACATCTATTCATGATAAGAACTCTCAACAAAACGGGTATAGAGGGCAAGTACCTCAACATCATAAAGGCCATATATGACAAACCCACAGTTAACATCATACTTAACAGCGAGAAGCTGAAAACTTTTCATCTAAGATCGAGAACAAGACAGGGATGCCCACTCTCTCCACTGTTATTCAACATAGTACTGGAGGTCCTAGCCATGGCAATCAGACAAAACAAAGACATACAAGGCATCCAGACTAGTAAAGAAGAAGTCAAATTGTCACTATTTGCGGATGACATGATACTGTACATAAAAAACCCTAAAGACTCCACTCCAAAACTACTAGAACTAATATCTGAATTCAGCAAAGTTGCAGGATACAAAATAACACCCAAAAATCTGTTGCTTTCCTATACACTAATGACGAACTATCAGAAAGAGAAATCAGAGAAACATTTACATTCCCACTTGGATCAAAAAGAATAAAATACCTAGGAATAAACCCAACCAAGGAAGTGAAAGACCTGTCCTCTGAAAACTACAAGACACTCCTAGGAGAAATTAAAGAGGACACTAACAAATGGAAATGCATCCCATGCTCTTGGCTAGGAAGAATAAATATTGTCAAAATGGCAATACTACCTAAAGCAATCTACAGATTCAACGCAATCCCTATCAAACTACCAACAGCTTTCTTCAATGAACTGGAACAAATAACTCTAAAATTCATATGGAACCAAAAGTCCCCGAATAGCCAAAGCAATTCTGAGAAGGAGGAATCAAACAGGGGGAATTACGCTCCCTGACTTCAAACTCTACTACAAAGCCACAGTAATCAGGACAATTTGGTACTGGTACAAAAACAGACCCACAGACCAGTGGAACAGAATAGAAAATCCAAACATTAACCCAAACATTTACAGCCAATTAATATTTGATAAAGGAGCCTTGGATATACCATGGGGAGATGACAGCCTCTTCAGCAGCTGGTGTTGGAAAACCTGGACAGCTACATGTAAGAGAATGAAACTGGACTACTGTCTAGCCCCATACACAAAGGTAAACTCAAGGTGGATCAAAGACCTGAATGTAAGTCATGAAACCATAAAACTCTTAGAAAAAAACATAGGCAAAAATCTCTTGGACATAAACATGAGCAACTTCCTCATGAACATATCCCCCCGGGCAAGGGAAACAAAAGCAAAAATGAACAAGTGGGACTATATCAAGCTGAAAAGCTTCTGTACAGCAAAGGACACCGTCAGTAGAACAAAAAGACATCCTAAAATATGGGAAAATATATTCATAAATGATGCACCTGAGAAGGGGTTAACATCCAAAATATATAAAGAACTCACACACCTTAACATACAAAAAGCAAATAATCCAATTAAGAAATGGGCAGAGTACATGAATAGACACTTCTCTAAAGAAGAAATTCAGATGGCCAACAGGCACATAAAAAGATGCTCCACATCGCTGGTCATCAGAAAAATGCAGATTAAAACCACAGTGAGATATCACCTCACACCAGTGAGGATGGCCAACATCCAAAACACAAGCAACAACAAATGTTGGCGAGTATGTGGAGAAAAGGGAACCCTCCTACACTGCTGGTGGGAATGCAATTTAGTTCAACCATTGTGGAAAGCAGTATGGAGGTTCCTCAAAAAACTCAAAATAGAAATACCATTCGACCCAGGAATCCCCCTCCTAGGAATTTACCCTAAGAATGCAGTAGCCCAGTTTCAAAAAGACAAATGCACCCCTATGTTTATTGCAGCACTATTTACAATAGCCAAGAAATGGAAGTAGCCTAAGTGTCCATCAGTAGATGAATGGATTAAGAAGATGTGGTAC
>JAQQAC010016209.1:60253972-60266726 GCA_029783875.1 Phataginus tricuspis | reverse complement strand
ATTAACAGTCTAAAGACACAATTATTGAAATTGGAAAAAGAAGAACAAAGGAGGCCCAAAGTCACCAGGAGGAGGCACATAATAAAGATCAGAGAAGAAATAAATAAAATTGAGAAGAATAAAACAATAGAAAAAATCAATGAAACCAAGAGCTGGATCTTTGAAAAATTAAACAAAATTGACAACACCCTCATCAGAGTTATTAAGAGAAAAAGAGAATCTACACACATAAACAGAAACAGAAATGAAAAAGGAAATGTAACGATAGACCCCATAGAAATACAAAGAATTATAAGAGAATATTATGAGCATCTGTATGCTAACAAGCTACAAAACCTAGAAGAAATGGACAACTTCTTAGAAAAATACAACCTTCAAAGACTGACTAAGAAAGAAACAGAAAAACTAAACAGACCAATCACCAGCAATGAAATTGAATCGGTAATCAAAAAACTACCCAAGAATAAAACCCCCGGACCTGATCAATTCACCTCTGAATTCTACCAAACATATAGAGAATAAATAACACCCATTCTCCTTAAAGTTTTCCAAAAAATAGAAGAGGAGGGAATACTTCCAAACCCTTTCTATGAAGCCAGCATCACTCTAATACGAAAACAGGGCAAAGAACACACCAAAAAAGAAAATTACAGACCTATATCCCTCATGAATGTAGATGCAAAAACACTCAACAAAATATTACCAAACCGAATTCAAAAATACATCAAGAGGATCATACACCATGATCAAGTGGGATTCATCCCAGTTCGAAAATCCATCAACATCATCCACCACATCCACCAAAAGAAGAACAAAAACCACATGATCATCTCCATAGATGCTGAAAATGCATTTGACAAAATTCAACATCTATTCATGATAAGAACTCTCAACAAAACGGGTATAGAGGGCAAGTACCTCAACATCATAAAGGCCATATATGACAAACCCACAGTTAACATCATACTTAACAGCGAGAAGCTGAAAACTTTTCATCTAAGATCGAGAACAAGACAGGGATGCCCACTCTCTCCACTGTTATTCAACATAGTACTGGAGGTCCTAGCCATGGCAATCAGACAAAACAAAGACATACAAGGCATCCAGACTAGTAAAGAAGAAGTCAAATTGTCACTATTTGCGGATGACATGATACTGTACATAAAAAACCCTAAAGACTCCACTCCAAAACTACTAGAACTAATATCTGAATTCAGCAAAGTTGCAGGATACAAAATAACACCCAAAAATCTGTTGCTTTCCTATACACTAATGACGAACTATCAGAAAGAGAAATCAGAGAAACATTTACATTCCCACTTGGATCAAAAAGAATAAAATACCTAGGAATAAACCCAACCAAGGAAGTGAAAGACCTGTCCTCTGAAAACTACAAGACACTCCTAGGAGAAATTAAAGAGGACACTAACAAATGGAAATGCATCCCATGCTCTTGGCTAGGAAGAATAAATATTGTCAAAATGGCAATACTACCTAAAGCAATCTACAGATTCAACGCAATCCCTATCAAACTACCAACAGCTTTCTTCAATGAACTGGAACAAATAACTCTAAAATTCATATGGAACCAAAAGTCCCCGAATAGCCAAAGCAATTCTGAGAAGGAGGAATCAAACAGGGGGAATTACGCTCCCTGACTTCAAACTCTACTACAAAGCCACAGTAATCAGGACAATTTGGTACTGGTACAAAAACAGACCCACAGACCAGTGGAACAGAATAGAAAATCCAAACATTAACCCAAACATTTACAGCCAATTAATATTTGATAAAGGAGCCTTGGATATACCATGGGGAGATGACAGCCTCTTCAGCAGCTGGTGTTGGAAAACCTGGACAGCTACATGTAAGAGAATGAAACTGGACTACTGTCTAGCCCCATACACAAAGGTAAACTCAAGGTGGATCAAAGACCTGAATGTAAGTCATGAAACCATAAAACTCTTAGAAAAAAACATAGGCAAAAATCTCTTGGACATAAACATGAGCAACTTCCTCATGAACATATCCCCCCGGGCAAGGGAAACAAAAGCAAAAATGAACAAGTGGGACTATATCAAGCTGAAAAGCTTCTGTACAGCAAAGGACACCGTCAGTAGAACAAAAAGACATCCTAAAATATGGGAAAATATATTCATAAATGATGCACCTGAGAAGGGGTTAACATCCAAAATATATAAAGAACTCACACACCTTAACATACAAAAAGCAAATAATCCAATTAAGAAATGGGCAGAGTACATGAATAGACACTTCTCTAAAGAAGAAATTCAGATGGCCAACAGGCACATAAAAAGATGCTCCACATCGCTGGTCATCAGAAAAATGCAGATTAAAACCACAGTGAGATATCACCTCACACCAGTGAGGATGGCCAACATCCAAAACACAAGCAACAACAAATGTTGGCGAGTATGTGGAGAAAAGGGAACCCTCCTACACTGCTGGTGGGAATGCAATTTAGTTCAACCATTGTGGAAAGCAGTATGGAGGTTCCTCAAAAAACTCAAAATAGAAATACCATTCGACCCAGGAATCCCCCTCCTAGGAATTTACCCTAAGAATGCAGTAGCCCAGTTTCAAAAAGACAAATGCACCCCTATGTTTATTGCAGCACTATTTACAATAGCCAAGAAATGGAAGTAGCCTAAGTGTCCATCAGTAGATGAATGGATTAAGAAGATGTGGTACATATACACAATGGAATATTATTCAGCCATAAGAAGAAAACAAATCCTACCATTTGCAACAACATGGATGGAGCTAGAGGGTATTATGCTCAGTGAAATAAGCCAAGCCGAAAAAGACAAGTATCAAATGATTTCACTCATATGTGGAGTAGAAGAACAAAGAAAAAAACTGAAGGAACAAAACAGCAGCAGACTCACAGAACCCAAGAACGGACTAATAGTTACCAAAGGGAAAGGGACTGGGGAAGATGGGTGGAAAGGGAGGGATAAGAGGGTAAAAGGGGTATTACGATTAGCAGACGTAAGGTAGCAGGGGCACGGAGAGGGCTGTACAACTCAGAGAAGATGAGTAGTAACTCTATAGCATCTCACTATGCTGATGGACAGTGACTGTAATGGGGTTGGTGGGGGGGACCTGATGAAGGAGGTAGTTTAATCACCATAATATTGCACATGTAATTGTAGGTTAATGATACCAAAATATATTGTAAATAAAAAAAAAGATTCTTGATTACTGGTTCAAACTTTTTGCTATTAATTTGTCTGTTCAGTAGGCTGTATGTTTCCAATCATTTTTTCCATTTTTTTATAGGTTACCCAGTGTGTTGGTGTATAGTTGTTCATAGTAGCTTCTTATGATCTTTTGTATTTTTGTGATACTCTTCAGTAATGTGTCCTCTTTCATTCATACTTTTGTTAATGCAAGTCATCTCTCTTTTGTCCTTGGTTAATCTAAAGTTTTGTCAATTTTTTTTATCTTTTCAAGGAATGAATTCTTAACTTTTTAATCATTTCCATTGTTCCTCTGTTCTCTGTTTCACTCATTTCTGCACTAATGTATAATGTTTCCTTCCTTCTGCTAACTTTGGGCTCGTTTAATTTTTTTTCTAGTTCTTTGAAGCATTGAGTTAGGTTGAAATCTTTCATGTTTCTTAACATAGATATTTATTGCTATGAACTTCTCTCCTAGAACTGCTTTTGCTTCATCCCTAATTTTTGGTATTTTGTGTCTCCATTTTCATTTGTCTCAAGTTACTTTTCATTTCCCTTTAATTTTTTCTTTCCTCCACTGGTTGTTTAATTTCCAAGTATTCATGAGTTTTCCACTTATATTCCTCTTACTGATTTCTAATTTCATAACAGTGTAAGCAGAAGATACTTGGCATTATTTCAGTCTTCTTGAATATGCTAAGACTCGTTTTGTAGCCTAACATATGGTCTATCTTAGAAAATGTTCCATGTGTGCTTGGGAGGAACATGTATTCTGCTGGTTATATTTAAGATGTTTACTTTTTAACTTTTAAACTAGAGTCATGAGTGACTTATATACCACCATTACCATATTCAAACTCTAACTTTGATTATATATATCCTATTACCCATGACTATATATCCAATTACCCATGAGTTTTACATTACCCCCTTGTGTTTTTTTTATGTTGATTAGTGTCCTTTTATTTCCACTCAAAGAACTCCCTTTAGCATATCTTTTAAGGCAGGTCTAGTGGTCATGAACTCCCTCCGTTTTTGTTTGTTTGGGAAAGTCTTTATCTCTCTATTTCTGAAGGAAAGCTTTGCCAGGTATAGAATTCTTGGTTGGTGGGAATTTTTTTCTTTAAATATTTTGAATCTATCATCCCATTTTTTTCCTGTCCTGAAAAGTGTCTGTAATAAATCTTCAAACATTCTTATGGAGGAGATCATGTACATAACTTGTTTCTTTTCTCTTGCTTTCAAAATCTTTCTTTGTCTTTGACATTGCATAATGTAATTATAATGTGTCTCCGTGTAGTCCTATTTAATTCAACCTATTTAGGATCCCTTAGGCCTCATGGATGTGGATGTGCATTTTTCTCTCCATGTTTGGGAAGTTTTCAGTAATTACTCCTTTAAATGTGCTCTGGCCCTTTCTATTTTTTATCCTCCTTCTGGAACACTCATAATGTTGATATTGTTTCTTTTGATTGTGTTCCCTAATGCCTATAGGTTTTCTTCACTCTTTTGAATTTTTTCTCTTTGCTCATCTGACTGGATAATTTCAATTGTCCTGTGTTCTAAGTCACTGATTCTTCTGCATAGTCAATGTGTTGTTAAAACTCTTTTTATTTCTTTAGTTCAGTAATTCTATTTTCAGGTCCAGGACTGCTGGGGTTTTTTAAGACTTGTATTTCTTTGTTGAACTTCCCATTTTGTTCCTACATTGAGTTCTTAATTTCACATAATTGTCTGTGTGTTCTTGTAGTTTACTAAACTACTTTAAGAGGATTATTCTGATTTCATTGTATGATAGTGCATGGATTTCCATTTGATAAGGGTCACTTATTGGAGCTTTATTAATTTCCTTTGGTGGTGTCATGTTTACCTGATTTGTCATGATCCTTGATTCATTATCTTGATATCTTTTCATTTGAGTGAGTAGTCTTCTCATCCAGACATTACAGGTTTGCTTTGGGAAAGAGAGAGATCTTCACTTTTCAGCTCAATTTGGGTTTCTGTAAACCTTCTGGTGACATCCATTGGCAGGAGGGGCTTGTTATTAGGGTCTATTTTTGGGTGAGCCCACCACCTGAGCTCTGAGGTCAAGGGATAGGGAGGATGCTGATGGCTGAGAACAGTTTGATAGAATTGCTGGGTAACTTCTCTTCCCAAGCAGTACTGAAGGTTGGAATCCACAGCTGCCTGGGTGTTCTGGTCAGGCTTCCTAGATGGTCAGGACTAGGTAGTACTCATCAGTACGAAGAACTATGAATTAGCAACCCCACCCAGGGGAGCCATCTCCTAGCAGCCTCCCAGGTGTTCCTGGTCAAGATTTCTGGTCATGTGGGGCTAGAGGAAACACTCAGCCATGTGTGGGGGTATGAATTATCTCCCCTGCCTGGGTGGAACTGGTTTTCCCCATGGCAAGGAATTTTGTGGTGTTGACTCAAGCCTACCTGTACCCCAAGTTCCTGAATGAATAGTGACACTGGATTCCCCTGTGGATGATCAGCTGCCTCCTGTACTCTCCTTTTGAGCATCTCTGAGCTATGCAGTTTCCATGTGTTCCAGCCAGGCTTTCTGGCTTTATGAGATGGGGATCTACACTAAAAAGTGGGTGAGGCTGACTCCGCTCCCCTTCCTGGTTGGGGTGGTAAGGCAGATCAGTCTTCAGGACTCGCAAGGATCTTCATTTGAGGACCTGAATCAGGTAGACCTATGCCCCACCAAGTTTCCTGATCTGTCTGCACTACTATATTGGCCCTGCAGATAATAAAAACTGTTAGTTGAGACTAATACTTGGCTGCTGCACATAGGATATTTGTCTGCCAATATTTGACCACTGGTTGTTGCAAGACCCTCCCCCTACTTTGTCACAATTATATTCCCAGTGTGCAAGCTCTATGGATCCCCCACAATCTCTATGAGACAAGACTGGAGTGGGGATTCCCACAAAATGACCCACAATGCTAGGGAAGCTAGATGTCCACCATGGGCTCTCTTTTTCCACTGGAGAAATGGTAGGCTCAAGGGAGAATGTGTGGTGCCATACCAGCCTGGAGGATGGCAACGCAGTAAACATACAGCTTCTCTTCTTACTCCTCTAATGCATTCTGTCTCTGTCTCTGTGGTACAAAGGCGTGACTCACTCTCATCCCCATGTTCTAGGGTTATCCTAGTGGTATCTTATACATAAATAATTATTAGCTGTTTTTATTTTTGTGAAGAGTGTCAGAGTCATGAATGACCTATACTGCCAGCTTGGTGACATCATTCTCCAATAAAAATTTATTTAGAGAAAGTTTTCTATGTTTATTGCATATTCCTCCAATCCCAAAGAGAAGTAGGGGGTTTGCTTCCCCTTTACTTCAAGTTAAGTGATGGAGGCTTCAAGGGAATAATTTGAAAATCTTATACATATCCCATGGAACTTGAGGGGGCATAAGGATGGGAACCTGTCTCCCATCTGGGGAAATATAAATATGAAGGGATGTGGGGGCTTGAGTTTCACTTTGAAGGTACTAGAAAAGAAGATAGAATTGCTTTAAAGAATGATCTAAACTTCTAAAACTTAATGAAAGTAATTTCATGTATCTCCCATTATCTCCCCTGCCTGGATAGAACTGGCTTTCCACCTGGCAAGGCTCTTTGTCTGTGGTCTTGACTCAAGCCTACCTGCACCCCAAGTTCTCTGAATGAGTGATTACACTGGCTTTGCTCTGTGGATGATGTTTCCTGTAGAGTGGAAGTGACTCTGAGGAATGGATTTGGACCTGAGTTTTCTTTAAAAAGACTCTACACAAAGGTCTAGTTAGAGAAAAAAGATGAACTGAATATTGGGAAGAAGAGTTACTAACCAAAGGACTAAGAGCAATATTATAAGTGTCTAGCCAGAAAAGGTATTGTCTGAATCAATGGAACTGTAGATAAGAGACAGTCAATGATGAATAACTTCCCAAGAATGCACATTTGAAATCTGTTGCACCAAAGGCATAGCAACATAATACCTACAACTGTACCACTTAAGTATGGCACTGTATAATCATTCTACTTTTATGATTTTTATGTTATATTTTTTAGTCAGTGGTGCATTTAAATTTTTTAAATGAATACATATTTCTTACATAACGATAATATACAGTGCTTTGATGTTTAAAGTAATTTTCAAATTTAAAATAAAAAGGCATAGAATAACTTTATGTGCCTTATCATATCCAGTTTTTCCTTGAGGCCCTTTTTGTGTCCAACCCTCATTCAGGTTTGCTTATATTCCTAATCTGTACTCAATAAACATTCTCAGTTTTAAATATTGAAAAATTATTTAGAAGTTTAAATTTTACACACTTACCTAAGTGCATGTATTTTATAACCATAACTGTTTATATAATTTTTAACCCCATTTCTCATGAACATCTCGGGTTGACGTACCACATTTTTGGGAAAATACTCTCTTACAATGTGAACAACAACAACAAAAACTTCTTTCTTCACCTAAGCACATTTGCAAAGCAAAACTGGGACATGCTTCATCCTTCTTAAAAAAGGCGTTGATTTCTTTTCCAGTCATATTATCTTAGACAAATGACTTCTGGTCACATATAAGACTGTATTGCCTAAAGTTTTGTATGCCCACTATGGTAGTGAACATTTTGGTAGATTTGTTCATTTAATTACACACTGAAAACCTACTCTGTGCCAAACACTGATGAGGCAATAAGGACACAAAGATGAAGCCACAGCCCTTCCCCTGAAATTCACAGTCTAATGGTGAAGAAAAACAATAGTACTAGTAACTAAAACATGGTGTGTTGAATGTTATAATGGATAATGCAAAAACTCCTTAACATGTTATTATGTTAATATTTCCCTGACTGCTTATTTTTTAAAAACTATTGTTGAAGTACCATTAATATACAATCTTATATTGGTTTCAAATATACAACACAGTAGTTCAACAGCTACCTATATAATTAAATCCTTACCCCCACTAGCGCAGTTACTATCTGTCATCATAATAAGATGTTACAGATCATTATATTTTCCATGCTATACTACTATCCACATAGCCAACTTATATTATGATTGAGAATTTTTGTGCTGCTTTATCCCCCTCCCGACCCAACCACCCCAACCTCTCAACCATGGTAACCACTAGTCACTTCTCAGTGTCTATGAGTCTACTTCCATTTTGGTCATTTTGACTTGCTTTGTTTTTGGGTTTTTTTGGTATCATTAATCTACAATTACATATGCAATATTATGGTTATTAAACTACCCACTTCATCAGGTCCCCCCCACCAACCCCATTACAGTCACAGTCCATAAGCATAGTGAGGTGCTATAGAATCACTACTTGTCTTCTCTGACTTGTACAGCCCTCCCCGTGCCCCTCCAACATTACATCTGCTAATCGGAATGCCCCTTTTTCCCCCTTGTCACTCCCTGCCCACCCATCCTCTTCAGTCCCTTTACCTTTGGTAACTTTTAGTCCATTCTTGGGTTCTGTGAGTCTGCTGCTGTTTTTTTTCTTACAGTTTTTTTCTTTGCTCTTATGCTCCACATATAAGTGAAATCATTAGATATTTGTCTTTTTCTGCTTGGCTTATTTCACTGAGCATAACACCCTCTAGCTCCATCCATGTGGTTACAAATGGGAGGACTTGTTTTCTTCTTATGACTGAATAATATTCCATTGTGTATATGTACAACATCTTCTTTATCCATTCATCTACTGATGGACACTTACGTTCCTTCCATTTCTTGGCTACTATTAATAGTGCTGCGATAAACATAGGGGTGCATCTGTCTTTTTGAAACTGGGCTTCTGCATTCTTCCTACCCAAGAGCATGGGATTAATTTCCATTTGTTAGTGTCCTCTTTAATTTCTTTTAGGAATGTCTGGTAGTTTTCAGGGTATACGTCTTTCACTTCATTAGGTTTATTCCTAGGTATTTTATTCTTTTTGATGCAATTGTGAATGGAATTGTTTCCCTGCTTTCTCTTTCTCTTAGTTCCTCGTTAGTGTATAGGAAAGCAACAGATTTCTGTGTGTTAATTTTGTATCCTGCAACTTTGCTGGATTCAGATATTAGCTCTAATAGTTTTGGAGTGGAGTCTTTAGGGTTTTTTATGTACAATATCATATCATCTGCAAATAGTGACAATTTGACTTCTTCTTTACCAATCTGGATGCCTTGTATTTCTTTGTTTTGTCTGATTGCCATGGCTAGGACTTCCAGTACTATGTTGAATAACAGTGGAGAGAGTGGGCATCCCTGTCTTGTTCCCGATCTTAGATGAAAAGCTTTCAGCTTCTCGCTGTTAAGTATGATGTTAGCTGTGGGTTTGTCATATATGGCCTTTATGATGTTGAGGTACTTGCCCTCTATACCCATTTTGTTGAGAGTTCTTATCATGAATGGATGTTGAATTTTGTCAAATGCATTTTCAGCATCTATGGAGATGATCATGTGGTTTTTGTTCTTCTTTTAGCGGATGTGGTGGATGATGTTGATGGATTTTCGAATGTTGTACCATCCTTGCATCCCTGGGATGAATCCCACTTGATCATGGTGTATGATCATCTTTTTTTTTTTTACAAGTTATTTTATTTTAGTATCATTAACCTACAATTACATGAGCAATATTTGATGTATTTTTTAATTCGGTTTGCTAATATTTTGTTGACTATTTTTCATCTACGTTCATCAGGGATATTAGTCTGTAATTTTCTTTTCTTGATGAGGTCTCTGCCACGTTTCGGTATTAGAGTGATGCTGGCTTCATAGAAACAGTTTGGAAGTATTCCCTCCTCTTCTATTTTTTGGAAAACTTTAAGGAGAATGGGTGTTATTTCTTCTCTGTATGTCTGGTAAAATTCAGAGGTAAATCCACCTGGCCCAGGGGTTTTGTTCTTGTGTAGTTTTTTGATTACCGATTCAATTTCATTGCTGGTGATTGGTCTGTTTATAGTTTTTCTGTTTCTTGCTTGGTCAGTCTTGGAAGGTTGTATTTTTCTAAGAAGTCCATTTCTTCTAGGTTTCCCAGCTTGTTAGCATATAGATTTTCATAATATTCTCTTATAATTCTTTGTATTTCTGTGGGGTCCATCATGATTTTTCTTTCTCATTTCTGATTCTGTTTATCTGTGTAGATTCTCTTTTTCTCTTAATTAGTCTGGCTGGGGGGTTATCGATTTTGTTTATTTTTTCAAAGAACCAGCTCTTGGTTTCATTGATTTTTTCTATTGTTTTATTCTCCTCAATTTCATTTATTTCTTCTCTGATCTTTATTATGTGCCTCCTTCTGGTGACTTTGGGCCTCATTTGTTCTTCTTTTTCCAATTTCAATAATTGTGTCTTTTGACTGTTCATTTAGGAATGCTCTTCCTTCTTTAAATAGGCCTGGATTGCAATATACTTTCCTCTTAGAAATGCCTTTGCTGCGTCCCACAGAAGTTGTGGCTTTGTGTTGTTGTTGTCGTTAGTCTCCATATATTCTTTGATCTCTGCTTTAATTTGGTCATTGACCCATTAATTATTTAGGAGAATGTTGTTAAGTCTCTATGTATTTGTGAGTCTTTTTGTTTTCTTTCTACAATTTATTTTTAGTTTTATGCCTTTGTGATCTGAGAAGTTGGTTGGTAGAATTTCAGTATTTTTTAACTTATTGAGGTTCTTTTTGCAGCCTAGTATGTGGTTTATTCTGGAAAATGTTCCATGTGCACTTGAGAAGAATGTGTATCCTGTTGCTTTTGGTTGTAGAGTTTTGTGGATGTCTGTTTGGTCCATCTGTTCTAGTGTGTTGTTCAGTGCCTCTGTGTCTTTAGTTATTTTGTGTCTGGTTGATCTGTCCTTTGGAGTGAGTGGTGTGTTGAAGTCTCCTAAAATGAATGCATTACTTTCTATTTTCCTACTTTAATATTGTTAGTATTTGTTTCACATATGTTGGCGCTCCTGTGTTGGGTGCATATATATATATTTTTTTTTTCTGACGTAGTTTTTATTTTTATTTTTTCTCGTGCATAGGTTTTTTTTTTCTCGTGCATACGTTTTATATTTTTTTTTTACAATTTACTTTGGTATCATTAATCTACAGTTACATGTACAATATTATGGTGATTAAACTACCCCCTTCATCAGGTACCCCCCACCAACTCCATTACAGTCACTATTGTGTTGTAGTTTTCAGTCTTGTAGTTTTCAGTCCATCAGCGTAGTGAGATGCTATAGAATCACTACTTGTCTTCTCTGAGTTGTACAGCCCTCACCGTGCCCCCGCTACCTTACGTCTGCTAATTGTAATACCCCTTTAAACCTCTTATCACTCCCTTCCCACCCATTTTCCTCAGTCCCTTTCCCTTTGGTAACTATTAGACCGTTCTTGGGTTCTGTGAGTCTGTTGCTGTTTTGTTCCTCCAGTTTTTTTCTTTGTTCTTCTACTCTACATATGAGTGAAATCATTTGATACTTGCTTTTTCGGCTTGGCTTACTTCACGGAGCAAAATACCCTCTAACTCCATCCATGTTGTTTCAAATTGTAGGATTTCTTTTCTTCTTATGGCTGAATAATATTCCATTGTGTATATGTACCACATCTTCTTAATCCATTCATCTACTGATGGACACTTAGGCTGCTTCCATTTCTTGGCTATTGTAAATAGTGCTGCAATAAACATAGGGGTGCATCTGTCTTTTTGAAACTGGGCTACTGCATTCTTAGGGTAAATTCCTAGAAGGAGGATTCCTGGCTCAAATGGTATTTCTATTTTGAGCTTTTTGAGGAACCTCCATACTGCTTTCCACAATGGTTGAACTAATTTGCATTCCCACCAGCAGTGTAGGAGGGTTTCCTTTTCTCCACATCCTCGCCAACATTTGTTGTTGTTTGTGTTTTGGATGTTGGCCATCCTCACTGGTGTGAGGTGATATCTCTGTGGTTTTAATCTGCATTTCTCTGATGATTAGCGATGTGGAGCATCTTTTTATGTGCCTGTTGGCCATCTGAATTTCTTCTTTAGAGAAGTGTCTATTCATGTCCTCTGCCCATTTCTTAATTGGATTATTAGCTTTTTGTTTGTTAAGGTGTGTGAGTTCTTTATATATTTTGGATGTCAACCCCTTATCCGATGCATCATTTATGAATATATTTTCCCATACTGTAGGATGTCTTTTTGTTCTACTGATGGTGTCCTTTGCTGTACAGAAGCTTTTCAGCTTGATATAGTTCCACTTGTTCATTTTGGCTTTTGTTTCCCTTGCCCGGAAAGATATGTTCAAGAAGTCACTCATGTTTATGTCCAAGAGATTTTTGCC
Source organism: Phataginus tricuspis (assembly GCA_029783875.1). Classification (NCBI taxonomy): domain Eukaryota; kingdom Metazoa; phylum Chordata; class Mammalia; order Pholidota; family Manidae; genus Phataginus; species Phataginus tricuspis. Next base: position 60,254,223 of record JAQQAC010016209.1, on the reverse strand, counting down.
TATGTTTTTTTCTAAGAGTTTTATGGTTCCATGACTCACATTCATGTCTTTGATCCACCTTGAGTTTCCCTTTGTGTATGGGGTTAGACAGTAGTCCAGTTTCATTCTCTTACATGTAGCTGTCCAGTTTTCCAACACCAGCTGCTGAAGAGGCTGTCATCTCCCCATTGTATATCCAAAGCTCCTTTATCAAATATTAATTGACTGTATATGTTTGGGTTAATGTTTGGATTTTCTATTCTGTTCCACTG
>JAQQAC010016209.1:60138944-60239672 GCA_029783875.1 Phataginus tricuspis | reverse complement strand
ATCCAAAACACAAACAACACCAAATGTTGGCGAGGATGTGGAGAAAGGGGAACCCTCCTACATTGCTGGTGGGAATGCAAATTAGTCCAACCATTGTGGAAAGCAGTATGGAGGTTCCTCAAAAAACTCAAAATAGAAATACCATTTGACCCAGGAATCCCACTCCTAGGAATTTACCCCAAGAATGCAGCAGCCCAGTTTGAGAAAGACAGATGCACCCCTATGTTTATTGCAGCACTATTTACAATAGCCAAGAAATGGAAGCAACCTAAGTGTCCATCAGTAGATGAATGGATTAAGAAGATGTGGTACATATACACAATGGAATATTACGCAGCAATAAGAAAAAAACAAATCCTACCATTTGCAACAACATGGATGGAGTTGGAGGTTATTATGCTCAGTGAAATAAGCCAGGCCGAAAAAGACAAGTACCAAATGATCTCACTCATATGTGGAGTATAAGAACAAAGAAAAAAAAAAAGAAAATGAAGGAACAAAACAGCAGCAGACTCACAGAACCCACGAATGGACTAACAGTTACCAAAGGGAAAGGGACTGGGGAGATGGGCGGGAAGGGAGGGATAAGAGGGTAAAAGGGGCATTACGATTGGCAGACATAGGGTGGGGGGGCACGGGGGGATGTACAGCTCAGAGAAGACAAGTAGTGATTCTCATCTCACTACACTGATGGACAGTGACTGTAATAGGGTCGGTGGGGGGACCTGATGAAGCGGGTAGTTTAATCATCACAATATTGCCCATGTAATTGTAGGTTAATGATACTAAAATAAAATAAATTGTTAAAAAAAAAAACAAAAAACCATAGTGTACCCAAAACTATCAAGTCAAGGTGACCTTTGAAATAATTTATCTTGTATTATGTTATCTTATTAAGGAAACTTAAGAATCACACACAGTTGATTAAAGAATATTTCTAAATAAGTAAAGTGAAGTATTTTTCCTGACCCTTCTCCAGCCAAGGATATATGACATAAATTCTCCCCTTATAGACATAAAATATAAATACAGCACTGTCTTCAGAATGCAGAGTCATGATTATTAAATGTGGAATTATGAAACAAAAAGTAAATTAGAGCTGATACTTAGTCATAACAAAACAAAACAAAACAGACTAGCCATAGCTTAATACATTTTTCAAATTCCTTTAATTCATTTTGATAGTTATTCACATTGACACAAATAGTACCATAAGGAGCCCTTATTGTTTCAAGCACATATCTACTCTGAGACACATTGAAATTAAATTCTCCAAAGATGAAGAAAACTTTGACAACAGCAAGAAAGAAGCACACAGCCATGTACAAGGGATCCTCAAAAATATCACCAGTCAATTTCTCATCAGAAACCATGGAAGCCAAAGGTAGTGGGATGACATTTAAAATACTGAAAGAAAAAACTGTCAACCAAAAATTCTATATCTGATAAAATCATTCTTCAAGAAAAGAGATATTAAGACACTCACAGATAAACAAAAGTTGAGGGACTTCATTACCGATAGACCTACCCTACAAGAGATGCTAACAGGAATCCTTGCAATGAAAGTTCGAAATGAAAGGACTCTAGACATTAACTTGAAGCTATTTAAATAAATAAATAGCTCTAGTAAAGTTACTACATAAGCAAGTACAAAAGCCAATATTATTGTATTTTTTGGTTGGCAACATCATTATTTATTTCATTCATGATTTATAAGACAAAAGCTTTATAAAACAATAATAAATCTATTTTATCTTGCACACAATATATGAGGATGAAATCTATGACAAGAACAACATAAATGGGGTAATGGAGATGTATAGGAGGAGAGTTTTTGCATGTTATTGAAGCTAAGTTGATACCAATTCCAACTAGGTCATTTGTTATAAATTTTGGGTGTTAAATGTAATCCTCATAGCAACCGCTGGAAAATACCATATGACTCAGCAATTCCACTTCTGAGAATTTACCTGAAGAAAGCAAAATCACTAATCCAAAAACGATATGTGCACTCCTATGTTTATCACAGGAGCATGTCTGTCCTTCACAAGTGGCTTGTGTGTCTCACGCCCCCAGAAGTGATCCAACTCTCCCTGGTGTGTAGGCCCACTAATCACCAAAACCCAATACAATGTAGGCTCATTCCAACCATTCTCAGTGTGACCAAACAAAATTCACTTCTAATCCAGTAGAGGCAATGTATTATCATAGGGATTTGGAGAAATCAACCTTAAACCAAGACAATTATTTTTCAGGACATAAGGAACTGTTAGGAAGGAAAGGACTCAGCTCAGTGCCGCAGGGAAGTCAGATATAGTGAGACAAGAGACCAAAGTCAAGAAAGCAAAGTAAATTTTAATGCACTCTGCATAGAGTAACAGAGCGGCCTGCCTAAGATAAGACAGGCAGGCATGGATGCTCATTCTGAGGCTTCTTTTATATGGTTTTTGGCAGAACAGAGAGGTGCTTGATTGACAACTGTCAGCTCTCTAGGCTTGTTCTGATTGGTGAAATGGGGACGGGGGCTGTGCTGTGCCTGTGCCTCTCATGTTTCTTTTCTGGGGGGACCCTGGACATTTCCTGAGTTATTCTTGGACCCTGTGGCTTCATCTGTAACTCTTTGAGTCATTTCTGGCTTTCTGGCTCTATTTGATCAACTCCTTGAGTCATCTTTGGGGGACCCTTTCTCCTTTCCATCCTGCTCATTTCTGTCTTTCTGCCTAACAGAACTAGAAAGGAAAAGGCTTTTTAGTGTGTAGATACAGCCATAAGTGTCATAAAGGAAAGAAAAAAAGAGACAGAGAGATGTAATTTATCTTGTCTAAGATCAAGTTTACATAATGGCAGTTAGATTAACATATGCTGACTGGTAGGATTGTCTTTCTCCACCTACAAATGGTCTAACCACCCCCAAGTCATAAAAATCAGAGGGAACTAACCTGGACAGAGTACACTCCTTCCTGCTTCCCATATCAGAGCAGCTGTGTGATTTCCTGAGGATTCTGTTGCTGGAGCTAGGGATAAAAGTTCATTTATACAGACAACAACTGGCAAGTCTCCAGTCTCCATTCTTTCTCCCTTTTTCTACCTTCCCCTCCCCCATGTTACACCAGAGAAGCCAAATTTAGGCATGCTTTAAACAGTTTGAGGACTAATCTAAAAGAGGAAGAAGAATCTGTATACATTGGCCAGCATATGTGGCCTGCCCTTTCCTCTTGAAAATAGCAGCAACTTGTCTTTTCAAAGAAGCTTCCTTTAAGAGCAGGCTCCCTGCAGTTAAGTGTGTTTAAGGACCCTCCAGGGTATTCAGATTCATTGCACAGCTCAACAACATAGCTTAGCTTTCCAGAGGACAGGTAAAGTGGATTTATTGAAGATCTGGAGCTTGCTTCTAAGAGTGAATGCAAAAGGATCCTAAACTGTCAATCTTGACTTTAGCAGGTAAGCAGATTCAATGTTTCAATGCTGCGGCCAGACCATTATGTAGTAAAATTTTGCTGTTAGCAGATTCTAATGAATTTCCAGGAGTTTTTAGATACCTAATCTGCCTTACCTGCTTCAAATTAGACTGCTAGTGTGAATTCTTTCTGCTTTGTATATTGGCTAGAGGTTGATAATCTAATAAACTGTTAACAAGTGCTACTCAGTGCTTCTTCTAGGGACTTGTGTGGCAAAATACAGAGGACACAGTCCCCAAGTTTCCAGCACCATTTCTATCAATTCATAAGTGTATGGCATATTTTAGAATTCTATTTTAAGGGCTTAATGGAGTATCTCTAATCTGTAGTAGCAGTTTCCTTCAAAATGGAAAGAAAATATATGGTGACTGCTAAAGGTAAACCAAACAGTGAAGAATGATCCCACATTTTCATAAAATATTCTCACATTCATTATCCCACTTGAACCTCTCAACACTCTGCAATCAGTAAATGTTACTCTCCCTGTTTTGTAAATAAGGAAGTAGAGAGATTAAAATATTTTCTGGAAATATACCACACAGCTAAAACTTGGTGAATTCTGACTACAGACTGCAAATAGAAAGCTCTCACAACTATAAATGAGTATAAGGAAATTGCGTGGTCTATTTAGTAACTTTGGTATATATAACATAAACCAGGTTTACATAGAGCCATTACTTCATACATTTTAATCAAAATCTTTGTCCAGGAGTTTTCTTCTACTTAGCAGCAAAGTAGATACTTTCAAGGATAAAGAAATGGGTGAGTGGTTGGGATCCATCTCTAACTAAATGAAAAACAAAAAGCAAAAGACCTTGAATTTAGTGGTCTTTCAGTGCTCTGATTGTTTTGAAACCTAGAGAGAGGCCATAACACCATACATTTATCAAGTGATTATTTAAAAACAAAATATAACTAAACCTGGACTTGGGACTATATTGCTTTTCAAATATATTAATGAAATTTGCTTCTAGATAATTTTGTTTACAGTACCTATTGCAACAAGATTAAGTGTATGGTGTCTATTGCAATCATTTGAAAATATTTTCTGTTGTTTTACTATTAATTGACAATTAAAACTAAAAATTCTATGTCTATGTTTACATAGCAAATTAACAACCTCTTGTACTATATATTTACATCCATCCCCTTAACAAAAACTGCTCCTCAGGTCTCCATAACATTTAAATTTCTGCACTAGACAATCAGTTCCTGCAAATCCAATAAATCAGCCTGGGAGTCAGTGAACTCAAATAGAATGGTAAATTGAAGTTTTCAGGTTGAGTCCAGTCTGAATCCAGCATGTCAGTGTCTTCCTAGCCTAGAATCATTAATTTTCTACGACCTTTTCCCTCTTACTCTTAATCAAAATTTTGATGTGTTTAGGAACTATTTATCTTGGAAAAAAGCAAGATTCTTCCATGGTACAAAAAATTATAAATTTGTCTTTGCATTATAACTGGCTGATAGTAAGGGGTTAAAGGGATGGCATGGATCTTTAAGATATATATCCAACGTTGTGGATTTGATGCTGCCACAAAGCGTAATTATCACAATCTTCCAAATAACATATCTCTGCTTGGACCTCTACTTTGATCCATTTTGTTTTTCTCTTACGTTCTTATTAAAATATCTGAAATCTGTTGTAATCCTGTTAAAGTGTTGATTAAGCTCAATACAGTATGTGGCACAAAGTAAGGTAAGACATAGTTACTGCCCTTGGGGAACTCCCAGTGTTGATAGGGATAGAAGACCTACAGAACATAAAAATGTGAGACAGAAAACAAATGCGTGTTTAGCGGCAAAGACATTTAGAGAAGAAAGATAGCAGTGGGCTGGGTTGAATGGAGAAGGTTTCACAGAGGAGATAAAATGAGATAGGTCTAAAAGAATATTTAGGACATGGGACCATGTTGAATAAATTTTTTGTGCACATAGTCATCGGTCAATATATGTTGTTTGGGTTCAATTCTAGTCACAGAAGATGATGCCGGGGCTCTTGTTCACGAAGCTGAAGAATGAGCTTCATAAACAGTCAAGGTAGGAGAGCAAGGTACAGGCTTTTATTTAGAAATAAAGCGAAAGGACAGAGCTCCCGGCTCCCACCAGGAGGGGACAAGAGACTCCGGTGTGCTGGGTTGTCTAGGGGATTTTATAGGCAGATGAGGATTTTTCAAGAACATGAAAAAAAAGGTTTAGGGGTGCAGACCTCCTAAGTGGTGTCTGAACACCCAGAATTAACTTAACACAAGGAATTTCTCACCTCATCTCTCTCTCGGATACTGGTGTCTTGGTCTAGGAGCATATCAAAAGGTGGCCTGCCCAGCCCCCAAGGTGGGCTGAGGTATTGTCTGTTTGCTAAAGAGTAAGTTAAGAATCCTGCCTCCCCAACTTCCTGGGTGTTAAAATGCCATCTCATCTTTAAGGTGGAACCTTTGCTGCCTTTTACTATGTTGTTTACAGCTGAGTCTGCATGCTAAATTAGTTTCCCAGTTTGCAAAACCATCTCATTAGGTCTGAAAGAGGAAAGACAGCACCTAGGCCTGGGCCTTTTAGCATGCTAAAGTGAACCTTACAAATAATTAGCATAATAAAAACATGTGCTCCTCTTCTTTATCTGGGGAACATTAACTGATCTTACTGAAGAATGACCCTAGAGCTTAATGTTTAACACAGAGTTTTGGTAGGGGGTTTCCTTGCATGTAGTTACATTGCTCTGACTGCAAATATTCTGCCTTGCTTTTTCCAGAGGCCCTCCCCCTACTCTGACTACACCCCAGTCCCTGTCTCAAAATGACATAGTAATATATATATATTTTGGGTCAAGAGTGAGTTTGGCCCCCATGGAGTTCACTGAGAAGCCTGATCTGGCTACGATAAAGGGATTGAGTTGAGGAGTAACAGAAAATAAATTTGATGGAAATTTAAAGCCAGATTATTAAACACTGAATTCCAAGTGCTTTTTGATGGTAAATCATATCAGCAAACTTTGAGTACATAAAGGAAAAACATTTTGATTAGATGAATCTGGCAGTTTCATAAGCCTGAACACATTTGGAGAAAACTGTAGATGGAAAGACCACTTAAAGAGAAGTTAGTGAGGCTATAGGCTAGGCTTGTGGCAGTGGAAATGGAACAGAGAGGGACTAAAGAGATATTTAAAAGGAATAATATATGGAAGTTGGTGAGTTATTAGATACCGGTGAATCCGGGGTTCTTGTTCACGAAGCCGAAGAATGAGCTTAGCAAACAGGCAAGGTAGGAGAGCAAGATACAGGCTTTTATTTAAAAATAAAGTGATAGGACAGAGCTCCCAGCTTACGGCAGGAGGGGACAGGAGAGTCCGGTGTGCTGCGTTGTCTAGGGGTTTTATAGGCAGATTAGGATTTTTCGAGAACATTAAAAAAAGGTTTAGGGGTGTAGACCTGCCACGTGTGTCTGAACACCCCGAATTAACACAAGGAATTCCTCCCCCCCCCGGATTTCTCTTGGAACACCTGCATCCTGGTCTAGGGGCATATCAAAATGCAGCCTGCCCAGCCCCCAAGGTGGCCTGAGGTATTGTCTGTTTGCTAAAGAGTAAGTTAAGAATCCTGCTTCCCAAACTTCCTGGGTGTTAAAATTCAATCTTATCTTTAAGGTGGAATCTTTTGCTGCCTTTTACTATGTTGTTTACAGCTGGGTCTGCATGCTAAATTAGTTGTCTGGTTTGCCAAACCACCCCATCAGATCTGAAAGAGGAAAGACAGCACATAGGCCTGGGCCTTTTAGCATGCTAAAGTGAATCTTACAAATGATTAGCATAATAAATACATGGGGTACTCTTCTTTATCTGTGGAACACCCACTGATCTTACTGAAAAATGACCCTGGAGCTTAATGTTTAACACAGAGTTTTGGAAGGGGGTTTCCTTGCATGTGGTTATATTGCTCTGGCTGCAAATATTCTGCCTTGCTTTTTCCAGAGGCCCTCCCCCTACTCTGACTACACCCACAGTCCCTGTCTCACCGGCAGCATAGGAAAGGAATAAGTCAGAGCTGTCTCTGAAATTTTGAACCTCTGAGCTCTGGGCAGTCCTGCTACTACTATTCAAAGAAATAGGTTATTTTGGGATGGAAGTGGGGAGTGTAGGACATGATGAGTTCTGTTTTTGACCTATTAAGTTTAAGGAGATGGCAAAAATTCCAAGAAGCAATGCCTGATGGAGGGTTGTAAATAATGGCCCTGAATGTGAGTGATGGTAAGAGGTAGAAGCTGAAGTATAAGGAGTATGATAACCAAGGCTCCACTTATAGAAAGCAAATTTAAGAAATGACCAAGGACTAAAACTTGTGCAATGCCTATACTTTCAAGCAAGAGGAAGAAGATGGTCTGAGAAATAAGAGCCACAGAAATATAATTATTCTTCTCCTCAAAAGATAACAAGTGTCTTGAGGGAAGGTATCAGGTTATTTATTAATTAAACCTCCCCTGGCCAACAATAACTAGCCCAGCATAGTTCCTCATATATACTATGAGCACTCAATATATATTGTTACTGTAACATAAGCAACCATGGAGTTTTTTGCTTCAATCTATCTTCCTGATAGAACTCTGTTATTATCTCTGCAACCTAACAGTGGCTGCTCTACCTACCTCACTGCATGGATTTCAATGGGAAGTAAGCTGGGCCTGGATAACTGGAGTTCATCCTAGCTTTGCCTTTTAATCAGCTGTGTGTTCTCTAGCAAATTAACAAATATCAGTATTTCTTGGTTTCCTCAAGTATCAAATATAGCAGTGAGTTCCTAGGGTATTTTTCAGATATGCTAAAATGATGAATTTGAAAGCAACTTGAAAATACAAACCACCATTCAAAAGTGTTTTGTTGAAAGTCCATTCCAGGAGAATAAAATATGTAACAAAACTATATGTGGAAAAGGTAAGACCCATTGCTTTCAGCTCCCAACACTACACCTCTAACCAGAGGCCTCACTATAGGCATCAGCAATTTCATCTTGCTCCTAGGATCTGTTGGTAGGATCCAGCCCTCTGGTTACCACTAACTCTACAATACTGGGCAAGACCCAGTGTGAATTCTGAAAGGAATAAAATATTTAAGAGTAGTATTTAAGAAGTATTTCTGTTTAAAAATATCCACCTTTCTTCATTAGCTATGACTTCCATTAAGTCCACTGATTGTTAGGATTAAATGCTAAGATCAAAATAAGTATTTTTACATCAAGTTCTGAATGTAACACAATATTCCACTACTCAGTCATAAAGCCACTTGTCCAATCACAGACTTGGTTATAATACAAATGATGTTCCCAGAACATATAGGTAGGTATAGGTATAGTGTCTCTCCCTAAAATACAAAGACCTAAAGTCACTTTTATCCCTCACACCAATGGTTTTTGTACTTAGGCTACATGGATATCTAAATGGTATGATTTAAGAGCCAATGAGAAACTGTTTTCCCAGTTCAGTCACGTGGGAGCAAACTCCCAGAAAATAGATTTATACTAATCAACCCTACAAAAGAGACTCATGAATGAGAATGTCAATTTGTTGATTTGCACTGAGAAAACATGACTGATAAAAAGTCTAATAACCTCATAGGAAGTGGTGGTGGCATATCCTCATCTTTACAGAAAAGGCAATCAAGGAAGCCATTTAACTTGATCAGATAAATCCAGACATCGCAGGGTCACTAATTCATGTTACAATACTGGTGCTAAAACACTGTCAACTGACAATTACTTTTTCCAACTGAGAATTCTTCATAGGTTGGTAGAGAAGACCACTGCTTAAACATAACTTTTATACCACATAACTCTTTTATCCTGCATCCTCATTCCATCCCATCATGATCCCTCCCTGATTTGTGCCCCACCAATTTTTCTTCTGGATTTGGTGGGGGTAGCTTATATAAAAGAGAAGGAAAAATCTAAATATTTGGAAGACCTTAGTTAGGGAGGAGCCCTGGTAGAAATGGGGAAAGAGATAAGACATAAGAGTAAACATAGAGTCTTGAGTGTTTAAACATAGAGCTGGGTTTCCTTTTGATGAACAAAATGTCATTATCTTATTTAGAGTGTTCATGGAATCAATATATGCCAGACCTTCAGCCTTCTACTTAAATACAGCTGATGGAAAAGGAAAAGGAGCTGAGATCTAGACTTAGAGTCAGACCATTCAAGCTTTCTTTTATATTTCATCAACACTTTTTCCCTAAAAAGGAAAGAAAAATCCAGTTTTGAATGACATTTTGAGATATCTAACATTGCTAATATTTTTCATCTTTTTCACATTAACAATCTTTGTTTTTATGTAGGATTGTATTCTTTGTTGCCATGGATTCAACATGATAAATATAATTAAGCCAACAGTAATAACATTTGAACATATCTGATATATCTTATATACTTATTTCAAAGTTCCTAGGAAGTTCAGGCCACAGAAGATATTAAAAACTTCTTCCCATTCAAAATTGGTTACCTGCTTTTGTTTAATCTGAATTTTAATTATTATTTAAGACAATAATCTTCAATAAAAAGCAATCTCCTAGAGAACAATTATCTTACTTCCAAGATCCAAACATCTAAATACCATGAAGTAAGAGACAGGCCTCAGAAATCAGTTGTGAAAAAGGATCTCAGAACTTAGGGAGATTCCAAGTTGCTGGTAGTGAGGTACAGACTTATACATATATCCCCGGAAGAAGGCCCTCTAGTTAGTGCTTTACAAAAAGTTCAAAAGTATGTAAGCTATCTCTACCATATTTCTACTACCCTAAGGGTGAAATTGTCCTTCTGCTATACACTCCTACCAATACTCACGCACTCCTTCAGATCTCTGTTGCCATTTTATGACTTGCATTTGCCTTCAGGTCTGTTTTTATGCCTGAATTTATTTTGATTGCACAGGATAAAACACTTTTGTCATAGTAGTACACAAGGAGGCACACTGTGTCATCAGCTCTGAACGCCACAGTCCAAGTTTCCTTTGGGCTTGATGGTATCCTATTTTTTGAATAGAACTGCCTGAGAACAGAGTGGCCTAACTTGATGGATGTGATATTAGCCCATTAATAATGAATAAGCTACTGGAGAATAAACATTTTAGAGCTGTCAGCAATACAATATCAACTCCCCTGTAGTTCTTAATAACAGTGAGAGTGCTACTAAGCATATCCCTTATAATGCCAAATAAAAAAGCTATTTATTGTGATAATAAGGCTACAGTGATGACAAGTGGGTCTTTCTACTCCCCTCCCCAAGGTCTTTTATTACCATTGGGATCACTAGTACAAGCCTAGTTGTTTATAGATTAAAACCCTATGAGGATGTTTAGATTTCCTCTAGACAGTCGATAACCACTCAATAAAAATTTATTACTCATTTTTCTATGTGCTAAATATTGTTATAGACTAGGTTTTGAGTTCACAGAGCTTAAGGAAAAAAAGGCTAGACTTTATTTCTCCTGCCCTAGAGGACTCCACAATCTACCTAGGGAGACAATATTCCTATACATTAAAAGATACAATACAAGGTAGTAGAATACTGACTGCCGCTTTGTTGGTTCACACAATAAACATAATACAAGTTAAAGAAGGGAGACATGAGTGTAAGATGGGGTGGTCAAAGTAAGTGTCAGGAAGTGAAACCTGAGCTAAGTCTAGTATGAGTAGGAAAAAGAAACATAAGAATTTACATTTGTATACTGTTTTACAGTTTACAAAAGACTCTTATTTTCTGATTCTCTTATTCATTCATGTATCCATTCAACAAACATCTGCTGTATCAAAAGATTAATAAAGCATTGTCCCAGTTAATTAACTCAATGGTGGGGAGGAATCCCTTCACAATGTGTAGTATATCAAATCATCGCATTGTACACTTTAAATTTCTTAACAATTTTATTTGTCAATTATACTTCAATAAAGCTGAGGGGAGAAAAACATTGTCCCTCACCTCCCTGAGCTCAGTATTACAGCATGGACAGCAAAACTAACTTTTTGCATTTGACAATAATAGGATATATGGAGAACAGGAAAGAGAGCACTGGGGAGTTGGCCAAATGAAAGCAGGGCCCCACTGTGCTGCACCCTCATGAAAACTGTTTCCTGCATCTTGCCACGAATCAGCAGAAGAGGAGGAAGTTTCTCTTAGAAGGCTGAAACCTGAGTCCCAGCCTCCCCCACTTCCTCTTCTGTTTTGGCACTGCCCTCATCACTCCACCCTATTGGCAGTCCTCCAACACATGTAGACCTTCCGGTGCATGCTGGCATTTACTAGAAAGATAAAGGAAGTCTTGCAGAGGTATTCAACTTGGTAGAGTCATAAAACTACATCGAAATGATTTAATTTTCAGTCTCACCTATTGGCTGAATTCAAAAAATACCCATCATCAGTGTTACTCAGACCTCATAGTCAAACACTTCCCTGGGTGTTTGGATTCTAATGAATCTCTGACCTCGACCACTTTTGAATTCTCCTTCAGTCCCACCAGACCGGTTTTGCCTTTTTTGCTTTAAGCTATTTGCCTTCTGGTCCTTCCTATATGTGTGACCTCATCCGTCCCACCTCCTTTCCTTTCTTCTTCAGTGATTTGTAAAGTTCCATTCATAAGACATGGTCCCCACATTCTTTTTTATTTTTCTGCTTTCTTCTTAATAGACTTTACACTCCTAGAGGTGTCCATATTTCACTCCCACTTTATACCATTACCTAAACCCTCCATAACAGTACCTGCATTTCCACACCAAAAACATGCTCCTCCCTCCACCCTCTAGGCACCTACCCTGGGGAGTTAAATACTCTATTACTCAAAGCACATAATACCTCACAGTTCCTTTTCCAAAATTGTTCAATTAGGAAAGGAAAAGAGCAAAAATTAATAAACCAGACTCACTGCCATTAATGGATTCATCATTTAAGAGGGTATGACAGACCTGTAAGCAAAAAGAGTAATTACAGTACTGCAACAAAATAGAACTATAAACAAGAAAGCATTTATAGAGAAATCTTCAAGTAGAATCTTGAAGTATAAGCATAAATTTTCCAGATTCACCTCTTTGAGCATGTAAGGGTAGAGAATGCATAGTTCAAGTATCTTCAAGTAGCCAAGGCATGATGAGATAAGGATCCTGAACTAAGGTGTGGAAGAGAGTGTCAGGAGATAGTGCAAAATAAGAATCAATAGACCTTGGAGTTTACACATGAAGGATGAGGTCAGGGTGAGGTGAGGTCAAATCTAGATTCTGTGCCTGAATGACTGGAAAACTGTTAGTGTCAATGAGAAAACATAAGAGTCAGTTGGAGAAGTTGATATGGGAGGGAAGATGATATATTTGTTTTTAATCATGCTGAAATTGAGAAAGAGACATGTGATCCAATAAGAACAATCTAATTGGCAGTTGAAAATTAGAGACTAAAGTTCCATTGAGTAGTTTGTAGCTATGACAGACTTGAGTCATTCACATGAAAGTGATCGTTTTAATCCACGGCAGTTGATAAATTCTCCAAGGGAAAGAAAGAAGCAAAATACTAAACACCAAACATTTGCATTTCACAGATCTTGGCTGCACAGACAACCTCAATTGGCTATCTCAAAAATCTGTCATTGATGAAGGGAGACCAAAAGAAGAGTGGATACTGGTAGAGCAGTGTGGTAGCAGAATTGGATTAATGGTTGTAATGCCTGGGTTCTAGTTCCAGCCTTAACACTCACTATCTTCTCCTGAGTAAACCATCACTACTCCACTCCCATCCATAGGTTTCAGTTTTTCACATGATCCATTGGAACAGGATCTCAAAAATCACTTCTGGCTCAAACTGGTGCCTATTCTTTGAGTAACAAATGTCATGTTCTACTAACATAGGTCAATAATATAATTTTCTTTAAAAAGAATGGCACAGAATCTCACCAGCCATTCATTATGTTCCTGCTGTGTATGCAAAGTACCATGATAACCACTCTAGAATAAAAATGGGGAAATACTATAGAAAAAAGAAAATATGAAGATATAATTCTGGCTTTCAAGGAACTTGCAGTCAAGTTGAGCCTATTGACCTCACTTTCAGCTGATCCACAATATATCATAATTCAGCTGTCAGACTTGTGTATCACTTTAGTTGGAGGAAAAACAAAAAACTTAAATTTAGTTCTCATACAATGTAGTTTTTATTAATTTTTTGCTTTGGTAAATGTTCTGAAAAAAAATCCCTGTTCTTGTTTTACGAGTTACACCAAAGGCAAAATAAGAAAGTAATATAACAAATGAACTATAGATCTAATGTGCCTGAATAAGGCAATTTTGAATAAGTCTGATTCAACACATTTATCGGACACCAAGTGTAATGTTCCCTTCTGGGTTCTACAGAAGCTCTTCATATTAATTAGATCTGTTCTTTGTCCTCAAGAAAGTCTATAATTTAGTAGTGGAGATCAGGCAAATACACAAATTACTATGTGGAAAAGTAAAAGGAAGAGGTAGAAACACAAAGTAGACACACAAAATTGAATTCTGTGTTTGAATCATAGACCTCTGTGATCAACAGCTCTCCAGGGTTCTAACATCCTGAGAATACTCTGTACTTCCTCCCACCAGATTCTTCCTGCCAAATCTAACCTTTCTATTAACCCGCTCTTCACTGTACTCTCTGGAATCTCTTTCCCATTATAAGTTTTGCTACATCTTAAACCTCTTCAGATAATTTTCCCACCATTTCCTTTCCATAGGTGGTCCTCCCCATCAAAAGTAAGCTGCTTGTTTTTCTACATCTCATGTACTGTGAGACTGAGAGAGCCTGTTAGGTATCTCCTGGCTCCCTGGTGCCTTTAAACCATTACTCTTCTACCATAATACAGAAAAATATTTATCTATGCCACCATTAAATCTTCCTTATTTTTTTATATATTTATGTTTTTTATTATGGTATCACTAATATACAATCACATGAGCAACACTGTGGTTACTACATTCTCCCCATTATCAAGTTGCCACCACATACCCCATTACACGCACTGTCCATAAGCATAGTAAGATGCTATAGAGTCACTACTTGTCATCTCTGTGCTATACTGCCATCCCTGTGCCCCCTGATACATTATGTGTGCTAGTCAAAATGCTCCTTAATCCCCTTATCCCTCACTTCCCACCCACCCTCCCAAATCCCATTCCCTTTGGCAACTCTTAGCCCATTCTTGGGTTCTGTGAGTCTGCTGCTGTTTTGTTCCTTCGGCTTTTTCTTTTTTTTATACTCCAAAGATGAGTGAAAACATTTGATACTTGTCTTTCTCCACCTGGCTTATTTCACTGAGCATAATACCCTCCAGCTCCATCCATGTTGTTGCAAATGGTAGGATTTGTTTTCTTCTTATGGCTGAATAATATTCCATTGTGTATATGTACCAAATCTTCTTTATCCATTCATCTACTGATGGACACTTAGGTTGCTTCCATTTCTTGGCTATTGTAAATAGTGCTGTAGTAAACATAGGGGTGCATCTGTCTTTTTCAAACTGGGCTGCTGCATTCTTAAGGTAAATTCCTAGGAGTGGGATTCCTGGGTCAAATGTTAGTTTTTTGAGGAACCTCCATACTGCTTTCCACAATGGTTGGAACAAATTTACATTCCCACCAGCAGTGTAGGAGGGTTCCCCTTTCTTCACATGTTCCCCAGCATTTGTTGTTGTTTGTCTTTTGGATGTTGGCCATCCTAACTTGTGTGAGGTGATATCTCATTGTGGTTTTAATTTGCATTTCTCTGATGATTAGCAATGTGGAGCATCTTTTCATGTGCCTGTTGGCCATCTGAATTTCTTCTTTGGAGAAGTGTCTGTTCAGATCCTCTGCCCATTTTTTAATTGGATTATTTGCTTTTTGTTTGTTGAGGCACGTGAGCTCTTTGTATAGTTTGGATGTCAACCCCTTATCGGATATGTCATTTATGAATATATTCTCCCATACTGTAGGATGCCTTTTTGTTCTATTAATTGTGTCCTTTGCTGTACAGAAGCTTTTTAGTTTCATATAGTCCCACTTCTTCACTCCCACTTGTTTCCCTTGCCCATGGAGATATGTTCATGAAGAAGTTGTTTATGTTTATATTCAAGAGTTTTGCCTATGTTTTCTTCTACGAGTTTAATGGTTTCATAACTTACATTCAGGACTTTGATCCATTTCGAGTTTACTTTGGTGTATGGAGTTAGACAGTAATCCAGTTTCATTCTCTTACATATAGCTGTCCAGTTTTCAACACCAGCTGTTGAAGAGACTGTCATTTCCCCGTTATATATCCCTGGCTCCTTTACCGTATGTTAATTGATCATAAATGCATCAGTTAATATCTGGACTCTCTATTCTGTTCCATTGGTCTGTGGGTCTGTTCTTGTGCCAGTACCAAATTGTCTTTATTACTGTGGCTTTGTAGTAGAGCTTGAAGTTGGGAAGCATAAGTTCTTCTCAGGATTTTTTGGCTTTTTGGGGTTTTTGAGGTTCCATATGAATTTTAGAACTATTTGTTTCAGTTCATTGAAGAATGCTGTCAGTATTTTGATAGGGGTTGCATTGAATCTGTAGGTTGCTTTAGGCAGGACTGCCATTTTGACTATTAATTCTTCCTACCCAAGATCAAGGAATAAATTTCCATTTATTATTGTTCTGTTTAATATCTCTCAAGAGTGTCTTGTAATTTTCAGGGTATAGGTCTTTCACTTCCTTGGTTAGGTTTATTCCTAGGTATTTTATTCTTTTTGATTCAATTGTGAATGGAATTGTTTTTCTGATTTCTCTTTCTGCTAGTGTGTAAGAGTGCTACATATTTCTGTGTATTAATTTTGTATTCTGCAAATTTGCTGAATTCAGTTATTATTTGTAGCAGTTTTTGAGTGAATACTTTAGGGTTTTTTACATACAATATCATGTCATCTGCAAACACTGACAGTTTAACTTCTTCCTTACCAATCTGAATGCTTTTACTTCTTTCTGTGGGCTGATTGCCGTGGCTAGGACCTCCAGTATTATGCTGAATAAAAGCAGGGAGAGTGGGCATCTTGGTCTTGTTCCCAATCTTAGAGGAAAAGCTTTCAGTTTTTACTGTTTGTTTGTTATTTAATTCTGGTATCATTAATATATACAATTAAATGAGCAAAATTATGGTTACTAGACTCCCCCCATTATGAAGTCCCCACCACATACCTCATAAAAGTCACTGTCCATCAGCATAGTAAGATGCTATAGAATTACTACTTCTCTTCTCTGTATTGTTCTGCCTTCCCCGTGCCCCCCACCTACATTATGTGTGCTAATCGAAATACCCGTATTGCTGCCTTATCCCTTCCTTCTCTCCCACCCTCCCCAGTCCCTTTCCCTTTGGTAACTGTTAGTCCATTCTTGGGTTCTGTGAGTCTGCTGCTGTTTTGTTCCTTCAGTTTTTTCTTTGTTCTTTTACTCCACAGATGAGTGAAATCATTTGATACTTGTCTTTCTCCACCTGGCTTATTTCACTGAGCATAAAGCCTCCAGCTCCATCCATGCTGTTGCAAATGGTAGGATTTGTTTCCTTCTTATGGCTGAATAATATTCCATTGTGTATATATACCACATCTTCTTTATCCATTCATCTACTGATGGACATTTAGGTTGCTTCCATTTCTTGGCTATCGTAAATAGTGTTCGATAAACATAGGGGTGCATATGTCTTTTTCAAGCTGGGATCCTGCATTCTAAGGGTAAATTCCTAGGAGTGGAATTCCTGGGTCAAATGGTATTTCCATTTTTAGTTTTTGAGGAACTTCCATACTGCTTTCCACAATCTTTGAACTAATTTACATTCCCACCAGCAGTGTAGGAGGGTTCCTCTTTATCCACATCCTCACCAGCATTTGTTGCTGTCTGTCTTTTGGATGTTGGCCATCCTAACAGGTGTCAGGTGATATCTCATTGTGGTTTTAATCTGCATTTCTCTTATTATTAGCAATGTAGAGCATCTTTTCATGTGCCTCTTGGCCATATGAATTTCTTCTTTGGAGAAATGTCTGTTCATATCCTTTGTCCATTTTTTAATTGGATTATTTGCTTTTTCTTTGTTGAGGTTTGTGAGCTCCTTACGCATTTTGGATGTCAACCTTTTATCGGATATGCCATTTATGAATATATTCTCCCATACTGTAGGATGTCTTTTTGTTCTATTGATGGTGTCCTTTGGTGTACAGAAGCTTTTCAGCTTGATGTAGTCCCACTTGTTCATTTTTGCTTTTGTTTCCCTTGCCCGGGGAGATATGTTCATGAAGAAGTCATTCCATTTATGTCCAAGAGATTTTTGCCTATGTATTTTTCTAAGAATTTTATGGTTTCATGACTTACATTCAGGTCATTGATCCATTTTGAGTTTACTTTGGTGTATGGAGTTAGACAGTAATCCAGTTTCATTCTCTTACATGTAGCTGTCCAGTTTTGTCAACACTGGCTGTTGAAGAGGGGGTCATTTCCCCATTGTATATCCACGGCTCCTTTATCGTATATTAATTGACCATATGTGTTTGGGTTAATATCTGCGCTCTATTCTGTTCCACTGGTCTGTAGGTCGGTTCTTCTGCCAGTAGCAAATTGTCTTGATTACTGTGGCTTTGTTGTAGAGCCTGAAGTTGGGAAGCGAGGTCTCCCCTGCTTTATTCTTCCTTCTCAGGATTGCTTTGGCTATTTGGGGTCTTTTGTGGTTCCATATGAATTTTAGAACTATTTGTTCCAGTTTGTTGAAGAATGCTGTTGTTATTTTGATCGGGATTGCATTGAATCTGTAGGTTGCTTTAGGCAGGACGGCCGTTTTGACAATAATAATTCTTCCTACCCAAGAGCATGGGATGAATTTCCATTTGTTAGTGTCCTCTTTAATTTCTTGTAAGAGTTCTTGTACTTTTCAGGGTATAGGTCTTTCACTTCCTTGGTTAGGTTTATTCCTACATATTATATTCTTTTTGATACAATTGTGAATGGAATTGTTTTCCTGATTTCTCTCTCTGCTAGGTCATCATTAGTGTATAGGAATGCAATAGATTTCTGTGTATCAATTTTGTATCCTGCAACTTTGCTGAATACAGTTATTATTTGTAGTAGTTTTCGAGTGGATTCTTTGAGGATTTTTATGTACAGTATCATGTCATCTGCAAACAGTGACTGTTTCCCTTCTTCCTTACCAATCTGGATGCCTTTTATTTGTGTTGTCTGATTGCCGTGGCTAGGATCTCCAGTTCTATGTTGAATAAAGTGGGGAGAGTGGGCATCCTTGTCTTGTTACCAATCTTAGAGGAAAAACTTTCAGCATTTCACTGTTAAGCATGATGTTGGCTGTTGGTTTGTCATATATGGCCTTTATTATGTTGAGGTACTTGTACTCTATACCCATTTTGTTGAGAGATTTTAGCATGAATGGATGTTGAATTTTGTCAAATGCTTTTTCAGCACCTATGGAGATGATCATGTGGTTTTTGTCCTTCTTTTTGTTGATGTGGTCGATGATGTTTATGGATATTCATATGTTGTACCATCCTTGCATCCCTGAGATGAATCCCACTTGATCATGATGTATGATCCTCTTGATATATTTTTGAATTTGGTTTGCTAATATTTTGTTGAATATTTTTGCATCTAAGTTCATCAGGGATATTGATCTGTAATTTTGTTTTTTGGTGGGGTCTTTGCCTGGTTTTGGTATTAGAGTGATGCTAGCTTCATAGAATGAGGTTGGAAGTATTACGCCCTCTTCTATTTTATGGAAAACTTTACAGAGAATGGGTATTATGTCTTCTCTATATGTCTGATAAAATTCAGTGGTGATGCCATCTGGTCCAGGGTTTTGTTCTTAAGTAGTTTACTGATTACCAGTTCAATTTCATTTCTGGTATTTGGTCTGTTCAGATTTTCTGTTTCTTCCTTGTTCACTCTTGTAAGGTTGTATTTTTCTAGAAAGTTGTCCATTTCTTCTAGGTTATCCAGTTTTTTAGCATATAATTTTTCATAGTATTCTCTAATAATTCTTTGTATTTCTGTGGTGTCCATAGTGATTTTTCCTTTCTCATTTCTGACTCCGTTTATGTGTGTAGATTGTCTTTTTTTCTTGATAAGTCTGGCTAGGGTTTTATCTATTATTTTCTCAAAGAACCAGCTCTTGGTCTCAATTTTTTCTAGTCTTTTATTCCTCTCAATTTTATTTATTTCTTCTCTGATCTTTATGATGAACCTCCTCCTGGGTTTGGTCCTCATTTGTTACTCTTTTTCCAGTTTTGAAAATTGTGAATTTAGTCATTTCATTTGGGATTGTTATTCCATCTTTAAATAGAATAGGTCTCGATTGCTATATACTTTCCTCTTAGAACTGCCTTCACTGCGTCCCACAGAACCTAGGGCATTATGCTGTTGTTTTCATTTGTCTCCATATATTGTTTGATCTCTCTTTTATTTTGGTCATTGATCCATTGATTATTTAGGAGCATGCCTCCATGTGTTTGTGGGATTTTTAGTAGTCTTTGGCAATTTATTTCTGGTTTCATACCTTTGTCATCTGAGAAGTTGTTTGGTACAACTTCAATCCTTTTGCATTTGCTGAGGCTCTTTTTGTGGCCTAGTATGTGGTCTATTCTGGAAAATGTTCCATGTGCACTTTTGAAGAATGTGTATTCTGCTGCTTTTGGGTGAAATGTTCTATAGATGTCTGTTATGTCCATCTGTTCTAATGTGTTTTTCAGTGCCTCTGTCTCCTTTTGTCTGGTTGATCTGTGCTTTTGAGTGAGTGGTGTGTTGAAGTCTCCTAAAATGAATGCATTGCATTCTATTTCCTCCTTTAATTCTGTTAATGTTTGTTTCACATATGTAGGTGCTCCTGTGTTGGGTACATAGATATTTATAATGGTTATGTCCTCTTGTTGGACTGACCCCCTTATCATTATGTTAGGTCCTTCTTTGTCTCTTGTTACTTTCTTCGTTTTGAAGTCTATTTTGTCTGATACAAGTACGGCAACACCTGCTTTTTTCTCCCTATTGTTTGTATGAAATATCTTTTTCCATCCCTTCACTTTTAGTCCATGTGTTTCTTTGGGTTTGAAGTGAATCTTTTGTAGGCAGCATATAGATGGGCCTTGTTGTTTTTTCCATTCTGTAACTCTGTGTCTTTTCATTGGTGCATTCAGTCCATTTACATTTAAGGTGATTATCCAGAGATATGTAATTATTTCCATTGCAGGCTTTGGATTCATTGTTATCAAATTTTCAAGGTCAGTTTCTTTACTATCTAACCGTCTAACTTTACTCACTTATTACGCTATTATAAACACAGTCTGATGATTCTTTTTTTTCTCCCTTCTTTTTCTTCCTTCTCCACTCTGTATACGTTACGTGTCATATTCTGTACTCTTTGTGTATCCTTGACTGACTTTGTGGATTGCTGATATGAATTTGCTTTTGGTTAGTTTTTAGTTGGTCTACTTCCTTTACTGTGGCTTTATTTTCTCTGGTGACAACTTTTAGCCTTAGGCATACTTCTATCTAGAGCAGTCCCTTTAAAATACATGGCCACACTTGGAGCCTTACTTACCACAATACAACTAAAATCTTAAACTCCTATGTACCACACTCTGAACACAGGTTCGAGACTTCCAGGTCTATCCTTCCCTTATTGCCATTATACCAGTTCTTAAATCTCAGTAAATCTTCCACGTCCTTGGTCACTCAGTTTTCTCTCAATCTGTTAAACTTCTTCCTGGTTTCACTTTTAATGATTATTTTGGTAGCATTCTCAACT
The DNA here is from genome assembly GCA_029783875.1 of Phataginus tricuspis. Taxonomy (NCBI): domain Eukaryota; kingdom Metazoa; phylum Chordata; class Mammalia; order Pholidota; family Manidae; genus Phataginus; species Phataginus tricuspis. The sequence goes on along the minus strand of JAQQAC010016209.1, from coordinate 60,218,431 downwards.
TTCTTACTGCTTGTCCTTCTATAAAATTTTCACTATGACCCCACCTTTATATCAATTTAAGCATTTGCATTTTTTTCTCTCCTATACCCAGGCTGCTAAACACTACTGGAATAAATCACACAATTGTGCAGACTGGGACATTTAAAAATCCACGCTCAAACTTCAGTTGGGCCTTCCAACCCTTCTTGGTCATATTTATCTTCCCATTCCATAGAGCCACCATTCAAACCTTCACCAATTTTCAGAAGATCTGAATCCAAGTACAGCCCTCTTTTTCTCAACAGACAACACTGTCTCTTACTTCCCCAAGAAAATTAAGCCTCTTGGGGATGTTCAAACTCTGTCTTTGCTGCTCCAGTTCCTCTTTCCCTTGCATGTCAGTATTTTTCTTCACTCTTCACCCTCTAGGTGCTTCCCAATACCTGTAAAATAAACTCAAATTTTCTAGAATTGTATACAAGTCCCTTTAATATCTAGTTTATGCATTTCTTTCTCTTTTTTCATTTTTTTATTAAGGTATTATTGATATACAGTCTTATGAAGATTTCATATGAAAAAACAATGTGGTTACTACATTTACCCATATTATCAAGTCCCCACCCATACCCCAATGCAGTCACTGTCCATCAGTGTAGTAAGATGCCACAGATTCACTGTTTGCCTTCTCTGTGCTACACTGTTTTCCTCGTGATCCCCCACACCATGTGCACTAACCATAATACCCCTCAATCCCCTTCTCACACCTTCCCCACCCACACTCCCACACCCCTCCCCTTTGGTAACCACTAGTCCCTTCTTCAAGTCTCAGAGTCTGATGCTATTTGTTCCTTCAGTTTTGCTTCGATGTTACACTCCACAAATGACGGAAATCAGTTGGCACTTGTCTTTCTCCGCCTGGCTTATTTCACTGAGCATAATATCCTCCAGCTCCATCCATATTGTTGCAAATGGCAGGATTTGTTTCCTTTATATGGCTGAATAGTATTCCATTGTGTATATGTACCACCTCTTCTTTCTCCATTCATCTACTGATGGACACTTAGGTTGCTTCCATATCTTGGCTATTGTAAGAATTGCTGCGATAAACATAGGGGTGCATATATCTTTTTGAATCTGAGAAGTTTTATTCTTTGGGTAAATTCCGAGTGGGATTCCTAGGTCAAATGGTATTTCTATTTTTAGGTTTTTTTTTTTGTTGTTGTTTTTTATCCAAAAATGTCATTTTGATATGGATTTGCAGCCTCTCAAACATTTAACTCATATGGTGGAGCTGCATATTGTACTGATCTGGAATAATGCAAATTCAACTATACCTACTCAGATGGGACAGGGTGCGGTTTGCACAAGAAAATAATTTAAATAGTGGCAGTGAGTTTGTCCCCTATTCTTTTTTTTTTCTTTACAATTTATTTTGGTATCATTAACCTACAATTACATGTGCAATATAAGTATCAAATGATTTCACTCGTATGTGGAGTATAAGAACAAAGAAAAAAACTGAAGAAACAAAACAGCAGCAGACTCACAGAACCCAAGAACGGACTAATAGTTACCAAAGGGAAAGGGACTGGGGAAGATGGGTGGGAAGGGAGGGATAAGAGGGTAAAAGGGGTATTAAGATTAGCAGACATAAGGTAGTGGGGGCACGGGGAGGGCTGTACAACTCAGAGAAGACAAGTAGTGACTCTATAGCATCTCACTAACCCTGATGGACAGTGACTGTAATGGGGTTGGTGGTGGGGACCTGATGAAAGGGGTTGTTTAATCACCATAATATTGCACATGTAATTGTAGAACCTCCATTTAACTTTCCACAGTCTTTGAACCAGCTTACATTCCCACTAGCAGTCTAGGAGGGTTCCCCTTTCTCCGCATCCTCACCAGGATTTGTTTTTCTTAGTCTTTTCAATGTTGGCCATCCTTACTGGTGTGAGGTGATATCTCATTGTGGTTTTAATTTGCATTTCCCTGATGATTAGTGATGTGGAGCATCTTTTCATGTGTCTGTTGGCCATCTGAATTTCTTCTTTGGAGAACTGTATCTTCATATCCTCTGCCCATTTTTTAATTGGGTTGTTTGCTTTTTGGGTGTTGAGGTGTGTAAGTTCTTTATATATTTTGGATGTTAGCCCCTTGTCAGATATGTCATTTACAAATATATTGTCCCATACTGTAGGATGCCTTTTTGTTCTGTTGATGGTGTCCTTTGCTGTACAGAAACTTTTTTGTTTGATGTAGTCACATGAGTTCATTTTGCTTTGTTTCCCTTGCTCAAGAAGAAGCGTTCAGGAAGAAGTTGCTCATGCTTATATTCAGGAGATTTTTGCCTATGTTGTTTTTTAAGACTTTTATGGTTTCATGGCTTACATTCAGGTCCTTGATCCATTTTGAGTTTACTCTTCTGTATGGGTTTAAACAATAATCCAGTTTCATTCTCTTGCATGTAGCTGTCCAGTTTTGCCAACATCAGCTATTGAAGAGGGTATCATTTCCCCATTGTACGCCAATGGCTCCTTTATCATATATTAATTGACCATATATGGTTGAGTTTATATCAGGGTTCTCTAGTCTGTTCCATTGGTCTATGAGTCTGTTCTTGTGCCAGTACCAAATTGTCTTGAATACTGTTGCTTTCTATTAGAGCTTGAAGTTGGGGAGCATAATCCCTCCAGCTTTATTCTTCCTTCTCAGGATTGCTTTGGCTATTCAGGGTCTTTTGTGGTTCCATATGAATTTTAGAACGATTTTCTCTAGTTTGTTGAAGAATGCTATTGGTATTTTGATAGGAATTGCATTGAATCTGTAGATTGCTTTAGTCAGGATGGCCATTTTGACAATATTAATTCTTCCTATCCATGAGCACGGGATGTGTTTTCATTTATTGGTATCTTCTTTAATTTCTCTCATCAGTGTCTTGTAGTTTTCAGAGTATAGGTCTTTCACTTCCTTGGTTAGTTTTATTCCTAGCTATTTTCTTCTTTTGGATGCAACTGTGAATGGAATTGTTTTCCTGATTTCTGTCTCTGCTAGTTCATTGTTAGTGTACAGGAATGCCACAGACTTCTGCTTATTAATTTTGTATCCCACAACTTTGTTGAATTCACATATGAGATCTAGTAGTTTTGGAGTGGATTCTTTAGGGGTTTTTATGTCTAATATCGTGTCATCTGCAAACAGGGACAGTTTAACTTCTTCCTTGCCAATCTGGATGCCTTTTATTTTTTGTGTTGTCTGATTGCCAGGGCTAGGACCTCTAGAACTGTGTTGAATAAAAGTGGGGCGAGTTGGCATCCTTGTCTTGTTCCTGATCATAAAGGAAGAGCTTTCAGCTTCTCGCTGTTAAATATGATGTTGGCCATAATATATGGCCTTTATTATGTTGAGGTACTTGCACTCTATACCCATTTTGTTGAGAGTTTTTATCATGAATGGATGCTGAATTTTGTCAAATGCGTTTTCAGGAACTATGGAGATGATCATATGGTTTTTGTCCTTCTTTTTGTTGATGTGTTGGAGGATGTTGATGGATTTTCGAACGTTGTACCATCCTTGCATCCCTGGAATAAATCCTACTTGATCATGATGGATGATCCTTTTGAGGTATTTTTGAATTATGTTTGCTAATATTTTGTTGAGTATTTTTGCATCTATGTTCATCAGGGATATTGGTCTGTAGTTTTCTTTTTTTGTGGTGTCTTTGCCTGGTTTTATTTTTAGAGTGATGCTGGTCTCATAGAATGAGTTTGGACGTATTCCCTCTTCTTCGACTCCTTGGAAAACTTTAAGGAGAATGGGTATTAGGTCTACAGTAAATGTTTGATAAAATTCAGCAGTGAAGCCTTCTGGTACAGGAGTTTTGTTCTTAGGTTGGTTTTTGATTACCAGTTCATTTTAGTTGCTGGTAATTGGTCTGTTGAGATTTTCTCTTTCTTTCTGGGTCAGCCTTGGAAGATTGTATTTTTCTAGAAAGTAGTCCATTTCTTCTAGGTTATCCCATTTGTTAGCATATAATTTTTCATAGTGTTCTCTAATAGTTCTTTGTATTTTCTGTGCTGTCTGTTGTGATTTATCCTTTCTCATTTCTGATTCTGTTTATGTGGGTAGACTCTCTTTTTTTCTTGATAAGTCTGGCTAGGGGTTTATGTATTTCGTTCATTTTCTCAAAGAACCAGCTCTTGCTTTCATTGATCCTTTCTATTGTTTTATTCTTCTTGATTTTATTTATTTCTGCTCTAATCTTTATTATGTCCCTGTTTCTATTGACTTTGGGCCTCATTTGTTCTTCTTTTTCTAGTTTCGTTCATTGAGAGTTTAGACTGCTCATATGGGATTGTTCTGCTTTCCAGAGGTAGGCCCGTATAGCAGTATACATTCCTCTTAGCACGGCCTTCGCTTCATCCCACAGATTTTGTGGTGTTCAATTATTGTTGTCATTTGTCTCCATATATTGCTTCATCTCTGTTTTTATTTGGTCATTGATCCATTGCTTATTTAGGAGCATGTTGTGAAGCCTCCATGAGTTTGTGGGAATTTTCATTTTCTTTGCATAATTCATTTCTAGTTTCATACCTTTGTGGTCTGAGAAACTGGTTGGTAAAATTTCCAACTTTTTGAATTTACCAAGGCTCTTTTTGTGGCCTAGTATATGATCTATTCTTGAAAATGTTCCATGTGCACTTGAGAAGAATGTGTATTCTGCTACTTTTGGGTGTTCAGTTATGTAGATGTCTGTTAGGTCCATCTGTTCTAATGTGTTTTTCAGTGCCTCTGGCTCTTTACTTATTTTCTGTCTGGTTGATCTGTCCTTTGGAGTGGAGTGTTGAAGTTTCCTAGAATGAATGCATTGCATTCTATTTCCCTTTTTAATTCTTTTTTTTTAACAATTTATTTTATTTTAGTATCATTAACCTACAATTACATGAGCAATATTGTGATGATTAAACTACCCCCTTCATCAGGTCCCCCCCACCAACCCTATTACAGTCACTGTCCATCAGTGTAGTGAGATGAGAATCACTACTTGACTTTTCTGCGTTGTACAGTCCTCCCCGTGCCCCCCCCACCTAATTCTTTTAGTATTTGTTTCACATACGTATTTGTGCTCCTGTGTTGAGCACATACATATTTATAATGGTTATATCTTCTTGTTGGATTGACCCTTTTATCATTATGTAATGTCCTTTTTTGTCTCGTGACATTCTTTGTTTTGAAGTCTATTTTGTCCGATACAAGTACCTGCAACTTCTGCTTTTTTATCACTCTTAGTTGCATGAAATATCTTTTTCCATCCCTTCACTTTTCGTCTTTGGGTTTAAAGTGAGTCTCTTATAGGCAGCATATATATGGGTCTTGTTTTTTTATCTATGCCGTGACTATATGTCTTTTGATTGGTGCATTCAGTCCATTGACATTTAGGGTGATTATGGATAGGTATGTAGTTACTGGCATTGCAGGCTTTATATTCATGGTTACCAAAGGTTCAAGGTTCACTTCCTTACTATCTAAGAGTCTAACTTAACTCACTTAATATGCTATTACAAACACAATGTAAAGGTTCTTTTTTTTCTTCCTCCTTTTTCTACCTCCTCATTTCTTTATATATTAGGTATCATATTCTGTACTCTTTGTCTATCCCTTGATTGACTTTGGGGAAAGTTAATTTAACTATGCATTTGCTTAGTTATTAGCTCTTCTACTTTCTTTACTGTGGTTTTATTACCTCTGTGACAGCTATTAAACCTTAGGAACACTTCCATCTATAGCAGTCCCTCCAAAATACACTGTAGAGATGGTTTGTGGGAGGTAAATTCTCTCAGCTTTTGCTTATCTGAGAATTGTTTAATCCCTCCTTCAAATTTAAATGATAATCTTGCCAGATAAAGTAATCTTGGTTCAAGGCCCTTCTGCTTCATTGCATTAAATACATCATGCCACTCTCTTCTGGCCTGTAAGGTTTCTCTTGAGAAGTCTTATGATAGCCTGGTGGGATTTCCTTTGTATGTGATCTTATTTCTCTCTCTGGCTGCTTTTAATAGTCTGCCCTTACCTTGATCTTTGCCATTTTAATTACTATATGTCTTGGTGTTGTCTTCCTTGCGTCCCTTGTGTTGGGAGATCTGTGCACCTCCATGGCCTGACAGACTATCTCCTTCCCAAGATTGGGGAATTTTTCAGCAATCACCTCCTCAAAGACACTTTATATCCCCTTTTCTCTCTCTTCTTCTTCTGGTACCCCTATAATGTGAATATTGTTCTGTTTGGATTTGTCACACAGTTCTCTCAATATTCTTTCATTCTTATAGATCCTTTTTTCTGTGTTTCAGTTTCTTTTTATTCCTCTTCTCTAATTTCTGTTTCATTTATCGTCTCCTCCACTTTATCCAATCTACTTTTAATACCCTCCATTGTGCTCTTCAACAATTGGATCTCCGACCGGAATTCATTCCTGAGTTCTTGAATATCTTTCTGTACCTCGATGAGCATGTTAACGATCTTTATTTTGAACTCCCTTTCAGGAAGAGTCATGAGGTCGATGTCATTAAAATCTTTCTCAGATTTGGTATTAATAATTTTACTCTGAACCAGATTCCTTTGGTGTTTCATATTTGTATATGGCACCCTCTAGTGCACAGAAGTTCTACTCCCTGGAGATGCTCAGCCCTTGAAGCAATGTCAGGGGTTGCAAGGGAGTGGTATTGGTGCTTGGGGGGAGGAAAGAGCTGTTTCCTGCTTCCTGGCTGCTATGCCTGTCTCCACTACCTGAACCAGTTGGCTGAACACACAGGTATAAGCCTCTATGCTTTGCATTTGTAGTTGCTGTAGACAGATCTTCCTCTGGCTGCCCTAACACCAGGATAGGGTTTACGGGTTTGTGAGCCAGATAGGGCTGGCCAGGAGAAAGGCATAGCAGTCTGCATATCATGGAAGGGGTTCTTGGAACTGTGTAGGCAGCCAGGGAGCTGGAGCACCTGAAGATTGTGAAAGCTCCCAATCTGCTATACAGAGTGCACCTGGACAATTTTGTCTACCTGTCCTTTCTCCTGAGCAGTAAGCTCTGTGCAATCCTTGCCCCTTTAGCAGCCCTCTTGCTAAGGGCTTCCTTGTTAGGAAGCCTCTCAGACTGCCCACCTTTCTTTTGTCCCAGAGCAGCCAGATATGGATCCCTGCTTTCCACAAGCAGCTGTAATCTTAGTCTCTCCAGGAATTCTGCCTGTCTTAGCTTTCCAACCCCCTAATTACGAGAGTATCATGCAAGCACCATGAAATGTAGGTTTGTGCTCCCAGAGCATATCTCCGGCATTAGGTATTCAGCAGTCCCAGGTCTCCACTCCCTCCCTGCTCCATTTCTCTTCCTTCCGCCAGTGAGCTGGGGTGGGGAAGGGCTTGGATCCCACTGGGCCAACGCTTTAGTATATTACCCTGTTCTGTGAGGTCTGGTCTTGTCTCCAGGTGTATGCAGTTTGGCACCGTCCTCTTTCCTGTTGCTCTTTCAAGAGTAGTTGTATGAGTTATATTTTTGTATTATATTCAGTTTTAGGAGGAAGCCTCTGTCTCACCTTTCATGCTGCCATCTTTAATCCTTTCTTTGTAATGTACTTTATTACTTTTAAACCCCATACTCCAATCATGTACACCCAAACATGCACAACACACGCACATACAACCCCTATCTTATATTTAATCCCTATCACACTGCTACTGTTCCCTAAATATGTCAGACTGTTTTACACTTCCAAACCTTTGCTTATTCTACTTTCCACCACTGCCGAGAATGCTTTTCTCCACCTGATATACAGGTGGCCAACATACACATGAACAGATGCTCAGTGTTACTAATCATCAGGGAAACTCAAATCAAGACCACAATGAGATATCACCTGACACTAGTCAGAATGATCACTATCCAAAAGGCAAGAAATAACAAGTGTTGGTGAGAATGTGGAGAAAAGGGAACACCCAAACATTGTTGGTGGGAATGTAGCTTAGTGCAGCCACTATGGAAAAGAGTATGGAGGTTCCTCAATAAACTAAAATAGAAATACTGTATGACCAGTAATTTCACTTCTGGTAATTCACACCCACAAAAAAAAAACACTAATTCAAAAAGCTACACGCACTCCTTTTTATTGCAACATTATTTACAATAGCCAAGATTTGAAGGCAACTTAAATGTCCATTAATAGATGAATGGATAAAGAAGATGTTTTACATTTATATAATGGAATATTGCTCAACCATAAACAATAATGAAATATTGCCATTGTAACATGGATGGAGCTGTAGGGTATATTATGCTAAGGGACGTAAGTCAAAGAAAGACAAATGCCATATGATTTCACTTACATATGGAATCTAAGAAAAATAAATGAACAAACAAACAGAGATATACATTGAGAAGAGACCAGTGGTTGCCTTCTGGGAGACGGGTGGGGAGGATGGGCAAAATAGGTGAAGGGGATAAAGAGGTACAAATTTCCAATTATAAAATAAATTAGTCACAGGGATGAAAGTACAGCATAGGGAATATAGTCAATAATGTATTATCTTTGTATGTTGACAGATAGCAACTACACAATCATGTTATTTAGTAATGTATATAATTGTAGAAACACTGTTGTACACTTGAAACCAATATAATATTGCATATCAACTATATTTCAATCAAAAAAGAAAAAGGAAGAAAACAGTAGGAGGTCACGCCAACCCTGTGAAACTTGGTTATATCAGTCCCAGACAAAAATAGATCTGTTATGATTCTCAAGTATAATACTGCCACCAATTCAATACCAGTCAGTAACACCTTTTAGGGCTTACCATTTCTCAATCCCTGGGCTAAGTTTGCTGAGAACACCAAGATGAGTGTGACATGCTACCTGCCCTAAGGAGGTTCAGAGAATATCTAAGCCAAGTACATAAACAGAAATAATAAAAGCTTAGGAGATGTTTTTAATAAATCAGTATATTGGATATAAAGTAGTAAATTCTATATTGATACCATATTTTTCTGCTTTATTATAGATTGTTTTATGAAGTATAGAATTTAAAGTTTTAAATCAGGCCAATAGACTCTTCTGTCAGTCCCTCCCCGCCACCGGCCTGCAGGGAAGGGAGGTGACACGATGACTTATCGAAGACCTGAAAAGGCCAGCCAGGGGACTCAAGGAGTAACAGTGCCAAGAGTGGTACTGAGAGGGCACCCTTCGTATTTAATGAGCAAATACAAGTTAACAACAATAGAATTCTGTGGGGGGGGACTTAATAGACAACCATTAACTAACTCTAAACTTAATCCTCGGCAGTCTCCAGTCTCCTGGGGTGCAACATCTTACATGGTATTGAAACAATAGCAAGGGCAATTAGGTCCCAGAAACTGTTATGATCTTGTTTGTTCTGTTCTTGATCACTTATCAGGAATTACAGGAAAAATAATCAAGTCATATATGATTATACATTTTATTTCTACACTTGATTTCTATATTAATCCCACATTTCCCCCTTATTTTTTTTATAAAATGTTTAAGTAGTAGGTAGACATAATAAAGATTACAGTTTCTAATAGAAAGCTTTTTAACACACTTTACCTTTTCATAAAAGACAATCTATTTTTTAAATCTTGTGATGTAAAATAAAGATGGAAAGTAGAGTTTAGTGCAGTAGGAAGGCAGGTGTAGGCGGTCAGGTCTGTGCCTATAGACTAGGTATTGATCCAAGCTAGACAAGGGCGACAAAACAGCCATGGGTGCAGAAGATTTCTCTCAAAAGTGGGGGGATGAGGTTCTAAGCCTCACCTCTGATGACTCCCAATTTCTCACCTGATAGCCCCCTGCAACTGTGCCTGTCTTAGATTGTTCCTCCCTTGAGGAATCTTACCCGTCTCTGGCTAACCAGCCATCTTCTGGGGCCATACAGGGAGATGTAAAGTTGGTTAAGTGAGAGAGAAGCAATATTCTTTGAAAAGGTTAGCTTTTTACTTCTTTGCAGACTTATGCCCTGTGGCTCCTATGCCCAGGAATCTTGAGGTATCTTTCCCACCTGGAAAGATGATACACAGTAATTTTAAGTATGAGGCACGTATTCTAGTAAAGGGCTGTATTTATGAAGGAAAAAGAAAAGCTATAAAGTAGCAAAGGAAGAAAATATGAGAAGATTGATTATTTCTTTGACACAACTTCTTGTAGAGTAACGTAAGCATGTATAGATTTTAACAAACTACTAATTAAATTACGTACACACATTAACAGAACAGGAATATAGATATATAACAAAAGGAGACCTACAATTACCGGCCATATCTAATGAAACCAAGATAGCCAGTTAGGTAACCCAGGCATTTGTGAAAACTTATTAATAATATGATGAATATTGTCTAACTGATTTTGAATAGTTTAAGAAAAATCAGACAAACTACAACACATTTCTGGAAACTGTTCACATCCCATATGTTCTTTTAACAGCAGACAGTCTATAGTAGCATGATTCTGAAGCACTGCAACTCGCACTTCTCCTAGCTCTTGACTGAGTTCAGATAATATGGAAGTAGTCAAATTCGTTGTCTTTCTATATACACAGGCCAGCTTAGCTATCTCTTTTTGCATTCCACCAACAAGTCCAGGAACCAACAGGAGGAATTCAGCTGCAACTGCAACAGAGTAGGGATCTAAAAGCTTCAAGCTATCAACACAATCAGACGGCAGAGCTCAGAGAAGTCTTTCATAACTATTTCTGAGAAAATCTATTAGAGCAGGAAGGATGCAACCCACACCACATATACTTTGATAAAGTGAAGAGAGGGCTTAGGGTGTGGACTTGTATCACCTAAGGTGGGCTGGGTTGTTGTCTGTTTGCAAGGGTTGTTTAGAGTGAAGTCACAGGTTATGCTGAGATACCCTTCTTTATTTGTGGAACACTCAAACATTCCAGGCCAAGTTGCTCCTGGCTTTTTGAGCTTCAATTAACCTCACTGAAGAATGACTCTAGAGCTTAATGTTTAACACAGAGTTTTCATAGGGGGGTTCCTTGCATGTAGTTACATTGCTCTGACTGTAAATATCCTGCCTTGCTTTTTCAGGAGATCCTCACCCTATTCTGTCTAAGCTCAAGGTCCCTGTCTTATTCCCCCCTCTACAAATAGAGACCTTAGCTGCTGCCAGGGAAAAGGGGTGACAACCATTTTGGCTGCTTCACGCTGAGAGGGGGTGCATAAAGGGTGCAGTTTTATGGCTTCTAGGCAAGATAGAACAAATCGTGTTATTAGGTTAAGTAGCAAAATCTGGAATTGGATTTTCCTTTTTGGAGCAACTTGGTAAGATTAGTAATGCATGGCTGAACATGAGGACTAGAAACAGTAAAATTTTAATTGAAATGATGGGAGAAAACTAAAACATCTGGAGAATCATAGCTAGATATTTTGGGGAAACTAGAATTCTGGATCCAGTCTATATCTCAGTGACAAGTATTAGGATTTAGTATAGATAAGGCTGCATTATTGAAACAATCCTTTTTTCTAAATCACCCTCATTTTTATTAGAAGTAACTAGATTAATAAAATAATAACACTTGGCTTGACTGTTTGCATAAGTGCAGCAAGAAGAGCAATTAATTACACAGGATCTTTTAAATGTGCTTTGCTGGAACTTTTTATAAGGAATTTCAGATTGGACTTTTAAATGCCTCTCAAGGCCAGAAAGCCAAGCCAGATTTGCCATCATGTTTTGCCTGTAGTACCTGTAGATTTGGGTGAGTTCCTCTCGTCTTGAGGTCCCCTAGACATTTTGACATTTCTGCACCTGCCAGGAAGTGACCTTCCTTACTCACCTGGTAAGGCTGCTGGGAACCTTGAAAGCAAGGTACCAGGCCAGTTCTTCCAAGGGGCTTTGTTGGCTCTATAAAGTCAACCTTAGTTCCTTAAAACTGTCTGTTCATATCTGAGTTTATGCACGTGTCTCTCAGGTATGACATTCCAGTCAAAGCCTCTGTAATATAACCCGTGTTTTTAATTGGCCTTCTTAGAAGGAAAGCAGATTCCTACTGATGTTATGCAAATAAACATACTGCCATCAAATATGAAAATAGTCACTGAGAGTTTTTAAATTATGGAGGGATTAGATAGAGAGAAAGATAAATGTTTCAATTCTGATATAAAGATATGGTCATTTACTAAACTGTTGTCAGCTTAAGAGAAAAAGCTTAAAACACTTTATCAGCAACATTTGAAACAAAAAGCTACAAAATCATTTTTCTTAGTTCACTTAATCCTATGTAACCAATACTTGTTCTACTGAAATCTAGTTCTTTACTAGTTTAGGAGTAATAAAACAGTGATTATAAATGACAGAAGACTTACAAATGACAATGGTTAAAGATCTGATAAGAGCTTACTGTAAGACAGTTGACATGAGGAAATTTGGATATTTTTGTAACACAAAACATTTAGTAACAAAGTTTAGCATCATTCTCTTTGACAGTGCTTTCCAGGTAAATATATATCAGATAAATAAGCCAAATTAGCCAAATATTTTCCCCAATGAGGAGAAAAATTCCTCTGACATGTTCCAGGGGCCCTCTGGAAAATATATCACAGTGAACTAGAGGTAAAAAGCACCTTTTTAAAATTTGATTTTGGAAAGTTGTCAGAAGAAAGTTTCTTTGGCACTTGCTTAACTAATAGGTTACCATGAAGCAATACTTATCCATTTAACTAGAATGACAACAAAATACTTCAAAGGCAGATACAGAAGTTTACACAGTTGTTAGCAAAGTTTAACTTTTATTCCTTTAATATTATTAATATTTCATTTTCTTAAATACTCAGACAATTCATTGAGACTTTAAGCACAAGAAACTACTTTGATAAAACAATTAGAAAACTTTTTGCAATTTTTCAACATTAAGAGCAGACTAACAGTTTAAGAAAACTTTGTCCTTTTATCTGACCTGATATCGAGACTCATTTGTTTTAATTTTACATAGCATGACCATATTAATTCTTCCACAAAGTTTCTATGATTTTTTTTACATTTAGAGTTCTTCCTCTTTAAATAAACAGCTGTACTTCAGAAGGGTTACTTTCTTTTACCCTCAACAAAACAAATTTCCATTCCTTATACTTTATCCTATTAAAACACACATCTTTTCTAGCAAGCAGAGATGTTTTCTTTATTACTTTAAATAGTTTTACTTAGAACTTAAAACCATGAGGAACTTTAATTTTCAGTGAACACTGAGAAGTGGGCTACTGTAAACTGTTACACTAGCATTCTTTAGATTGACAAATTTATGAACACATTTTATAATTTCTGTAACTATGAGCTTTACAGCACAATCTCTCACTAAGCACAAAGTATGTCTACTCTACAAAGATTCTCAGGCTGTTTATAGGTATATACACTGTAACAAACACACTGTAATACATTAACACACTACTATTAAGATGTTTACTTGCTACACTTATTTAATTTACTTATTCCTAACAACTGTGCTCACAAAACTTTTACCAAACAATAGACATAGTCAAGCCTCTCTTTAAGCTTTTTTTCTTGAAAGATTTAACAAATAACATCAACTTCAATGACTTTAGGTAAACTTATACAGCTGATAACCATAAGGACATGTCCATTTCAGTTTAACTTAAATTAGCATTAATGCTTAATATCTTTTATTAGAATTTTCTGTAAGTTTTTGAATGCCCAATTTCCACAAGCACTTGTCTTTAAATCAATTTTTATTAATACCACCCGGAGGTAGAAAATATTTTTCATTTACACACTTAGACACACAAACATACAGACTGAGATGCAATGACTACAGTTAGCAACACTTTTCACAAAAGAACACACAGACATATAAACTCATACGAAGATTTGAGTTACTAATATTAAATTGTCTTCTTTCTTTTTAGCTTACTTGATTAAAAATATCTCAATTTTCAAGAATACACTCTAAGGGTGAGTAGTTTACATAACTGGGTTACGGTTTAGATGGCCCCAGACTTAAAGGGCCAATGAAGGCTTTGCACTGGTAGGGACTGTGTGTAGCCAGGGGGCTAGAAATGAAATGGAGGTACAATTCTAGCAGCAGTTATTTAAAGCCAGGCTGTATTGAAGAATATAAATTTCTTCCGTTTCAGGGAGTCTAGTTTAAAAACCTCCCAGTTTTTTAAGATAATGATGAGCCCAATAAGTAGAATAGATTTCCACCAAAATAATTTAGAAAACTAGTTCCATATTGTAGTCTATGGGATTTTTGACTTTTTCCTTTCCTTGCATTAAAATTAATTTAGCTGCATAACTTTATAATATTGTCTACTTCTCTCAGGGGCCAAGCCTTTCTAATCAGACACTTAAGACTGGTAGCCAACGCTAATCATCTTTTAAGTGGCTAACGGGTGCTCACACACATTTTATGAGATAAAGAGTACAGCATTTAGTCAGGAATAACAGCAATCTCTTACCTTGCAGTGGTGGGCATCAGGTTCTGTGAAACTGATGAAGTTAGAAGAGAGTTAAGAAAGCCCCCTGCCTCACGCAGAGGCTAGGGCAGCCTGAAAAACCAGGCTGGAAGTCAGAGACTGAAAGAGAGACACGCCTCATGGATACCCAGTCAGGCTGTCAGGGTCTGATTCCAGACACGCAGACCTTTGAGAAGCCATTGAAGTGTAGCCTCAGCCTAGACTCTCACAGTTGCCCATGGCTTTCCTCAGTCCCTCGCATCCAAGGAGATGCCTCTGAAAGGGAATCCTGGCCTCCACTCAGGTGACTTTCCCGGCTCCCAAGGGAGATGGGGGATCCACTAAGGGAGACGCAGGGGAACCTGCTGTTCAAGACTTTGAGATCAGCAGCCAGGCTAGTCCCGTTTAAGTGGCTGACGAGCACCCAATGTTGTGTGCCATAGACGGCTTCCTTCTATAAGGACAGTGAAAGAAAAGGCAGGCTTGGATGCTGATACTCACCTCTGAAGTTATCCTGGATGAGCCCCCAAAGATGATGCCGGGGTTCTTGTTTGCGGAGTTGAAGAATGAACTTAGCAAACAGTCAAGGTAGGAGAGGTAAGGAGAGTCTTTTATTTAGAGATAAAGTGAAAGGACAGACACAACTCCTGGCTCATGCCAGGAGGGGACAAGAGAGCCCTGTGCATATAATTTTAACAAATTGTAGGGCTATTTGACATTCCTTGAGGAAGTACTTTCTATTGGAATATTTCTGAAGGAGCTTGTAAATTTAAGGAGGGTACAGTAAAAGCGAAATTTTCCCTATCTGCCACAGCTAAAGGAATTGGAAAAAAAACAATCTTTAAGATCAATGATAGCCATGTCCCAGTCTTTCAGAATCATAGCTGGAGAAGGGAGGCCTTTTTGTAAAGGACCCATAGGTTTAAGGACTGAATTAATTTGTCTTAAATCATGTAAGCATCTCCATTTTCCAGACTCTGTTTTATAACAAATACAGGGGAATTCCATGGGCTTGTGGAAAATTCTAATCTATCCAGCTGAAGCTGTTCTTGAACTAATGTGTGTAAGGCTTCCACTTTTTCTTTAATGAGGGGCCACTGATCCACCCAAACAGGTACAGGGATAATGTTTCCCTGTCTGTGAGCTTTTTTGAAATCTCTTAATACATTACTCCAATCAGCTTGTCTGAGGGTTCCTTGTGGGGACAACCAGTAACAATGTTTTTTAATATATTTGTGAAGTTGAGCAAAGTCTTTTTTAGAAGTTTTCACTCCTGAGGTTTTTAGGAGGACACGGAGTAATTTTAAATGATCCTTTGGTTTAGCTGCTTCAGTTTCATGTTGGCCCATTATAGTTTCCCTGACATCTCGACCCTATCCCTATGTATGCTTTCCCGGGAGTCTTACAGGATCCACGATTTTTGGACCGTCCCCACTCTGAGTTTCAGTGTCCTTGTTCGGGTGCCACTTTTCGGTCCCTCCCTGCCACTGGCCTGCAGGGAAGGGAGGTGACACGATGAGTTATCGAAGGCCTGAAAAGGCCAGCCAGGGGACTCAAGGTGTAACAGCGCCAAGAGTGGTACTGAGAGGGCACCCTTCGTATTTAATGAGCAAATACAAGTTAACAAAAATAGAATTCTGTGCGGGGGGACTTAATAGACAACCATTAACTAACTCTAAACTTAATACTCGGCAGTCTCCAGTCTCCTGGAACACGACTTCTTACATGGTATTGAAACAATAGCAAAGGGAATTAGGTCCCAGAAACTGTTTTGGTCTTGTTTGTTCTGTTCTTGATCACTTATCAGGAATTACAGGAAAAATAATCAAGTCATATAAGATTATACATTTGATTTCTATACTTAATTTATATATAAATCCCACACTCTTCTCTTTAAAAATCTGGCTTAAATTTCTTCTTTTTTTTCAGTTTTTTTTCCTTTTTTTAATTTTGGTGTTATTAATGTACAATTACATGAGCAATATTATGGTTACTAGACTCCACCTATTATCAAGTTCCCACCACACACCCCATTACAGTCACTGTCGATCAGCATAGTAAGATGCTATAGAATCACTACTTGTCTTCTTTGTGTTATACTGCCTTCCCCGTATGCCCCCAACCCCTGCTACATTATGTGTGCTAATCGTAATACCCCTTTTTCCCCCTTCTCCCTCCCTTCCCACCCATATATGCTTCTTAGTACTTAATACAAATTGATCTTGCTCAGGGAAATAAGGAACAGTCTGGTCCTCCACACTAAAGGGTACCCAATATCAGGCAGCTGGATGGTATTCTGCTTCCTTATTGGTTCCTCCTTTAATGGCTTCCTGTGCCTGTTTTAAGAGCTTCTTTCAACACTGCAAAATCCTGCCTTTGGCTGCATTCTCAGATTTTCCTATAATTTAGCCAGGAGACCTCACCTGGACTCAAGGCAAATATTTCTGACAATCCATTTCTGTTGGAGTATTTATATTCAAACTAAATTTTCATACCCATCTTGCAAAAAAAAATGTCTGGGTCGAAATGCTCATCCACCTGAAGCACCTTAACCAATCATCCACACATTCCTATTTGTAAATCCACAGTTCCATAGTTGCTACTCTTTTGCAGTTATTCTGGTTGGCTTTAGACTACATTTTCCTCCCCAGAAAGTCCCTCCTAGATATTTCCTCTTTGGTGGGCAAAATCTGAAGATGGATCCTTACCCCCTGTCAGGATCCTTACCCCCTGGTGTATAAGCCTTGTATAATCTCCTCCACTTGTGTGTGGGTTGGACCTGATTATAAGGGAATTTTGTTCCTGTGTTAGGGTACAAATTTGTTGGTTTTCAGTTAACCAAACAGGATATTATCCTGGGTGTGACTGCTTAATCAGGTGACCTCTTTATAGAGGTCATAGAAAAAAAGTCAGAAAGATTTGAACAGAGAGATCTCTCTCCTGATGGCCTGAAAGAAAGCAAACAGCCATGTTGTGAGAGAAGAAGGCCATGTGTCATGAGCATGAGAGTGGCCTTTAGGAACTGAGAGTGGTTCCTGGCCAATAGCAAGGAAATGGGATCTCAATCATACAATAACAAGGAATGAATTCTTCCAACAACCAGTGGCCTTGGAAGAAGATCCCTAGCCTCAGATGAGGTTGCAGTTCTGGATGATAACTTGATTGCCTCCCTGTGAGACCCTAAGCTGAGGACTCATCTAACTTGTATTGTGCCCGAACTCCAAAACCATGAAAACTATGAAAAACTAAGTGGGTGTTGTTTTAAGTTTGTGATAATTTGTTGCACAATAGGAAACTAATATACCTTCTTCATCCTTTTTTCTCTTTTTATTGTTGATGACAATATAAATGAAAACCAGTTCTTTTAAAAGTTTTAACCATTGTATTTTGGTTCTAAATGCAATACTATAATTATAACAATGAAGCAGAACTGAAGGAACAAAATAGCAGCAGACTCAGAGACTCCAAGAAGGAACTAGTGGTTACCAAAGGGGAGGGGTGGGGGAGGGCGGGTGGCCAGGGAGGGAGATGGGGATTGAGGGGTATTAGGTTTAGTACACATAGTGTGAGGGGTCATGGGGAAGACATTGTAGCAAAGAGAAGGAAAATAGTGAACTGTGTCATCAGACAGTGACTGATTGAGGTATGGGTGGGGACTTGATAATATGAGTAAATGTAGTAACCATGTTGTTTTTTCATGGGAAACCTTCATAAGAGTGTATATCAATAATACCTTAATAAAAAAATTTAATTAAATAAATGCAATACTCTGTTGAAAATTTTTTCTCCAAGATCACCACTGGCTTCCTAATTACCTAATCCTATTACCATTTCATAAACTTCATTCTCTTTGGTCTTTTGGAAACATTTGAAATCAATGACCACATTCTTTCTTAAAATGCTCTTTTGACTTGTACAATACTACAGATTTTTTCTTCTGGTCTCTCTTTGATACTGTTTTGCTGTCTCCTATCCTTGTTATCTTCATTTCACAGATGACAAAATTGAGTATCATCTAGCTTGAGTAACTTGCCCAAGATCACACAACTAGTATGTGAAGAAACCATGACTTATACTCAGACCTATACTGGCTCACAGTCTATTGTGTTCTTGACACTATATTCACATTTACTTCTCTTGGTAGAAAATTACAATGAGTTTTTCTCCTTTCTTAAAGGAGTTGTGGTTTAGTATAACTAAAAACTCTTCATTTATAAAACAGAGAAATTGTTATAAATAATAAATGGTATAGAATTAAAATAAAATTAACCTCAAAGTGAAATACAGGTATGATAGGTCAGTCATGAAAGACAGAGTTATTTGGCTTCATCCCTCATCAAGTCTTCCCATTCTCATACAAGGTCCTTCTTAAGTTCCTTAAGGCCACACAGTGAGTGATTTCTGCTTAGCAATACCTCAGTCTACATTGATATCTCAAATTGAAAATGCTAATAGCTTATAAGAATTATGAGTAAGAAAAAAGCACAGGCAATTATAAATAATTAGGTAGGTGGTCAATATACAGGACAAGAAACAAGTTATCTTTCTCTTTGCAACCCATTATAGAAACAAACTGACTTAACATAAAATATGCCTTCTGCAACTTATGTGGGTATCATTCCTATTTTTAAACTGAGGATTTTCTATTTGAACTTCTTTTTTAAATTACAAGCTTTAAAATTAAAATTTGTACCCTCACTCTGGAATTTTGGCTGCTTTATTTTTTATGGTTTCTTTCTTTTTTAAAATCAAATGTACATCACAGTAATTCAACAGTCCCCATCCACCTCCCCCACCTGCCCCTGATCCATCCCCTCCCCCTTGGTAACAAGCAGTCGCTTCTCAGTGTTTATAAGTCTACCGCTGTTTTGTTCTTTCTGTTTTGCTTTGTTTATATCCCACAAATAAGTGGAATCATATGATATTTGTCTTTCTCTCCCTGGCTTATTTCACTGAGCATAATACCCTCTAGATCTATCCACGTTGTTGCAAATGGCAGAATTTCTTTTCTTTTTATAGATGAATAATATTTCATTGTGTATATGTATCACATCTTTTTTATCCAATCATCTATAGATGGACACAGGTAGCTTCCATATCTTGGCTACTGCAAACACTGTGGTGATAAACATAAGGGTGCATATATCTTTTTGAATCAGGGATTTTGTTTTCTTCAGGTAAATTCCTAGTAGTGAATTTACAGGTCAATTTGTATTTCTATTTTTGGTATTTTGAGGAACCTCCACACTGCTTTCTACAATGATTCTACCAATTTGCACTCCAACCAACAGTGCAGAAGGGTGCCTTTTTCTCCACATCCTTGACAACATTTGTTATTTCTTCTCTTTTGGATGGTGGCCATTCTAACTCGTGTGAGGTGATATCTCATTGTGATTTTAATTTGCATTTCTGATGATTAGCGATGTGGAGCATTTTTTCATGTCCCTGTTGGCCATCTGAATTTCTTCTTTGTAGAGGCGTCTGTTCAGGTCCTCCACCCATTTTTTAATTGAGTTATTTATTTTTTGGGTGTTGAGGCATGTGAGTTCTTTATACCTTTTGGATGTTAACCCCTTATTGGATAAATCATTTCCAAATATTTTCTCCCATATTGTGAAATGCCTTTTTGTTCTGCTAATGGTGTCCTTTGCTGTACAGAAGCTTTTCAGTTGATGTAGTCCCGCTTGTTCATTTTTGCTTTTGTTTCCCTTGCCTGAGATGTGTTCAGAAAAAAGTTGCTCATGTTTATATTCAAGAGATTTTTGCCTATGTTCTCTTCTAAGAGTTTTATGGTTTCATAATTTACATTCAGGTCTTTGATCCATTTCTACTTTACTTCTGTGTATGGAGTTAGACAATAATCCTGTTTCTTTCTCTTACAGGTAGCTGTCTGGTTTTGTCAACACCAGTTGTTGAAGAGGCTTTCATTTCCTCATTGTATATCTATGGCTCTTTATCATATATTAATTGACTATATATGCATTGGTTTGTATCTGGGCTCTCTGTTCTGTTCTATTGATCTATAGGTCTGTACTTGTGTTGGTACCAAATTGTTTTGATTACTATAGCTTTGTAGTAGAGCTTGAAGTCAGGGAGTGTAATCCTCCCAGCTTTGTTCTTTCTCATCATCACTTTGGCTATTCAGGGTCTTTGTGGTGCCATAGGAGTTTTAAAACTATTTGTCCTGGTTCATTGAAGAATGCTGTCAGTATTTTTATAGAGATTGCATTGAATCTGTAAATTGCTTTGGGTAGGATTGCCATTTCGACAATATTAATTCTTTCTATACATGAGTAGTGGATGATTTCCATTTCTTGCTGTCTTCTTTCATTTCTCTCATGAGTGTCTTGTAGTTTACAGAGAATAGATCTTTCACCTCCTTGGTTAGGTTTATTCCTAGGTATTTTGTTATTTTCAGTGGAATTGTTTTCCTGATTTCTCTTCCTGCTTGTTCATTGTTAGTACATAGGAATGCAACCGATTTCTGTGTATTAATTTTGTATCCTGCAACTTTGCTGAATTCAGTTATTATTTCTAATAGTTTTTTGGTGAATTCTTTAGAGTTTTCTATGTATAATATCATTTTGTCTACCAATAGTGTTTAACTTCTTCCTTACTAATTTTGACACTTATCATTTTTTTTGTTGCCTGATTGCTATGGCTAGGACCTCCAGTACCATGTTGAATAAAAGCAGGGAGAGTGGGCATTCTTGTCTTGTACCAAATCATGAAGGAAAAGCTGAAAGCTTTTCACTAATAGGTATGATGTTGGCTGTGGGTTTGTGATCCATGGCCTTTATTTTGTTGAGGTACATACCCTCTATACTCATTTTGTCGAAATTTTTATCATGAATATACATTGAATTTTGTCAAATGCTTTTTCAGAATCTATTGAGGTGATCATGTGGTTTTCACCCCGCTTTTTGTTCATGTGGGGTGTGATATTGATTGATTTTTTAATATTGTGCTATCCTTGCATCCCTGGAATAAATCCCACTTGATCTTAATGGATGATCTTTTTCATAATTTTTTTGGCTGTTCATTAACAGCTTTTTTTTGTTAAGGTATCATTGATATACAATCTTATAAAGGTGTCATATGCGCAACATTTTAGTACTACATTCACCCATATTATCAAGTCCCACCACACACCCCATTGCTGTAACTGTTCATCAGAATAGTAAGATGCTGTAGAGTCACTACTTGTCTTCTCTGTGCTATACTGACTTCCTGTGACCCCCCTGACATTATGTGTGCTAGTCATAATCCCCCTTAATCCCTTTCTCCATCCCTCCCCACCCACTCTCCCCATTCTCCTTTGGAAACCGCTAGTCCCTTCTTGGAGTCTGTGAGTCTGTTGCTGTTTTGCTCCTTCAGTTTTGCTTCATTGTTATACTCCACAAATAGTGAAATCATTTGATACATGTCTTTCTCTGCCTGACTTATTACACTGAGCATAATACCTTCTAGCTCCATCCATGTTGTTGCAATTGGTAGGGTTTGTTTTCTTCTTAAGGCTAAATAATATTCCATTGTGTATATGTACCACATAATCCTTATCCATTCATCTACTGATAGACACTTGGGTTGCTTCCATTTGTTGACTATTGTATATAGTGCTGCAATAAATGTAGGGGTGCATATGTCTTTTTGAATCTGGGATCTTGTTTTCTTCTTTGGGAAAATTCATAGGAGTGGATTCTTGGATGAAATGGTATTTCTATTTTTAATATTTTGAGAAACTTCCTTATTGCTTTACACAATGGTTGAACTAATTTACATTCCCACCAACAGTGTAGGAGGGTTTCCACTTCTCTTCATCCTCACCAGCATTTGTTGTTCCTTGTCTGTTGGACGATGGTCATCCTAACTGGTGTGAGGTGATATCTCATGGTGGTTTTAATTTGCATTTCCCTGGTGAATAGCGATGTGGAGCATCTTTCCATGTGCCTCTTGGTCATCTGAATTTCGTCTTTGGAGGAATGTTCAGATCCTCCATCAAATTTACTCAGGTTATTTTCTTTTTGGGTGTTGAGGTGTGTGAGTTCTTTATATCTTTTTGGATGTTAACCCTTTATCAGATATGTCATTTATGAATATATTCTCTCACACTGTAGGATACCTTTTTGTTCTACTGATGTCCTTTGCTATACAGAAGTTTTTAGTTTGATATAGTACCATTTGTTCATTTTGCTTTTGTTTTCCTTGCCTGAGGAGATGCTTTCAGAAAAAAATTACTCATGTTTATATTCAAGAAATTTTTGCCTATGTTTTCTTCTAAAAGTTTTATGGTTTCATGATCCATTTAGGTATTTGATCCATTTCAGGTTTACTTTTGTATATGGAGTTAGACAATAATCCAGTTTCATTCTCTTACAAGTAGCTGTCCAGTTTTGCCAACACCAGTTGTTGAAGAGCCTTTCCTTTATCCATTGTACATCCATGGCTCCTTTATCGTATATTTCCTGGCCATATATGTTTGAGTTTGTATCAGGGCTCTATATTCTGTTCTATTGATCTGTGGGTATATTCTTATGCCAGTACCAAATTATTTTGACTACTGTGGCTTTGTAGTAGAGCTTGAAGTTAGGGAGAATACTACCCCCAGCTGGGTTCTTCCTTCTCAGGATACTTTGTCAGTTTGGTGTCTTATGTGGTACCATATGTATTTTAGAACTATTTTTTCTAGTTGGTTGAACAGTGCTGTTGGAATTTTGATAGGGATTGCATTGAATCCATGGATTGCTTTAGGTAGGATGGCCATTTTGACAATATTAATTCTTTATATCCATGAGCATGGGATGTATTTCCATTTATTGGTGTCTTCTTTAATTTCTCTCATGTATATCTTGGAGTCTTAAGGGTGTAGGTCTTTCACCTCTTCTTTAGGTTTATTCCTAGGTATTTCATTCTTTTTGATGCAATTGTAAATGTAATTGATTCCCTGATTTATCTTTCCGCAAGTTCACCATTAGTATATAGGAATGCAACAGACTTTTGTGTATTAATTTTGTATCCTGAAACTTTGCTGAATTTAGTTATTAGTTCTAGAAGTTTAGGGGTGGATTCCTTTGGGTTTTTTATGTACAGTATCATGTCATCCACAAACAGTGACAGTAAATTTATTCCTTACCAATCTGGATGCCTTTTATTCCTTTGTGTTGTCTGATTGCCATGGCTAGGACCTCCAGCACTATGTTGAATAAAAGTGGTGAGAGTGGGCATCCTTGTCTTATTCCTAATCATAGAGGAAAAGCCTTCAGCTTTTCGCTTTTAAGTATGATGTTGGCTGTGGGTTTGTCATATATTGCCTTTACAGTGTTGAGGTACATGCCCTCTATACCCATTTTGTTGAGGGTTTTTATCATGAATGAATGTTGAATTTTGTCAAATGTTTGTTCAGCATCTATGGAGATGACCATGTGGTTTTTGTCCTTTTTTTCATTGATGTGGTGAATGCTTTTGATGGATTTTTAAATATTGTATCATCCATGCATCCCTGGAATAAACCTCACTTGATGATGATATTTTTAATGTATTTTTGAATTCGGTTTGCTAACATTTTGTTGAGGATTTTTGCATCTATGTTCATCAGGAATAATGGTCTGTAATTTTCTTTTTTGGTGGTGCCTTTGCATGGTTTTGATATTAGAGTGATGCTGGCCTCATAACATGAGGACGTATCCCCTTCTCTTCTACTTTTTGGAAAACTTTAAGGAGGATGGATATTAGGTCTTCTCTAAATTTTTGATAAAATTCAGTGAAGAAGCCATCTAGTCCTGGGATTTTGATGTTAAGTAGTTTCTTAACTACCAATTCAATTTTATTGCTGGTAATTGGTCTGTTCAGATTTTCTGTTTCTTCTTTGGTCAGTCTTGGAAGGTTGTATTTTTCTAGAAAGATGTCCATTTCTTCTAGGCCATCCAATTTGTTAGCATATAATTTTTCATAGTATTTTCTAATAATTCTTTGTGTTTCTGTGGTGTCCAGAGTGACTTTTCCTTTCCCATTTCTGAAACTATTTATGTGTTTAGACTCTTTCTTCTTGATAAGCCTGGGTAAGGGATTATTTTGTTGATTTTCTCGAAGAACCAGCTCTGCTTTCATTGACTGTTCCTATTGTTTTAGTCTTCTCAACTTTATTTATTTCTGCTCTGATCTTTATTATGTCCCTCCTTCTACCAACTTTGGGCCTCATTTGTTATTCTTTTTCTTGTTTCTTTAATTATGAATTGAGACTGTTCATTTGGGATTGTTCTTTCTGCAGGTAAGCCTGTATTGCTCTATTAGGCTTATTAGTTCTTCTTAGAACTGCCTTTGCTGCATCTCACAGATTTTGGGGTTTTGAGTTATTGTTTTCATTTGTCTCTATACATTGTTTGATTAGTTTTTATTTGGTCATTGACCCATTGATTATTTAGGAGCATGTTGTTAAGCCTCCATGTTTTTGTGGGCTTTTTAGTTTTCTTTGCACAATTTATTTCTAGTCTCATACTTTTGTGGTCTGAGAAGCTGGTTGGTACAATTTCAATCTTTCTGACTTTGCTGAGGCTCTTTTTGTGGCCTAGTATATGATCTATTCTGGAAAATATTTCATGGGAATTTGAGAGAATGTGTATCCTGTTGCTTTTAGGTGGAGTGTTCTGTACAAGTCTGTTAGGCCCATCTCTTCTAATGTGGTGTTCACTGCCTCTGTCTCCTTATTTTTTGTCTGGTTGTTCTGTCCTTTGGAGTGAGTGGTGTGTTTTAGTCTCCTAAAATGAATGCATTGAATTCTATTTCCTTCTTTAATTCTGTTAGTATTTGTTTCACATATGTAGGTGATCCTATGTTGGGTGCATAGATATTTATAATGGTTATATCCTCTTATTGGACTGACCCCTTTATCATTATGTTATGTCCTTCTTTGTCTCTTGTTCCTTCCTTTGTTTTGAAGTCTATTTTATATGATACAAGTACTGAAACTCCTGTTTTTTTCTCCCTGTTATTTACATGAAATATCTTTTTCCATCTCTTCACTTTTTGTCTGTGTATGTCTTTGGGTTTGAAGTGAGTCTCTTGTAAGCATCATATAAATGTGTCTTCTTTTTTTATCCATTCTGTAACTCTATGTCTTTTGATTGTTGCATTGATTCCATTTACATTTAGGGCGATTATCAATAGATATGTACTTATTGGCATTGCAGGCTTTAGTTTCATGATTACCAGAGGTTCAAGGGCAGCTTCTTTACTATGTAAAAGTCTAACTGAACTCATTAGTATGTTATTTCAAACACAATCTAAAGGTTCTTTTTTTTCCTCCTTTTTCTTCCTCCTCCACTTTTTATATATTAGGTGTCATATTCTGTACTCTTTGTGTATCCCTGAACTGACTTTGTGGTAGCTGATTTAATTTTGCAGTTGCTTAGTAATTAATGGGTCTACCTTCTTTACTGTGATTTTATTTTCTCTGGTGACAGCTATTTAGCCTTCCATCTCTAGCAGTCCCCCCCCCCAAAATACACTGTAGAGGTGGTTTAGAGGAGAGAAATTCCCTCATATTTTGCTTATCTGAAAATTGTTTAATCCCTGATCAAAATTTAAATGATAATCTTGCTGGATAAAGTAATCTTGGTTCAAGGCCCTTCTGCTTCATTGCATTAAATATATCATGCCACTCCCTCCTGGCCTGTAAGGTTTCTGCTGAGAAGTCTGATGATAGCCTGATGGTGGTTTAGTGGAGGTAAATTCCCTCAGACTTTGCTTATCTTAAAATTTTTTAATCCCTGCTCCAAATTTAAATGACAGTCTTGCCAAGTAGAGTATTCTTGGTTTAAGGCCCTTCTGTTTCTCTGCATTAAATATATCATACCACTCCATTCTGGCCTGTAAGGTTTCTGCTTAGAAGTCTGATGATGATGGCCTGATGGTTTTTTCTTTGTAGGTGATCTTTTTTCTCTCTCTGGCTGTTTTTAATACTCTGTCCCTGTCCTTGATCTTTCCCATTTTAATTATGTGTCTTAGTGTTGTCTTCCTTGGGTCCCTTCTGTTGGGAGATCTCTGCACTTCTATGGTCTGAGAGACTATTTCCTTCCACAGACTGGGGAAGTTTTCAGCAATTATTTCCTCAGAGAGACTTTCTAACCCTGTTTCTCTCTCCTCTTCTTCTGGTACCCCTATAATGCGAGTATTGTTACATTTGGATTAGTCACACAGTTCTCTTAACATTCTTTCATTCCTAGAAATCCTTTTTTCTCTCTGTGCCTCAGCTTCTTTGTATTCCTGTTCTCTAATTTCTATTTAATTTACTTCATATAATCTGCTTATAAATCCTTCCATTGTAGTTTCAGTTCAGATACTATAGTTTTCAAAGTTTCTATCTCTTTCTTGAAGTCATCACTGAGGTCTTGAATATTTTTCTTTCTTTCCATGAGCATGTTTATGATTTTTATTTAGAAATCTTTTTCAGGAATATTGGTTATTTCTGTTTCACTTAGCCCTCTTTCTGGTGTTTGAGGGATTTTGGGTTGTACCAGTTTCTTTTGCTGTTTCATATTCCTAATGATTACTATGGAATATCTTCATGTCAGCCACACCCGCTAGTTCCCAGAAGCTGTACTGTCTGAAACTGCCCAACCCCTGGAGTGATGGTGAGGTCACAGGCATGCAACGCCAGAGCCTGATAGAAGGGAAGAGCTCTTTTCTGTTTCCTGGCTAGAGTGGCTGTGTCCAGTGCAAGGGCCAGTGGGCTGAGCATGCAGCAAAGAACCTCTATGCTATGTCCTTTGGGTTGTAATAGGTGGGGCCACACTCTGGCTGGCCTGGTGCGATGGCCCAGGCAGCAGTTTGTGAACCAGTGCCAGCCAAGAGGAAGGAGCAGCAGGCTACATATCACAATGTGGGTCCTCAGCACTGTGCTGCCAGCCAGGGGGATGGAGTGCATGAAGCTTCTGGAAATTCCCAACCTGCTGGGCTGAGTGTGCCAGGATGATTTTGTCCACCTTTACTTTCTACTGAGCAGGAAGCTCTGTGCAATCTTTATCCCGTTATCACCCCCTCGTTGTTGTAAGTCTTTAAAAGTGCCTGCCTTTCTTTTGTCCCAGAGTGGCTGATGGTGTGTACCTGTTATCCACAAACAGCTGGAATCTGAGTCTTTGCAAGTATGTTGTCTGTCTTTGCTTTCCACCGCCTGGTGCCAATCTCCATGTAATGTGGGTTTGTGTTCCTGGAGCAGGGGTGTGTATCTAAAGTCCTGGGCTTCTACTCTCTCTCCATTCTGTTTTTCTTCCTCCTGCTGGTGAGCTTGGGAGGAGGAATGGCTTGGGTCCCGCCTGACGGTGGCTTTACTACTTTACCTTTTTCCATGAGGTCTTCTCTTTTGACCATATGTAGGCCGTCTGTTGTAGTCTTCTTCCTGGTCTCTCAGGATTAGTTGTATTTGCTGTATTGTCATGTTATATGTGGTTTTGGTAAGAGGTTTCAGCCTTACTTCTCATGCTGACATCTTGTTTTATTCCCATGTATTTTTTAATTCAGTTTGCTAATATTTTGTTAAGGATTTTCGCATCTATGTTCATCAGGGATATTGGTCTATAAATTTCTTTTTTTGAGGTGTCTTTGTATATTTTGGTATTAGAATGATGCTGGCCTCATTGAATGAGTTTTGAAGTATTCCCTCCTCTTCTACTTTTTGTAATACTTTAAGAACGATGTGTGTTAGCTCTACGTTAAATGTTTGGTAGAATTGAGGTGTGAAGCTGTCTGGACCTGGAGTTTTGTTTTGGGGGAATTTTTTGATTACCAGTTCGATTTCATTCTGGTAATTGGTCTATTCAGATTTTCTGTTTCTTCCTGGATTAGTCTGGGGAGGTTGTATTTTTATAAGTTATCCATTCTCAAAGTTCTCCAATTTATTGGCATATAATTTTTCATAGTATTCTGTAATAATTATTTGTATTTCTGTGGTATCCATTATCACTATTCCTTCTCCACTTTTTATTTTGTTTACGTGTATACACTCTATTTTTTTCTTGATAAGTCTGGTTAGGGGTTTATCCATTTCGTTTATTTTCTCAAAGAACCAGCTCCTATTTTCACTGATTTTTGTCTATTGTTTTATTCTTCTCTATTTTATTTATTTCTGCTCAATCTTTATTATATTCACTCTTTCTAAGCCTTTGGATTTCATTTGTTCTTCATTTTCTAGTTTCTTTCACTGTGATTTTACACTACTTATTTGGGATTGTTATTTCTTGAGATGAGCCTGTATTGCTATGTACTTTCCTCTTAGAACTGCTTTTGCCATGTCCCACAAATTTTGTGCCATTGTATTTTTGTTTTCATTTGCCAACATGTACTTCTTGATTTCTGTTTTATTTTTTCATTCATCTATTGATTAGTTAGAAGCATGATGTTTGGCCTCAACGTGTTTCTATATCTTTTGGTTTTCTTTATTTGGTGTAATTTATTTCTAGTTTCGTACATTTGTAGTATGAGAAATTGCTTGATACAGTTTCAGTCTTTCTTAATTTATTGAGGCTATTTCTGTGGCCTAGAATGTGATCTATTCTGGAGAAAATTCCATGTACACTTGAGAAAAGTGTGTATCCTGCTGCATTTGGATGGAGTGTTCTGTAGGTATCTATTAAGTCCATTTGATCTAATGTATTGTTTAGTGGCTCTGTTTCCTTATTTATTTTCTCTCTGGTTGATCTATTGATGTGAGTGTTGTTTTAAAGTCTCCTAAAATGAATGAGTTGCAATCTATTTCTCCCTTTAGTTCTGTTAATATTTGTTTTACATATTTAGGTGCTCCTATGTTGGGTGCACAGATATTTTTAATGGTTATATCCTCTTGCTGTACTGATCCCTTTATCATTAGGTAATTTAGGTGCTCCTATGTTGGGTGCACAGATATTTTTAATGGTTATATCCTCTTGCTGTACTGATCCCTTTATCATTAGGTAATGTCTGTTTTGTCTTTTGTTACTTTCTTTGTTTTGAAATCAACTTTGATATAAGTACTGCTAGTCCCGGTTTTTCTCCATATTCTTTGCATATGACATCTTCTTCCACCCCTACTTTTCTAGTCTGTGCACATCTTTGGGTCTGAAATGAGTCTTCATAGGCCACACACAGATTGTTCTTCTTTCTTATCCATTCTGCCACTCCATGTCTTTTGATTAATGTATCACTCCATTATACATTTAAGGTAACTACTGATAGATATGCACTTATTGCCATTTTATTAATTGTTTTCTCGCTTTTTTTATATTCCTCTTTTCCTTTCTTCCTGTCTTATACTTTTCTCTTGTTATTGATGGTTTTCTTTAGTGTTGTAATTAGACTTCCCTCTTTTTTTAATTAATTTATTTGTGTTGTGTGTGTGTGTATTGTAGGCTTTAGTTTGTGGTTATCAAAGGTTCAAGGATAGCTTCTTTACTATATAATAGGCTATGTTATGCTGATTATTTTGAACACTATCTAAAGGTATATTTTCTTCTTCATCTTCCTCCTCCACATTTTTCATATCAGATGTCATAATCTGCAATTTTAATGTATCCTTTGACTGCTTTTGTGCATAGTTGATTTTGCTTCTATTGTTTTGTTTTAATTTTGTACTTGCTTGGTAATTAGTTGGTCTACTACCTCTACTGTGGGTTTATTTTCACTGATGAAAGCTATTTAGCCTCAGGGTCATTTCCATCTACAGTAACCCCTTTAACATACCATGGAAGACTGGCTTAGTGGTAGTGAATTCCTTCAATGTTTGTTTATCTGGAAATTGTTTAATACCTGCTTCAAATTTAAATGATAATTTAGGGATGCTCAAGATGGCAGTGTGAGTAGGGTGGCGGAAATCTCCTCACAAAACCATATATATTTTTGAAAATACAACAAATACAACTACTCCTAAAAGAGAGACCAGAAGATACAGGACAACAGCCAGGGTATATCTACATCTGCAAGAACTCAGCATCTCATGAAAAGGGTAAGATACAAAGCTGTGACCCAGCAGGACCCAAGCATTCCTCTGACCCCAACTCACCGGCAGGAGGAAAAGAATCAGAGTGGGGAGGGAGTGGAAGCATAAGACTACTAAATAACCAGCCTTAGTAATCTGCACCAGGAGCACAGACACACATTGCATGGTGTACTGGATATTAGAGAAATGGAAAAGTAAAATCTGAGATGGAGACTGCAGGCAGGTCCCCACAGCCGGCTCTCAGGGACAAAAGAAAAGCAGGTGCTATTAAAAGTCTTAAAGGGACAAGGGCTTAACAGCTGGACAAATCTTCCCAGTGTGCTCAGCCCAGCAGGCAGGGAATCCTAAGGAACTTCAGGCACACTAAACCCCAGGTGGCAACACAGCTCTGAAGCCCCACACAGCAATAAACAGCCTGCTGTTCATTCCCCCAGGCTGCACTGCAAGCAAATCGGCTGACCCACCACAGCTGCAGAGCAGCCAGGGAGCAGCCCCCATACAGCAACCACACAGAGTCTTCTCCCAGTGCACAGCTAGCTGGGATAGACCCAGAGGCTGACACTGGCACACAGCTGCCCGGCACAGACAGAGGAAGGTGGTGCAAGGTCCAGAACACACGAAGTGGTGCCTTTCTCACAGGAGAACACACCGGCGCATCTGTAACCCCCACAGTGCCCAAGGCTATACTGAGGGCCACCCCACACACAGCAGCTCAGGAGATAATCCAAGAGACTTCTCCCAGTGTGTGGGTAACCAACACAGGGAGCAGAGAAGGGCAAGGCAACCAGCAAGCAGGAAGGGACTTTGTTCTCCAAGTGGACACACACACCACCTGCCAGCAATCGCTTCTATCACCATGAAAAGGCAGAAGATATTGGTCCAGTCAAAAATCATGCAGACAACCCCAGAGAGAGGGCCTGGTGAGATAGATTTAACCAATCTTCCTGACAAAGAATTCAAAATAAAAGTCATAACCATGCTGATGGACCAGCAGAGAAATATGCAAGAGCTAAGAGATGAAGCCTGGAGGGAGAAAACAGAAATGAAAACAATCAATGGAAGGACATAAGAGCAGAATAGAGGAGGTGCAAGAGACTGTTAATGGAATAGAAATGAGAGAACAGGAACACAGAAAAGCTAAGGCAGAGAGACATAAAAGGATTTCTAGGAATGAAAGAATATTAAGAGAACTTGTGACCAATCCAAATGGAACAATATTCGCATAATATGGGTACCAGAAGAAGAAGAGAGAGAAAAAGGGATAGAAAGTGTCTTTGAGGAAATAATTGCTGAAAACTTCCCCAAGCTGGGGAAGGAAATGGTCTCTCAGAACACGAAAGCCTACAGATCTCCCAACACAAGGAACCCAAGGAGGATAACACCAAGACACACAATAATTTAAATGGCAAAGATCAAAAACAAGGACAGGATATTAAATGCAGCCAGAGAGAGACAAAAGATCACCGACAAAGGAAAACCCATCATACTATTATCAGACTTCTCAACAGAAAACTTACAGGCCAGAAGAGAATGGCATGATATATTTAAAATAATGAAACAGAAGGGCCTCGAACCAAGAATATTGTATCCAGCACGATTATCATTTAAATTTGAGGGAGGGATTAAACAATTCCCAGACAAGTGAAAGCTGAGGGAATTTGCCTCCCATAAACCACCTCTACAGGATATCTCAAATGGACTGCTCTATATGGAAGCACTCCTAAGGCTAAAAAGAGGTCACCAGAGAAAATAAAATCATAGCAAAGAAAGCACACCATCGGAATACTAACTAAAGGCAAAGAATAAAACACCTAGTATATAAAGAATGGAAGAGGAAGAATAAGAAGGGAGAGAAATAAAGAATCATCAGACTGTACTTACAATAACTTAGCAAGAAAGTTAAGTTAGACTGTTAGATAGTAAAGAAGCTACCCTTGAACCTTTGGTAACCACAAATCTAAAGGCAGCAATGGCAATAAGTGCATATCTATCGATAATAACCCTAAATGTAAATGGACTCAATGCAACAATCAAAAGACACAGTGTAATGGAATGGATAAAAAACCAAGACCCATCTATATGCTGCTTACAAAAGACTCAACTCAAACCCAAAGATATACACACACTAAAGGTGAAGGGTTGGAAAAGATATTTCATGCAAACAACAAGGAGAAAAAAGCAGGTGTTGCAGTACTTGTATTGGACAAAATAGACTTCAAAATGAAGAAAGTAGCAAGAGATAAAGAAGGACATTACATAATGATAAAGGGGTCAGTCCAACAACAGGATGTAACCATTTTAAATATATATGCACCCAACACACTCACTCCAAAGGATAGATCAACCAGACACAAAATAAGTAAAGACACGGAGGCACTGAACAACACACTACAACAGATGGACCTAACAGATATCCACAGAACTCTGCACCCAGAAGCAACAGGATACACATTCTTCTCAAGTGCACATGGAACATTTTCCAGAAGAGACCATATACTATGCCACAAAAAGAACCGCAGTAAATTCAAAAAGATTGAAATTCTACCAACCAACTTTTCAGATCACAAAGGTATAAAACTAAAAATAAATTGTACAAAGAAATCAAAAAGGCTCACAAACACATGGAGGCTTAACAACATGCTCCTAAATAATAAATGGATCAATGACCAAATTAATACACAGATCAAGCAATGTGTGGTAACAAATGATAACAACAGCACAATGCCACAAATGTGGTATGCAGCGAAGTCAGTTCTAAGAAGAAAGTATATAGCAATCCAGGCCTATTTAAAGAAGGAAGAACAATCCCAAATGAATAGGCTAAAGTCACAATTATTGAAACTGTAAAAAGAAGAACAAATGAGGCCTAAAGTCAGCAGAAGGAGGGACATAATAAAGATCAGAGAAGAAATAAATAAAATTGAGAAGAACAAAACAATAGAAAAAATCAGTGAAACCAAGAGCTGCTTCTTTGAGAAAATAAACAAAATATAAAAACCCCTAACCAGACTTATTAAGAGAAAAAGAGAATCTACACACATAAACAGAATAAGAAATGAGAAAGGAAAAATTATGACGAACACCACAGAAATATAAAGAATTATTAGAGAATACTATGAATATCTATATGCTAACAAGCTAGGTAACCTAGAAGGAATGGACAACTTTCTAGAAAAATACAACCTTCCAAGAGCGACCAAGAAGAAACAGAAAATCTGAACAGACAAATTACCAGCAATGAAATTGAATTGGTAATCAGAAAACTACTTAAGAACAAAACCCTGGACCAGAAGGATTTACAACTGAATTTTATCAGACATATAGAGAAGAAATAACACCCATTCTCTGTAAAGTTTTCCATAAAATAGAAGAGGACGGAATACGTCCAAACTCATTCTATGAAGCCAGCATCACTCTAATACCAATACCAGACAAAGACCTCACCAAAAAAGAAAATTACAGACCTATATCCCTGATGAACGTAGATGCAAAAATACTCAACAAAATATTAGCAAACCGAATTCAAAAATACATCAAGAGGATCATACACCATGATCAAGTGGGATTCATCCCAGGGATGCAAGGATGGTACAACATTCAAAAATCCATCAACATCATCCATCACATCAATAAAAAGAAGAACAAAAACCACATGATCATCTCCACAGATGCTGAAAAAGCACTCGACAAAAATTCAACATCCATTCATGATAAAAACTCTCAACAAAATGGGCATAGAGGGCAAGTGCCTCAACATCATAAAGGCCATATATGACAAACCCACAGTTAACATCATACTTAACAGCGAGAAGCTGAAAGCTTTTCATCTAAGATTGGGAACAAGACAGGAATACCCACTCTCTCCACTGTTATTCAACATAGTACTGGAGGTCCTAGCCACGGCAAGCAAAACAAAGAAATACATGCATCCAGATTGGTAAAGAAGAAGTCAAACTGTCACTATTTGCAGATGACATGATATTGTACATAAAAAACCCTAAAGACTCCACTCCAAAACTACTAGAACTAATCTCTGAATTCAGCAAAGTTGCAGGATACAAAATTAACACACAGAAATCTGTTGCTTTCCTATACACTAATGATGAGCTAACAGAAAGGGAAAATAGGGAAATGATTCCATTCACAATTGCATCAAAAAGAATAAAATACCTAGAAATAAATCTAATGAAGGAAGTGAAAGACCTATACCCTGAAAACTATAAAACACTCTTAAAAGAAATTAAAAAGGACACTAACAAATGGAACTCATCCCACACTCTTGGGTAGGAAAATTAATATTGTCAAAACTGCCATCCTGCCTAAAGCAATCTACAAATTCAGTGTACTCCCTATCAAAATACAAACATCACTCTTCAATGAACTGGAAGAAATAGTTCTAAAATTCATATAAAAGCACAAAAAAACCCGAATAACCAAAGCAATCCTGAGAAGGAAGAATAAGGCAGGGGTGATCTTGCTTCCCAACTTCAACCTCTACTCCAAAGTCACAGTAATCAAGACAATTTAGTATTGGCACTAGAACATACTCTCCAACCCGTGGAACAGAATAGAAAGTCCAGGTATTAACCCAAACATATATGGTCAATTAATATACGATAAAGGAGCCATGGATATACAATGGGGAAATGACAGCCTGTTAAACAGCTGGTTTTGGCAAAACTGGACAGCTACATGTAAGAGAGTGAAACTGGATTATTGTCTAATCCCATACACAGAAGTAAATTCAAAATGGATCAAAGACCTGAATGTAAATCATGAAAGCATAAAACTCTTAGAAAAAAACATAGGCAAAATCTCTTGGACATAAACATGATCAACTTCTTCATGAACATATTTCCACAGGCAAGGGAAACAAAAGCAAAAATGAACAAGTGGGTGTATATCAAACTGAAAATCTTCTGTACAGCAAAGGACACCTTCAATAGAACAAAAAGGCATCCTACAGTATGGGAGAATATATTCATAAATGACATATCCGATAAAGGGTTGATATCCAAAATACATAAAGAGCTCACACACTTCAACAAACAAAAAGCAAATAATCCAATTTAAAAATGGGCAAAGGATATGAACAGACACTTCTCCAAAGAAGAAATTCAGATGGCCAGCAGGCACATGAAAAGATGCTCCACATCGCGATTCATCAGAGAAATGCAGGTTAAAGCCACAATGAGATATCACCTGACTCCAATCAGGATGGCCACCATACAAAAGACAAACAACAACAAATGTTGGCAAGGATGTGGAGAAAGGAGAACCCTCCTACGCTGCTCTTGGGAATGTAAATTAGTTCAACCATTGTGGAAAGCAGTATGGAGGTTCCTCGAAAAACCAAAAATAGTAATAGCATTTGACCCACAAAGTCCACTCCTAGGAATTTACCCTAAGAATGTAGCAGCCCAGTTTGAAAAAGACATATGCACCCATGTTTTTATTGCAGCACTATTTACAGTAGCCTAGAAGTGGAAGCAACGTAAGTGTTCAACAGTAGATGAATGCATAAAGGAGATGTGGTACATATACACAATGGAATATTATTCAGCCATAAGAAGAAAATAAATCCTACCATTTGCAACAACATGTATGGAGTTAGAGAGTATTATGCTCAGTGAAATAAGCCAAGCCAAAAAAGACAAG
Organism: Phataginus tricuspis; assembly: GCA_029783875.1. Taxonomy (NCBI): domain Eukaryota; kingdom Metazoa; phylum Chordata; class Mammalia; order Pholidota; family Manidae; genus Phataginus; species Phataginus tricuspis. Next base: position 60,182,363 of record JAQQAC010016209.1, on the reverse strand, counting down.
TATCAAATGATTTCACTCATCTGTGGAGTGTAAGAACAAAGAAAAACCTGAAGGAACAAAACAGCAGCAGATTCACAGAACCCAAGAATGGACTAAGAGTTGCCAAAGGGAATGGGACTTGGGAGGGTGGGTGGAATGGGAGGGATAAGGTGAAACAGGGGTATTACAATTAGTACACATCATGTTGGGGGGGCACAAGGATAGCAGTACAACACAGAGAAGACAAGTAGCAATTCTATAGCATCTTATTATGCTCACAGACAGTGACTGTAATGGGGTATGTGGTGGCGACTTAATAATGGGGGGGAGTCTAGTAACCATAATGTTGCTCATGTAATTGTAGATTAATGATACCAAAATAAAAAATATAAATAATGTAAATGATAATCTTGCTGGTTACTAGATTCTTGGCTGGAGATCCTTCTCTTTCAGTGCATTAAATATATCATGCCACTACCTTCTGGCCTGTAAGGTAACTTTTTGTTGCAAAGTATGCTGATAGCCTGATAGGCTTTCCTTTATAAGTGATACTTTTTCTCTTTCTGGCTGCTTTAAACACACTCTCCTTATCCTTGATCTTTGCCATTTAATTATTATATTTCTTGGTGTTTTCTTGCTGGGGTTCCTTTAGTTAGAGAATCTCTGTGCTTCCATGACCTCAGTGCCCATTTCCTTCCCCATATTGGGGAAGTTTTCAGCAATTATTTCCTTAAAGAGACTTTCTATTCCTTTGTCTTTCTCTTTTCCTTCTGGTACCCCTATTATGCGAATATTGTTTCATTTGGATTGATCGCATAGCTCTCTTATTATTCTTTTATTCCTAGAGATCCTTTTTCTCTCTGTTCCCCAGCTTCTTTGTTTTCCTGTTCTCTGATTTCTATTTCATTTACCATCTCCTCTACATGTTCTATTCTATTTTGAGATCCCTTCCTTGCATGTTTCATTTCCAATACTGTATTCTTCAGCTGTGAGTGGCTCTTTTTCAGATCTTCTATCCGTTTTTTGAAGTCCTCCCTGAGATCTTGAATACATTTTGTAAATCTGTGAGCATTTTTATGAATTTTATTTTGAAATATTTATCAAAAATATTGGTGATTTGTGTTTCATTTAGCCCTCTTTCTGGGGTTCTGTCTTGTAGTTTTGTTTGGATCACATTCCTCTGCCTGGTCATCTTCTCAGGAATTCTGTGTTTCTTCCTTTGTATGAGATGTCTCTGCTATGCTTTCTGGTCTAAAGAGTAATAGCTTTATGAATAAGGTGTGTTATGGTGCCCAGAAACTCAAGATTCTAATTGTTTCTGTCTTGCTGGGGGCCCAGCTGCTGTGCTGTGGGCAGGGCCACCTTTCTGTCTGGCTTCTATAATAGTTTAAATATGGATGGAGAGTTTGCTTGAGCTGTTGCCTTTCTGATTAGTTCAGGAATATATTTTGAGGTGGCTGTGTGTGGGGCCATCCTGTGCCTGACCTACAACAATGGTGGGGCTTCAGGGTAAATGGCTGGGCAGATTGATGTGCCCCAGATGGATGTGCAGCACTGGGTTTGGACACCCACAGGGAGGAAGGGGTTCCTGGGGCTGGCTCCTCTAGGAACCACTCCTGTTGTGCTTAAGTGGAGCCAAGCAAGCTTGGAGAGTCTCCCTCCACCTGCCAGACTGCTTCCACTGGGCCAAATGGGTTGTTGGTCAGAGTGTATGCACAGAGGAGCCTTGGGGAAGCATTGCCAGCAAGGGTGATACAGCTTCTGGGGCTCCTGAGAGTTCCCAATTTGTTGGGCTGAGGAAAGTCTGGAGAGGTGTCCTCCACCTGCCATTTCACCTGAGGTGAGAGCTCTGTCCAACCCTCATCTCCTCTGATACCCCTCCCACTGCTGGAAAGTCTTTCAAACTGATACCCCTGCTTTGGGTCTCAGGACTGGCAAAGAGTGGCTTCCCTCCACACTGGCTGGAGTCTCAGCCTCCCAGTGTTCTTCCTGTCCCTTATTTCCATCCCCAATAATCACTGGAACCCATTGTAATGTGGGCTCATGCTCCCAGAGCAGATCTCCAGAACCAGGTGTGGAATGCTCCTGACCTCCAACCCTCTCCCCACTCTCTTCCTCTTTCTCCTGCCTGTAGGCAGGGGTGGGGAGAGGGCTTGGGTCCCACTTGATCTTGGCTTTGCTGCATCACCCTTTTCTGTGTGGTCCTCTCTTCTTCCTCGGGTGTAGGTGGTCTGTTCTGCAGTCTTCAGGTCATTTTCAGATCTAGCTGCATTTTTTGCATTTTCCTCTTTTATGTGTTTTGGGGAGTTTTCTGTCTTCTCTTCCTATTGTTCCATCTTTAATCCTTAATTTTGGGTGTTTTAAACAACTAGGGCCTGCTTGCTCCCCCATAATGTGAACTAAAGAGATTTTTCTGCCACCCCTTCAACACCACAACCCCTATCTATCTTTCAAAAAGGGGTTTTGAAACCAACAAACTGTCCTTAAAATAAGCTGCATTCCTTTTCCTCTAATTTTGAATTTTTCCATTATCTTCCTATATTTTGGAAAACAAAATAGGCTCAGTGTAACTTTTCATTTATCTCCTTACTCCTTACAGAAAGTATATCTATTCCTGAATACAGACTATTTTGGTTCCATATTATCCTATCATTATTTACAAGTATCATAGTTTCCACCCAACCCCTGCCCCCTGAGCTCACTTCTAACCCTGCCCTAATTGGATCATCTTTTGAGCAATGAAACATCTATTTATACATTGTTATTTATCCAATCTAAACAAATCATAAACACTTTTTTTCCTTATAATTAACATCTTGGGAGATAGTCAACTATACCTGATGGGCCCTTAATAACCCAAAAAATGATTCCTTTCTCCCAAGTAAAGATTTGTAATGTGTTTTACTCCAACAATGTGCAATCAGTAATATACAAGTACCCACATTTAGGTTACCACGGCTATTCTTCTTTGTGTATTTTTGGAAATTTTCTCACAGTCTTCTGGGAAGGAAGTTCCCAAATTAAGGTCATCTCCCAAGATCATTTTAGAATCCAAATTCCAAAAAGCAAACAAACTCCTACCTCTCACCTTGCAGATCAAAGTTGGCCCTGGCATATCCCCTAATTAGGGTTGTTGGAAACATCAGGTATAGTTGACTATCTCCCAAGATATTAGTTATAAGGAAAAAAATGTTTATGATTTGTTTATATTGGATAAATAACAAGGTCAAAGTAGATGTTTCATTGCTCAAAAGATGATCCAATTAGGACAGGGCTAGAAGTGAGCTCAGGGGGCAGGGGTTGGGTGGAAACTATGATACTTGTAAATAATGATAGGATAATATGAAAAGAAGTTAAACTTTGGTACTACAGGCATGGTCTCAGGAAAAAAATCACTGATCTGAATAGTAAGGATATTGGCCTACTTTGGCGAGTCATTATACACACTCAAGGAATATGCCTGTCATGATAATCAGAATCTTAAACCAGCATGTCAGGCAACCTTGTTCCTGAACCAAGTTTTCCCAAAGTCATTTTTCTAATAATTAAGCTGTCACTTTCATTCTACAGCATTATCTTAGTTTGAGATAACTGCATATCCAAAAAGCTGTCACAGATTGTTTCGAGGCTTTCTTTCTGAGAGCCCTAAGCTCTCCTTAGTACTTGCTAGTATATTTCTTCTTTCTCCAATACTTCTTAGCCTCTGCAATTATCACCTCTCTCTGTGAAACAGAAGATTTTATAGGAGGCTAGCGCTACATCGTGGAGGGTGTTGTCTGAAATATAGGGTTGGGACTTTATTATAGTCATCTGTAGGCCCTTGAGAAGCAAAAAAAAACAGGGTGAAATCAAAAGTTAAGTATCGCTAATCTGGCAGTGGTACACAAGGTGATTTTTGAGAAGAAAGAGCCTGAAATTAAGAGGATATGAAAGACATCTCAGATATTAGAAACTTTTCAGCATGACTAAAATACAAGGTGCATGTGAAAAGTAGAACATTATTATGTCATCTTTTTCTGAGACAATGAGAGCCAGAACTGAAGAAGACGCAGTCAGAATAAAAAGGAATGGAGAGGAAAAACATCAAGACTTGGTATCAGATCGTATAAAATTATCTGGAACTGGAACAAAATTGGGAAGGAGTCAGATCCTTCTTCTTTTCACCCCCCGTTTCCCAGATCCATGCTGTTTTCCCCATGTGTAATTTGAACTTCAGTTAAAATTGAAAGCCTGCTTCTTCTCAGGTGTCCAGTGCCTTACTGCTCTTTTCCTCTTTCCCTCCTTCAGTTTGAGCAAAACCGTCCAAGATTCCTTCCATCTAACTCAAAGGACAGGGTCCAATAAATTTGGAGCCTGTCTTTCCTAAATGCAACATCATTATAAAAGGAATTAAAGCCTGTTAGAAATTGTACAGAGTAGATTTCAGGCATCAGCTAAGATATAGATGGAAATATTGTTAGTCCTGGAACTCTAAAGCCATATGATTAAGGAAGATGGGAATCTCATATAAGGGATGATACAAAGGAACCGACAAAGATGATTTTAGGAGTTTCTCTCTTAGAAGATCTGAAGATTGGTGATCACACAACAGAACCAAAGATGTTGTAACTTGAAAATCAAAAGGGATAAGGCCTGGATGAAAGACTTATACGCCCTAAAAGTGGGATTTTATCATAAAATCAGCACTTATCTTAGAAGCCACTGTCATAGCCAGAACTGTTGTGTTGCCTTTAGAGAACCTGACCAAGCCTGTATACCGAGCACAGCTAATACATTCAAAGATGAACGAAGTTAGTCTTTCTTTCATATGTTCACCTGAGATAAAGTCAGGGAATACCTAGTAATCTTAAATCAAGCTCACAAACAACTCTTGTTCACTGGAGCTTGACCAAATTACAGGTTCAATGGAGGCTAAAGACTGATAGAAACATATATATATAGAGAGAGAGACTTAAGTTGAACCAGCTCAAAATTCTGGTAATATTACACTTATTATATATAAGATGGGTCTTATAAATTTACAGACTTTATTTTTCCACACTAGGAAGAAAAATATAAGTTTTGTCTAAACATAAAACACTGACAGAGCCAAAGTTTAACTTTCTCCATAGAAAAGATGAGTGGAATCATAATTCCAGGATTAGAAAGGATATTTTTCATTCAATATTCAGTCAGTGTATTATTATTGATCGCAGAGACCTAGGACAAGCCAAACAAAAAGCAAAAATTATATTGGCTATGTAACAAAATATAAAATCCAACTCTGAGTAATGAACCACCTGTAACCCATACTTCACCCGGACTGGTAACGGTAAGTTAGCAATCAGCTCCTGACCTACAGAAAGAGGAAAAGTTCAGAGACAGAGAAGAAATCGAAGATTTGAAAAATTATTATCTGAGTACACAGATATACAGCAAAACTCAAACAGCTGTATGTTGAGGGTCCTACTTTTACAGTTTGTGTATATTTTATATTTTTGGATTTATTTTATTTTCCTCTTGATTTCTTTTTTTTTTTTCAGTAGAGTTCTTTGGAAAGGTCCAACATGCTTATGCTTTCTGAGAATAAACTGGAGAAAAGTGTTTATTTTGTTGGCACTTAGAAACACAAAGGAAACGTGGCCAGCCTATGGAGTCCTTGCAGACAGGGATGAAAGTTGCTATAGGACAACATGAATTTAGAAGAAATGTATTTAGGTTGCTACTGGTTTAAGAAAGCCTTTCTTTGCCCATTTCTTGAAGATTTGTTATACTTTGTTAAATTTTATGATATAGTTTATTTAAGGAGAAGAGACATACATTCATGAAAAGTTAACAATATGAACTATTAAACAGATGACCTATGAATTTATTTTATGTAAACAATAACTGCTATAATGAGTTTTTAGGGAAAAGAGTACAATGTCCTCTAAGCAAGGCTTTCTTCAAGGTAAAGTGTCCCCTAAGCCTTCCCAGACAATGTTTTAACCCCTTTATCTAATAAACTAGATCCTTGGATATGAAATTCCAAATTATTCCCTCTTCCACTTTATAACAAATGATTTAGAAGAGAAAATAGGGGAAATATCAGTTTCATAGAGAGAGGAGTATTTTTATAATACTGTGTTCATCTTTAGATACAGAAACTATGTGTAAACAGCAGCAAACATCTGTGATGAGCTCTAGTCTGTATTCCAACCTTCCCCTCTGGTTATGTAAAAATGAATAGAGGAAAAAGAAGGAGACACGAAATCCAATAACTAGCCCTAAAGCTGTCAGAACAACTTTCATGCTCCATTACCCACCCTGGATCTGTGCTTAAGGATGCTAAACTCCCATGACCTTTCTGGAATGCTTCTACAGTTATTAACTTCCTTTCCAATCTTACAATCTCAGGTTAGGCATCATCAGATATTACATCATAAGACGCACTGGCCACTAATCAGGAACATTCGTGAAGACTACTACAGTGCCAGAAAGAGGTATGGCTCCGTTTTCTAAATGAATCTTGTTTTTTGAACTTGCAAATTATCTTAACAAAGTAACTTTCTTCATCATCTGCACCAAAAATTAATTTACTTATTGCTTGGTTATATTAATCAATTAATAACCCATTTCTTTTGTTCCAAGATAGCATTTACCATACCATATTATAGCTTCTTCATACTTCTGAGCCATTAGTCCTCCCTTCTACCAATCTATGAGCTACTCGAAGGCAGGGATGGGGTTTTAGGCATCTCTGTATCCATACAGTGTGGGTCTCATTATTAGGGGATCACAATGAATTCTATAAAAGTGAACTAAGAACAAATCGGAAGATGGCAGCGTGAGCGGAGCAGTGGAAATCTCCTCCCAAAGCCATATATATTTGTGAAAATACAACAAATACAACTATTCCTAAAAAAGAAACCAGAAGATGCAGTACAACAGCCAGGCTACAGCTACATCTGCGAGAACTCAACATCTCACGAAGTGGGTAAGATACAAAGCCACAACCCGGCGGGACTCAAACACTCCACCACCCCAGTGTACTCACAGGAGGAAAAGATTCAGAGTGTGGTGGGAGTGGAAGCACAGGCCCGCCAAATAACCAGCCCTGGTGATCTGCGCCAGGAGCACTGACACACATGGCATTGTATATCGGAGATTAGAGAAACAGAAGGGCAGGATCTGAGATGGAGATTGCAAGCGGGTCCCCTCAGCCGGCTCCGTGGGACAAAAGAAAAGAGGGTGCTTTTTTTTTTAAGTCTTAAAGAGACAAGGGCCCAACAGTGGAACAAAATCATCCCAGCACACTCAGCCCAGCAGGCTGGGAGTCTTGGGGAATTTCAGACCCTCTGGGAGGTGGCCGAGCAAAGCAGCCACGCTGAGGCTTCCCACAGAGATCAGCAACATGCCATTCATTCCACCCCCCCATTCCCGAACCAGCACCACAAAGGGTCCAGGATCTGCCACTGCTGAAGAACAGTGGAGGAGCAGCCCTGCCCACAGCAACCTCACAGAATCTACTCCCTGATGGCATGCAGCTAAATGAGAAGGACCCCAGAATCCACAAAAAGGGCTGTAAAGCACCAGGGGAGAAAGATGGCAGCGTGAGAGGTGAGACAGAGGCTTCCTTCTAAAACCACATATAATATGAAAATAAAGCTCCTACAACTACTCTTGAAAGAGCAACGGGAAAGAGGACTACAACAAACTGAATACACCTGAAGACAAGAGCAGCCCTCACAGAAAACGGTAATGTACTAAAGCTGTGGTCCTGCAGGATCCAAGCCCTTCCCCCACCCCAGCTCATCGGCAGGAGGAACAGGAACAGAGCAGAGAGGTAGTGGAGAACTGGGACTGCTGAATACCTAACTCTGGAGACCTACTCTGGGACCACAAACCTACATTTCATGGTGCTTGCATGATGCTCTTGTAATTAGGAGCTTGGAAAGCTAAGACAGGCAGATTTTCTGGAGAGACTAAGATTCCAGTTGCTTGTGAAATCAGGGATCCATACCCAGCTGCTCTGGGACAAAAGAAAGGCAGGCAGTCTGAGACACTTCCTAACAAAGAAGACCTTAGCAAGAGGCCTGCTAAGGGGGCAAGGACTGCACAGAGATTACTGCTCAGGAGAAACGACAGGTAGACAAAATTCTCCGGGTGCACTCTGCCCAGCAGATTGGGAGTTTTCTGATCTTCAGGTGTGCCAGCTCCCTGGCTGCCTACACAGCACCAAGAACCACTTCTGTGACAGGCAGACTAGTGCACCTTTCGCCTGGCCAGCCACACTGGGCTTGCAAACCTGGAAACCCTTCCCTGGTATTAGGCCAGCCAGAGGGAAGATCTGTCTACAGCAACTAAAAAGGCAAAGCACAGAGGTTTATACCTGTGTACTCATCCCACTGGTTCAGACAGTGGAGACAGGCATAGCAGCCAGGAACCAGGAAACAGCCCTTTCCTCCCCCGAGGCACCAATACCACTCCCCTACAATCCCTGACATTGCTTCAGGGGCTGAGCAGCTCCAGGGAGTAGAGCTTCTGGACACTAGAGGGCGCCATAAACAAATATGAAACACCAAAGGAACCTGGTCCAGAGTAAAATTATGAATACAACTCCAGAGAAAGATTTAAATGATATGGACCTTATGACTCTCCTGAAAGGGAGTTCAAAATAAAAATCATTAACATGCTCATGGAGGTACGGAAAGATATTCAAGAACTCAGAAATGAATTCCGGTCGGAGATTCAATCATTGAAGAACACAATGGACGGTATTAAAAGCAGATTAGATATGGTGGAGGAGACTATAAATGAAATAGAAACTAGAGAAGAGGAATAAAAAGAAGCTGAGGTACTGAGAGAAAAAAGGATCTCTAAGAATGAAATAATATTGAGAGAACTGTGTTACCAATCCAAATGGAACAATATTCTCATTATAGGAGTACCAGAGGAGGAAGAGAGAGAAAAAGTGATAGAAAGTGTCTTTGAAGAAATAATTGCTGAAAACGTTCCCACACTGGGGAAGGAAATAGTCTCAGTTTACGGAAGCCCACAGAGTTCCCAACACAAGGGACCCAAGGAAGACAACACTAAGACACCTAATAATTAAGATGGCAAAGGTCAAAGATAAAGACAGAGTATTAAAGGCAGCTGGAGAGAGAAAAAAGATCACTACAAAGGAAAACCCTTCAGACTATCATCAGACTTCTCAACAGAAACCTTAAAGGCCAGAAGAGAATGTGGCATGATATATTTAACGTAATGAAACAGAAGGACCTTGAACCAAGAATATTGTATCCAGCACGATTATCATTTCAATATGACGGAGGGATTAAACAATTTCCAGACAAAGGAAAGTTGAAAGAGTTTGCCTCTCATAAGCCACCACTACAGGATGTCTTAAACGGACTGCTCTAGAGGAAAGCACCCCTAAGGTTAAAAAGATGTCACCAGAGAAAATAAAATCATAGCAAAGAAAGCACACCATCCAAATACTAACTAAAGGCAAAGAATAAAACACCCAATATATAAAGAATGGAGGAGGAAGAATAGGAAGGGAGAAATAAAGAAACATCAGACAACGTTCACAATAACTTAACAAGAAAGATAAGTTCGATTCTTAGATAGTAAAGAAGCAACCCTCAAACCTTTGGTAACCACGAATCTAAAGCCAGCAATGGCAATAAGTACATATCTATCAATAATCACCCTAAATGTAAATGAACTGAATGCACCAATCAAAAGAAACAGAGTAACAAAGTGGATAAAAAAGCAAGACCCATCTATATGCTGCTTACAGGAGACTCACCTCAAACCCAAAGATATACACAGACTAAAAGTGAAGGGATGGAAAAAGATATTTCATGCAAACAACAAAGAGAAAAAAGCAGGTGTTGCAGTACTTGTATCAGACAAAATAAACTTCAAAACGAAGAAAGTAGCAAGAGATAAAGAAGGACATTACATAATGATAAAGGGGTCAGTCCAACAAGAAGATATAACCATTATAAACATACATGCACCCAACAGAGGAGGGCCAATATATGTGAAACAAATACTAACAGAATTGAAGGAGGAAATAGACAACAATGCATTCATTTTAGGAGACTTCAACACACCACTCACTCCAAAGGATACATCAACCAGACAGAGAATAAGTAAAGACACAGAGGTACTGAACAACACACTAGAACAGATGGACCTAACAGATATCTACAGAACTCTGCACCCAAAACTAACAGGATACACATTCTTCTCAAGTGCACATGGAACATTTTCCAGAATAGACCACATACTAGACTACAAGAAGAACCTCAGTAATTTCAAAAATATTGAAATCCTACCAACCAACTTCTCAGATCACAAAGGTATAAAACTAGAAATAAATTTTAGAAAGAAATCAAAAAGGCTCACAAATACATGGAGACTTAACAACATTCTCCTAATTAATCAGTGAAATAACGAACAAATCAAAACAGAAATCAAAGAATATATGGAGACTGATGACAACAACAACACAAAGCCACAACTTCTGTGGGACACAGCAAAGTCAGTTCTAAGAGGAATGTATATTGCAATCCAGGCCTATTTAAAGAAGGAAGAACATTCCCAAATAAACAGTCTAAAGACACAATTACTGAAATTGAAAAAAGAACAAATGAGGCCCAAAGTCGCCAGAAGGAGGGACATAATAAAGATAACAGAAGAAATAAATAAAATTGAGAAGAATAAAACAATATAAAAAACCAATGAAACCAAAAGCTGGTTCTTTAAAAAAATAAACAAAATAGATAAACCCCTAGCCAGACTCATTAAGAGAAAAATAGAATCTACACACATAAACAGAATCAGAAATGAGAGAGGAAACATAATGACGGACCCCACAGAAATACAAAGAATTATAAGAGAATATTATGAGCATCTCTATGCTAACAAGCTGCAAAACCTAGAAGAAATGGACAACTTCTTAGAAAAATAAAACCTTCCAAGACTGACCAAGCAAGAAACAGAAAAACTAAACAGACCAATCACCAGCAACAAAATTGAATCGGTAATGAAAAAACTATCCAAGAACAAAACCCCCGGACCTGATGGATTCACCTCTGAATTCTACCAGACATATAGAGAAGAAATCACACCCATTCTCCTTAAAGTTTTCCAAAAAATAGAAGAAGAGGTAATACTTCCAAACTCTTTCTATGAAGCCAGCATCACTCTAATACCAAAACCGGACAAAGACCTCACCAAAAAAGAAAGTTACAGACCTATATCCGTGATGAACGTAGATGCAAAAATACTCAACAAAATATTAGCAAACCAAATTAAAAAATACATCAAGAGGATCATACACCATGATCAAGTGGGATTCATTCCAGGGATGCAAGGATGGTACAACATTCAAAAATCCATCAACATCATCCAACACATCCACCAAAAGAAGAACAAAAACCACATGATCATCTCCATAGATGCTGAAAATGCATTTGACAAAATTCAACATCTATTCATGATAAGAACTCTCAACAAAACGGGTATAGAGGGCAAGTACCTCAACATCATAAAGGCCATATATGACAAACCCACAGCTAACATCATACTTAACAGCGAGAAGCTGAAAGCTTTTCATCTAAGATCGAGAACAAGACATGGATGCCCAATCTCTCCACTGTTATTCAACATAGTACTGGAGGTCCTAGCCATGGCAATCAGACGAAACAAAGACATACAAGGCATCCAGATTGGTAAAGAAGAAGTCAAATTGTCAGTATTTGCAGATGACATGATACTGTACATAAAAAACCCTAAAGACTCCACTCCAAAACTACTAGAACTAATATCTGAATTCAGCAAAGTTGCAGGATACAAAATTAACACACAGAAATCTGTTGCTTTCCTATACACTAATGATGAACTAACAGAAAGAGAAATCAGAAAAACAATTCCATTCACAATTGCATCAAAAAGAATAAAATACCTAGGAATAAACCTAACGAAGGAAGTGAAAGACCTGTACTCTGAAAACTACAAGACAGGAGAAATTAAAGAGGACACTAACAAATGGAAATGCATCCCATGCTCTTGGCTAGGAACAATAAATATTGTCAAAATGGCTATACTACCTAAAGCAATCTACAGATTCAATGCAATCCCTACCAAACTACCAGTAGGTTTCTTCAATGAACTGGAACAAATAACTCTAAAATTCATATGGAACCAGAAAAGAACCCGAATAGCCAAAGCAATTCTGAGAAGGAGGAATCAAACAGAGGGAATTACGCTCCCTGACTTCAAACTCTTCTACAAAGCCACAGTAATGAAGACAATTTCGTACTGGCACAGAAACAGGCCCACAGACCAGTGGAACAGAATAGGAAATCCAAACATTAACCCAAACATTTACAGCCTATTAATATTTGATAAAGGAGCCTTGGATATACAATGGGGAGATGACAACCTCTTCAGCAGCTGGTGTTGGAAAAACTGGACAGCTACATGTAAGAGAATGAAACTGTACCACTGTCTAGCCCCATACACAAAGGTAAACTCAAGGTGGATCAAAGACCTGAATGTAAGTAACGAAACCATAAAACTCTTAGAAAATAACATAGACAAAAATCTCTTGGACATAAACATGAGCGACTTCTTCATGAACATATCCCCCCGGGCAAGGGAAACAAAAGCAAAAATGAACAAGTGGGACTATATCAAGCTGAAAAGCTTCTGTACAGCAAAGGACACCATCAGTAGAACAGAAAGACATCCTACAGTATGGGAGAATATATTCATAAATGATGTATCTGATAAGGGGTTAACATCCAAAATATATAAAGAACTCACGCACCTTAACAAACAAAAAGCAAATAATCCAATTAAGAAATGGGCAGAGAACATGGATAGACACTTCTCTAAAGAAGAAATTCAGATGGCCAACAGGCACATGAAAAGATGCTCCACATCACTAATCATCAGAGAAATGCAGATTAAAACACAATGAGATATCACCTCACACCAGTAAGGATGGCCAACATCCAAAACACAAACAACAACAAATGTTGGCGAGGATGTGGAGAAAAGGGAACCCTCCTACACTGCTGGTGGGAATGCAAATTAGTTCAACCATTGTGGAAAGCAGTATGGAGGTTCCTCAAAAAACTCAAAATAGAAATACCATTTGACCCAGGAATCCCACTCCCAGGAATTTACGCTAAGAATGCAGCAGCCCAGTTTCAAAGAGACATATGCACCCCTATGTTTATTGCAGCACTATTTACAATAGCCAAGAAATGGAAGCAACCTAAGTGTCCATCAGTAAATGAATGGATTAATAAGATGTGGTACATATACACAGTGGAATATTATTCAGCCATAAGAAGAAAACAAATCCTACCATTTGCAACAACATGGATGGAGTTAGAGGGTATTATGCTCAGTGAAATAAGCCAAGCCGAAAAAGACAAGTATCAAATGATTTCACTCATATGTGGAGTATAAGAACAAAGAAAAAAACTGAAGGAACAAAACAGCAGCAGACTCACAGAACCCAAGAATAGGCCAATAGTTACCAAAGGGAAAGGGACTGGGGAAGATGGGTGGGATGGGAGGGATAAGATGGTAAAAGGGGTATTACGATTAGCAGACGTAAGGTAGAGGGGCACGGGGAGGGCTGTACAACTCAGAGGAGAGGAGACAAGTAGTGACTCTATAGCATCTCACTATGCTGATGGACAATGACTGTAGTGGGGTTGGTGGGGGGGACCTGATGAAGAGGGTAGTTCAATCACCATAATATTGCACATGTAATTGTAGGTTAATGATACCAAAATAAATTGTAAATAAAAATAAAGAAAGAAGAAAAAATAAATAAATAAATAAATAAAATTTTTAAAAAGCACCAGGGGACCAGAAGGCACCCAGCAAGACTTCAAACCCCCGCAGTGCTATAGGCTAAACTGAGGGCAACCCACACACACAGCTCCAGGGATTATGATAGAGACTGCCACCTGTTGTGTGAGAAACCAGTTCAAGCCCCAGAGAAGGGCAGGGAGAACAACAAGCAGGAAGGGACTTTGTTCTCTCAGCTGAAACACTTGGCACCTACCAGGGACCACTTCTATCACCAAGAAAAGACAGAGGAATATGGTGCAGACAAAGATTACCCAGACTACCCCAGAGAGAGGGCCTGATGGGATAGACTTACACAATCTTCCTGATAAAGAATTCAGAATAAAAGTCATAACCATACTGATGGATCTACAGAGAAATATGCAAGAGCTGAGGGAGTAGGTGAGGGAAGTGAGGAAAGACAATGCAGAAATCAGACAAGCCATCGACGGGCTTAGCAGCAGACTGGACGAGATGCAAGAGACTGTTAATGGAATAGAAACAGAGAACAGGAATACAGAGAAGCTGAGGCAGAGAGAGATAAAAGGATCTCTAGGAATGAAATAATATTAAGAGAACTGTGTGACCAGTTCAAATGGAACAATATTCGCATTATAGGAGTACCAGAGGAAGAAGAGAGAGAAAAGGGATAGAAAGTGTCTTTGAAGAAATAATTGCTGAAAACTTCCCCATGCAGGGGAAGGAAATAGTCTTGCAGTCCATGGAAGCCCACAGATCTCCCAACACAAGGGACCCAAGGAAGACAACACCAAGACACATAATAATTAAAGTGGCAAAGATCAAAGATAAGGACAGAGTATTAAAGGCAGCTAGAGAGAGAAAAAAGATCACCTACAAAGGAAAATTCATCAGAATTCTCAACAGAAACCTTACAGGACAGAAGAGAATGGCATGATATATTTAACGTAATGAAACAGAAGGGGCTTGAACCAAGAATACTGTATCCAGCATGATTATCATTTAAATTTGAGGGAGGGATTAAACAATTCCCAGACAAGCAAAAGCTGAGGGAATTTGCCTCCCATAAACCACCTCTACAGGATATCTTAAAGGGACTGCTCTATATGGAAGCACTCCTAAGGCTAAAAAGAAGTCACCAGAGAAAATAAAATCATAGCAAAGAAAGCAGACCACCCAAATACTAACTAAAGGGAAAAAGTAAAATCAAGTATCCACAAAAACAGTCAAAGAAAATGTAAAAGAGTACAGAATAAAATACCTAGTACATAAAGAATGGAGGAGGAAGAAGGAGAGAGAAATAAAGAATCATCAGACTGTGTTTATAATAGCTTAACAAGAGAATTAAGTTAGACTGTTAGATCGTAAAGAAGCTACCCTTGAACCATTCATAACCACGAATCTAAAGCCAGCAATGGCAATAAGTACATATCTATCAATAATCACCCTAAATGTAAATGAACTGAATGCACCAAGCAAAAGACACAGAGTAACAGAGTGAATAAAAAAGCAAGACCCATATATATGCTGCTTACAGGAGACTCACCTCAAACCCAAAGATATACAGAGACTAAAAGTGAAGGGATGGAAAAAGATATTTCATGCAAACAACAAAGAGAAAAAAGCAGGTGTTGCAGTACTTCTATCAGAGAAAATAGACTTCAAAATGAAGAAAGTAGCAAGAGATTAAGAAGGACATTACATAATGATAAAGGGGTCAGTCCAACAACACAGGAGCGCCAACATATGTGAAACAAATACTAACAGAATTAAAGGAGGAAATACAATGCAATGCATTCATTTTAGGAGACTTCAACACACCACTCACTCCAAAGGACAGATCAACTAGACAGAAAATAAGTAAAGACACAGAGGCACTGAACAACACACTACAACACATGGACCTAACAGATATCTACATAACTCTACACCCAAAAGCAGCAGGATACACATTCTTCTCAAGTGCACATGGAACATTTTCCAGAATAGACCACATACTAGGCCACAAAAAGAACCTCAGTAAATTCAAAAATACTGAAATTCTACGAACCAACTTCTCAGATCACAAAGGTATAAAACTAGAAATAAATTGTACAAAGCAAACAAAAAGGCTCACAAATACATGGAGGCTTAATAACATGCTCCTAAATAATCAATGGGTCAACAACCAAACTAAAACAAAGATCAAACAATATATGGAGACAAATAACAACAACACAATGCCGCAACTTCTGTGGGAAGCAGCAAAGGCAGTTCTAAGAAGAAAGTATATTGCAATCCAGGCCTATTTAAAGAAAGAAGAACAATCCAAATGTATAATCTAAAAACATAATTATTGAAATTGGAAAAGAAGAACAAATGAGGCCAAAAGGCACCAGAAGGACAGACATAATAAAGATTAGAGAAGAAATAAATAAAATTGAGAAGAATAAAACAATAGAAAAATATCAATGAAACCAAGAGCTGGTTTTTTGAAAAAATAAACAAAACAAATAAAGCCCTAGCCAGACTTATGAGAAAAAGAGAATCTACACACATAAACGGAATCAGAAATGAGAAAGGAAAAATCACGATGAACCCCACAGAAATACAAAGAATTATAAGAGAATATTATGATAATCTATATGCCAACAAGCTGGAAAACCTAGAAGAAATGGACAACTTCTTAGAAAGATAAACTTTCCAAGACTGACCAAACAAGAAACAGAAAACCTAAACAGACCAATTACCAGCAAAGAAATTGGATCAGTAATCAAAAAATACCTAAGAACAAAAACCCAGGGCCAGATTGATTCAACTCTGAATTTTACCAGACATATAGAGAAGAAATAATACCCATTCTCCTTAAAGTCTTCTAAAAAATAGAAGAGGAGGGAATACTTCCAAACTCATTCTATGAAGCCAGCATCACTCTAATACCAAAACCAGGCAAAGACCTCACCTAAAAAGAAAATTACAGACCAATATCCCTGATGAACACAGATGCAAAAATACTCAATAAAATATTAGCAAACCGAATTCAAAAATACATCAAGAAGATCATACACCATGATCAAGTGGGATTCATCTCAGGGATGCAAGAATGGTACAACATTCGAAAATCCATCAACATCATCCACCACATCAACAAAAAGAAGAACAAAAACCACATGATCATCTCCATAGATGCTGAAAAAGCATTTGACAAAATTCAACATCCATTCATGATAAAAACTCTCAACAAAATGTGTATAAAGGGCAAGTACCTCAACATAGTAAAGGCCATATATGACAAACCCACAGCCAACATCATACTTAAGGATGAGAAGCTGAAAGCTTTTTACCTAAGATCGGGAACAAGACAGGGATGCCCACTCTCCCCACTGTTATTCAACATCGTACTGGAGGTCCTGGCCATGGTAATCAGACAAAACAAAGAAATACACAGCATCCAGATTGGTAAAGAAGTCAAATTGTCACTATTTGCAGATGACACGATATTGTACATAAAAAAACCAAAAGACTCCACTGCAAAACTACTAGAACTAATATCTGAATTCAGCAAAGTTGCAGGATACAAAATTAACACACAGAAATCTGTTGCTTTCCTATACACTAAAGATGAACTAGCAGAAAAAGAATTCAGGAAAACAATTCCATTCACAATTGCATCAAAAAGAATAAAATACCTAGAAATAAATCTAACGAAGGAAGTGAAAGACCTATACCCTGAAAACTACAAGACTCTCCTAAGAGAAATTAAAAAGGACACTAACACATGGAAATTCATCCCATGCTCTTAGCTAGTAAGAATAAATATTGTCAAAATGGCTATACTACCTAAAGCAATCTACAGATTCAATGCAATCCCTATCAAAATACCAACAGCTTTCTTCAATGAACTGGAACAAATAGTTCCAAAATTCATATGGAACCACAAAAGACCCCGAATAGCCAAAGCAATTCTGAGAAGGAAGAATAAAACAGGGGGAATTATGCTCCCAGACTTCAAGCTCTACTACAAAGCTACAGTAATCAAGACAATTTGGTATTGGCACAAGAACAGACCTACAGACCAGTGGAACAGAAAAGAAAATCCAGACATTAACCCAAACATATATGGTCAATTAATATATGATAAAGGAGCCTTGGATATACAATGGGGAGATGACAACCTCTTCAGCAGCTGGTGTTGGCAAAACTGGACAGCTACATGTAAGAGAATGAAACTGGACTACTGTCTAACCCCATACACAAAAGTAAACTCAAAATGGATCAAAGACCTGAATGTAAATCATGAAACCATAAAACTCTTAGGAAAAAACATAGGCAAAAATCTCTTGGACATAAACATGAGCGACTTCTTCATGAACATATCTCCCCAGGCAAGGGAAACAAAAGCAAAAATGAACAAGTGGGACTATATCAAGCTGAAAAGCTTCTGTACAGCAAAGGACACCATCAGTAGAACAAAGACATCCTACACTATGGGAGAATATATTCATAAATGATGTATCTGATAAGGGGTTGACATCCAAAATATACAAAGAATTCACGCACCTTAACAAACAAAAAGCAAATAATCCAATTAAGAAATGGGCAGAGGATATGAATAGACACTTCTCTAAAGAAATTCAGATGGCCAACAGGCACATGAAAAGATGCTCCACATCACTAATCATCAGAGAAATGCAGATTAAAACCACAATGAGATAACACCTCACACCAGTAAGGATGGCCAACATCCAAAACACAAACAACAACAAATGTTGGCGAGGATGTGGAGAAAAGGGAAACCTCCTACACTGCTGGTGGGAATGCAAATTAGTTCGACCATTGTGGAAAGCAGTATGGAGGTTCCTCAAAAAACTCAAAATAGAAATACCATTTGACCCAGTAATCCCACTCCCAGGAATTTACGCTAAGAATGCAGCAGCCCAGTTTCAAAAAGACATATGCACCCCTATGTTTATTGCAGCACTCTTTACAATAGCCAAGAAATGGAAGCAACCTAAGTGTCCATCAGTAGATGAATGGATAAAGAAGATGTGGTACATATACACAATGGAATATTATTCAGCCATAAGAAAAAAACAAATCCTACCATTTGCAACAAAATGGATGGAGCTAGAGGGTATTATGCTTAGTTAAATAATCCAAGCAGAAAAAGACCAGTATCAAATGATTTCACTCATATGAAGAGCATAAGAGCAAAGAAAAAAAAAGCAGCAGCAGACTCACAGAACCCAAGAATAGACTAACGGTTACCAAAGGGAGAGGGACTGGGCAGGATGGGTGGGAAGGGAGTGACAAGGGGGGAAAAGGGGCTTTATGATTAGCCGATGTAATGTTAGGGGGCACGGGGAGGACTGTACAACTCAGAGAAGACAAGTAATGATTCTATAGCATCTCACTACGCTGATGGACAGTGACTGTAATGGGGTTGGTGGGGGGAACCTGATGAAGTGGGGAGTTTAGTAACCATAATGTTGCATATGTAACTGTAGATTAATGATACCAAAATTTAAAAAATAATAAATAATAATAAATAAATAAATAAAAGTGAATTAAATTCTATTTAAAACAAGCAAAACCATCATTTGTTAAATGAGTGGCTTGGACTAAAGCATCTCTATAACCCTAGGATTCATTACCTGTTTGAAAGTTTTACAATTCTCTTCATGGCCTCATATAAGTCATTGGTTTGACTTAGTCATAAATAAACAATTAGACCTCACTATCAAAATTACTAGGAAAGCTTATTTTGGTCTCTAACGAATGGGAAGTTATTAATAGAACTAAAGATCATCTGGCTGTTTTTTATTTATGTATTTATCAGTTTTATATAAAATCTTTCATTCAAAAATATAGGTATTTCAAACTTACTTATAATACTTAACAGACAAAATAAATAAATGATTAGTCTTTTACAATATATGGATTTTTAAACCTTACACTCAGCCTTATGATTCCGTGTATTCCTTAATACTTTAGGACCCAAGTTTACTTAACAGAGCCCCCTTTAGGCTCTGAAGCTGGAAATGTTTTAAATTATATTGGAATGAAAACAACTCTAAGTAGTTTTGAATGATAAATAATGCTTTCAAATGATAAAACTGGTGCATGATTCATTTACTGATTCATTCAACTAACATTTTTTGAGCACTTATGGGAAAGGTACATATGTGTTAGCCCTGTGTGAGATGCCTCCTTATATATCAACCAGATAGTCTGTGAGGGAAAATAACATATACATACAAATCATTGATCTGCAAGATAGATTTGAAGTTCCATAGAAGGGAAAAAGATATAAATTACTTTGGAAGGAATCTGAAGGCTTAGTCAAGAAGGTATAATTTTATGTACATGAATAGCCTCTACAATGTTCATTGCCTTATTTCCTTCAACCTAAAAACACATCTTCTAGGAATCCACCCTAAAGAAATACATAACATTTGGATAAACATGTATATATAAAGATATTCATCAAAGTATCATATTAAAATTATAAACGATGTAAATGTTTCACAGTAATATTTAACAAATTAAGATTAATTTATTTGGAAAAAAAGATGGTAAAATTTGAGCTGAAAGATGGGTAGTTTTTGCATACACATAAATGGAGGAAGGGCATTCCAGGAAGAAAAAAACACCATGAAAAAAGATAAGCAGGTGGGGAACATTTAGCACATGTCACTGGTATAGTAAAATAGTTGTTTCATTGAACTATAGTGTATGCAAAGGGGAAAAGTGAGAGAGAAGCTAGGAAAGTTCAGTTGCAACCGGAATGTAGAGAGCCTTAAATATCAAGCCAAAAAGTCTGGATTGTATTCTGAAGGCACTCAGAGGCCACTGAAGGTTTTTAAGCAAGGAAATCACATAATTGGAAGCTATAAAGTATAGAAAACTATACTGGAAAGAGTTTGTAGCAAGAGATCATGAGGGTTGGTGGTGGTAGGGAGAACAGATGGTAGTTATCTAATACCTTTCAAGTGGAGTTCTTCAAACAAAGGCTGTATTAAAAATCTCAACAGCACCATCTAGTGCTTCACAGCTTAACTCTGCCTGATTTGGGAATACCCAACACAGGGCTAACAAAAAAAGAGACTAGATTAAGTTTCGCCAGTTTCCTTTTCTTCTACAATTGCACCTGAGTTCAGATTCATATTTGTGAAACTATCTCTGAGAAATAATGCAGAGGTTGGGAACAGTGAACTCACTTTATTCTATGATCTTAGATATCCATCCTCAGATGATTCATCTTTAATATTTTATCATATATCGATAGTTCTTGGTGAAAGGCAATGACATGTTTTTGATGAAAGGAAAAAAATGGAACAACTAGCCAGGATGGACAGATTGGATGGATGGCATTTCCTCTTAGCAAATATAATTGTTAGTAGTAGTAAACCTGGGAAGTTATATCCCACCTACAACCACTACCATAGCTGTCTGTTTCTGTATCCCTGGTGCACAGACGAGATCAGCTCCCTCCGTTGCTGGGAGTTCTTACATGATCAAGCAGTCTTTCCACCTTACAAATTCCAATCATCTCTCACCAGAGAGCAAGAGTTGTGAAAAATACCAACAAACCAGACTTCCAAGATTATCCACAATATTATATATTAATGTTGCTCCCACCCTCTTAAAGAATAAAAGGAAAGAATCAGGAGAAACCCTAAAGAAATCACTACTTCCACAGCATCGCATCCCTACATCTCTCTGATGAGAGCTTGACTGTCTTGATTGACAGCCTTGATATGGCTGAACTAGGCTAGACCAGGTAACAACCTGTTGCTATAAGACAAATGACCATCTATTGTTGAATAGTAAGGCTGTGAATGTCAGTTTAGAAAGAGAACAAGGATGAACAACTACAATATCCTCATCCAGAAAGTATATTCTAACTAGTTATGCTATATCTTTCTTCATAGCCTTAATTTGGGTGCA
Organism: Phataginus tricuspis; assembly: GCA_029783875.1. Lineage (NCBI taxonomy): Eukaryota > Metazoa > Chordata > Mammalia > Pholidota > Manidae > Phataginus > Phataginus tricuspis. The sequence continues at coordinate 60,160,631 of JAQQAC010016209.1, read as the reverse complement.
AATTTTAGAAATGTATTTCACCTTTTTAGAAGTTTTTTTCTCATTAGAATAACTGGATGGCTTCTAAAGTTTCTCCAGCCTTAGTGTTCTGTGATTCTAAATAGAGTCAACCATATCCTAGACTAAGATTCTCCCCCAGAGAAGTGAGTTAAATTAATAATAAATTTGATCATGTTCCCTGGGTATGGGCATTACCTAGCAGATGTTACGTAAGAAGTTCTCTTCTTGGGGGAACCAAGCATTTTCACTATTTTATTCTCCAAGAGAATTCAATGCTCTTCCCATAGATGTTAGATAGATGGTAGACAGATAGTATACATAGATGATAGATTAGATAGATAGATAGATGGATGATAGATAATAGATAGATAGGCAGATAGATGATAGATGAAAGAGGTAGAGATAGATACGTAATCGATATATAGATAACAAATATAAATAGTATACATAATAGAGATATATTCATATTTGTGAAACTTTCTCTAAAGCTTTTCTCTAAATGATAATCAAACTCACTTAAAAGGAATATTTACAGAGTAGTACTTCAGTAATATGACTTAAAATAAGGCAGAGCTGTTAGATAAGTCTTAAAGACTAAGAGGAAGTCCATGAGGCAAACACAAGTGTAAAAAGGGGAAAAAAGAGTTTTCTGGGTGCCTGTAGGACCCAAACCCTTCTCCTTGAGGCAAGGTGCAGCTGAATCCCTCATTGCACCAACACCCTTGCTTCATGCCATGATCAAAAAGTACACATAGTGACACTATAAAGTGAAATCATAATACATCTTGTAATTTGTGTTCTGGTAAAAATGACACTTTTTTTATATATATATTGTAGGCACCAAGCAGACATTCCTAGAGAAACATGGATGGAGTTGGAAATCTGACAATATCTTCTGCCAGTAATACATGCAATGACACTATTGATGACTTCCGCAATCAAATATATTCCACCTGGTACTCTATGATCTCCATTGTGGGCTTTTTTGGCAATGGCTTTGTGCTCTATGTTCTCATAAAAACATATCATGAGAAGTCAGCCTTCCAAGTATACATGATTAATTTAGCAGTAGCAGATCTATTGTGCGTGTGTACACTGCCTCTCCGTGTTGTCTATTATGTTCACAAAGGCATTTGGCTCTTTGGTGACTTTTTGTGCCGCCTCAGCACTTATGCCTTGTATGTCAACCTCTATTGTAGCATCTTCTTTATGACAGCCATGAGCTTTTTCCGCTGTATTGCAATTGTTTTCCCAGTCCAGAACATTAATTTGGTTACACAGAAAAAAGCTAGGTTTGTGTGTGTTAGCATTTGGATTTTTGTGATTTTGACCACTTCTCCATTTTTAATGTCCCCATCTTACAAAGATGAGAAAAACAATACCAAGTGCTTTGAGCCTCCACAGGACAATCAAGCTAAAAATTATGTTTTGGTCTTGCATTATGTGTCATTGTCTGTTGGATTTATTATTCCTTTTGTTATTATAATTGTCTGTTACACAATGATCATTTTGACCTTACTAAAAAATTCAATGAAGAAAAACCTATCAAGTCGTAAAAAGGCTATAGGAATGATCATAGTTGTGACAGCTGCCTTTTTGATCAGCTTCATGCCATATCATATTCAACGCACCATCCACCTTCATTTTTTACACAATGAAACTAAACCCTGTGATTCTGTCCTAAGAATGCAAAAGTCAGTGGTCATAACCTTGTCTCTGGCTGCATCAAATTGTTGCTTTGACCCTCTCCTGTATTTCTTTTCAGGGGGGAACTTTAGGAAAAGGCTGTCTACATTTAGAAAGCATTCTTTGTCCAGTGTAACTTATGTACCCAAGAAGAAGTCCTCCTTGCCAGAAAAAGGAGAGGAAATATGTGAATAGTACAAACCCATCTCCAATGCAATTCAATGAAAAGAGTTGTCCAGACAAGAATTTTCTCAAAACATTTACAATAAAAATAATAATTTCCATTTATAATTCACAAATATTTGACTGAATGTGCACCTATAAATCCATCTAATTTATGCATCCACATTATTAGAGGTCCCAAAGATATTTTAAGTGTTAAAAATTCAGTCCAGAACTATGAACTAAATTATAAATGGTTTTTTCATCACCACAAGGTGGGGAATATTTGTGTCTTGGAACTATTAAAATGAGTCTGAGACCAACATTTTCCCCCTGAAATAAAAGCTTTACAAAGGACAAAAACTAGCCTTTTAAAATATAAAGTTAGCAACTTGTTCTCAATCATCCTAACATATCCCTTGGCATGCATGACATCAGATGAGAAATGGAATGACCCAGGAACTACATAAAATGTATTGTCACCCTCTTCTTTCATAGTATTGACTAGCCAGGCAAAAGTCGGGCCATTTCTGCCAAAAGAGAATGTGCAAGTGTTAGAACAGCCTAGTATTCAGCCAAAAGGCCCTAAAAGCTCCATGCAATGTAAAATCTGTAAACTGAGGAAGATAACTTTGGTCAAAGGCCAGTATGTCTCTAATTTTCTTCTGCTCCTGCCTCAGGCCCCCAAAACAGAATGGTGGAGTTTTTGTTGCACACTGAGGTTCTTATAGGGAATTCTCTCCCTACATGACATACAATCCTTCCTTAAGAAACCAGACAATAGGCACTCCCATATATAAACAGAAGTAATTTAAAATGTATCTAAGCAAGGGAAAATGGCTTACTTTTTTATATACTTATTACTGGGATCAAAATGAACTACAATCGGTTTCTGAGTAAAAATTTTAATGTTGATATTTCAAATGGATTTAGGAAGTACTTATATTTATACACACGTATATAACTATGTATGTAAGGGATTTTGCTGTATGATATGCATTTATGAGTGGAAGCTAATTATAAGCTGTATTGTTCTATGCTTTTTACTTTTTTATGGCATGTTGACAGAGGTTTTTATATTGCAGTGAAAGCATTGTACATAAAACAGCAACAACTTGATTATGGTTGATATATAATATTTTTGGGCAAGCTTTTGCACAGTTCCTTAGAAAAAAACTCAAAACATAAAAAGTGAGGACTTCTAAGGCATAGTAATAACTGATGCCCATTTATTCTTGTTTAATATACATGAGATTTAGTATCTACGCTTTTACCCTATACTATTTTTCCCTTGCTTGAGATAAAGTTCAAATGCAACATTTATCATAAAAGTCAGTCCCCAGATTTACTAAGCTTTCTGCTATTTGGCAAATATAGTATGGTAAAAGAGCAATACATTGGAAGCCAGAAGACAAGGATGCTAATTTGCTTAAACTTTGAGCAAGTGACATAAACTCTGATCCTCAGTTTCCTCATTTGTAAAATTGGAATAAAACTTGTCCTGCCTTTCTTACAGAGTATTTTTTGAGACTCAAATGTGATCATAACATACATAAATACCAAGATATACATTTAAAAATATATGTTAAAGTTTTACTTTAAATATATACAGTGTGATGTATTTTAAAGACTTTAGAGATGGCTTTGTTATTTAAACATACTGATTCATGTTTTCAAATGCATTATCAATTTTGAAAGAATTAGAACAAAATATGGCCATAGTTAAACTCTATTGCATGTAAAAGAATCTTCTTGTTTACTTATTCCTACCTCCAGGCTTTTGCCTATGTTCTCACTTCCACTCAACAGTCCTACTTGGTCCTACACAGAAACATACCATATTTCAATCACCTACAAGCTAACCATGAATTAGAACTTCTTAACATAGTATGCATTTATAAACTATGCCATACTGTTGAGTACCCAACTTTTCCCAAAATGCAACCATCGCATTCCACAAAGTGGAATTATTGATTCCTTGAGTTTGAAAATTGTGCCTTTAAATTATGGTCTTAACATGTAACGAGCTTTTACTCTAAGTGTCTTATCTGTATCAATTCATTTAATGCTTACAACTGCCCTATGAGGTAGGTATCATTATTATCCCTGTTTTGCTGATTTAAAAATTGAGGCACAAAGAGGTTAAATAACATGCCCAACGTCAGACAACTGGAAGCATCAGAACCAGAGTTAAAATCTAGGCAACTGACTCCAGAACTCAGTTTATTAATTTGCTATGCTATTCTGCTGAACCAATTTCCACCTTCAAAATATAAGGAGAAGCAGGGTTTTTTTAATGATTTTATTCGTTTTAAAAACCAGGTTTAATTAAACTACATGCTTAAATTTTTTAATTACATGAACACATAAATTATGACTTAAGCCTATCATTCTATTTGGAAGAACATCTTAAGAATACTGTATATAATATCCTAGAACATTGACATTAGAAGGAAGTTCATGCATATAATTCCTAATGGCTATATAATATACAGTGGTATTAACATGCCACAGTTTTCACACACATTCCCCTGGTCACTAACTCATTTTGAACTTCGTCAGCTATCCAAGTTCTCTTTCATTTTACCCTTAGCTTTTCATTTTGTTCAGCCAATATGGTTTCTGTATCTCAAAAACTAATTTCAGATCTTAAACCAATGCTTTGTATTTTATTCTCCAGAATAAGCATAAAAGGTTTTGTGTACTCATCACTCATCTCAGCCTGTAAACTCTGGTTTTCTTGGTTGTCCAAATCCCCTGGATTTTCACTCTAGAGACATGATTGTGCATTTTTAATTGACTTTTAAATGACCTTTTGAGATAACTATATATATCAATATCTACCTCCTACTAACCCTTCAGTGATTTCAACAGTGGAAAACTCAGAAGCTTGAAAAGTGAGATTAGATCTCAGAGCAATGTAAATTTGTGGGCCCTTTTTAGTAAGCACCACTGCACAGGAGATAGGAAAAGAAGCTCACTTATTCTATTCTACTTCATGTGAATAACCTGGGTTATATTGCCTTTGCCTGATACTAAAAGAGCAAAATGTTTCTGAGAGGATAAATCCAAAATATTTTATTTGCTCCATCATAGAACTGTTACCCCAAATAAATAAGAAGACAAATTCTAACTCTCCATTTATCCTCCAAGGATAGAGGTTCCTAGAACTAAAGCTTTGAAAGACCCAACTCTGGAATAGAGAAAAAGTGTAATCCCAAGATCTCGCTTACCAAGCTATTCCTCAATAGTACAAATGGTACTTTGAAAGTAGAAACCTAATATAATAACCTTAACAGTGTCTGAAAATAATTTTTGAATATTTTAACTAATTAAGAATCTTACAAACTGGAAATTGGAAGGAGCTTTAAAGATCATATAGCCCAGATTCCCACACTTTGAGTCACTTCTAGATCTTTCTGACAAGTGTCTGAAAAGACAACATGCAATGGAGCTAGATTAAGATATGAATGTAATAGAAGTGAAAAATGCTTCCCATGGGATCTTCAGTAGAATGGAAATGATTGAGGAGAGAATTGGTGATCTTAGAGATATCTATAGCAATATTCCAAACTGAAAAGTACAGAGAAAAAAGAAAAAAAGAAAAAATATCCAAGAAATGTGAGAGTTACAAAAGGTATTACATATGCACAGTCATAATAATAGAAAGAGAAGAAAAATAGAACTAAACAGAAGGAATATTTGAAGTGATTATAGCCGAGACTTTTCAAAAATTAATGACAGGCACCAGACCACAGATCCAGGAATCCCAGAGAACACCAAGCAGGATGAAATTTTAAAATCTAGATGGGGAGCCATTTCAAGAAGCTTATGCAGGAAAATCTTGAATCACCTCCTCCCATAACACATCAAATTTATAGCAATATATGGAGCAATTTCCTACAGGAAAAAAACTAGCTGAGCAATAACTACACATCAGATAGACAAGAAAGCAGGTAGGAAAGGCTGAGATGCAAAATCACTGTAAATTCCAGCAACTCACAATCAGAAGAGAATTCAAAACCCAGAGCTTCTCCCTGGGGAGTGAAGGATTTGAAACCAACATCAGGCACCTCAACTTTTAAAACCTATACCTGAGAGATGAACTCCCAAAATATGTAGCTTTGAAAGCCAATGGGGCTTGCATCGATAAGACTGGATAGCAAACTAAGACACAGTTCTTAAAGAGCTTAAGCATGGACTCACCCACCTCAGGGCCTAGTGTACAGTCAGCTATTGGAAAAGCACCCAAACTTTAAGTCAGAGGCTAATTTGCATACCTTAAAGTGCTGACTGGAGGGGCAGACATCTACTTTAACATACATTTAGGTGCCTATGAGGAGACTCTCTGGGAATGGAAGCTGGCAAATGCTTTATTTGTGCTCTCCCTAAGCCTCTCTCAAGCTACCAAGTGCCATATTTTTTTAACTAATTCTAAGCTTTTTAAAAAAATCTCTTGACTCCTTGTTTTAGAAGGTCACCATCTTTGTGCCCTACCACTGCCATAAGACAGTACCAGTATCTCCCAGAGGGAAGATTTTACCTGCATCTAGTACTCCCACTTTTACTTCTGGTGCACCAATTATTGCAGCTGCCATCCATGAACAGTTTGATCACCTAGATCTGGTGGCCAGTGGGTGGTATTTCTGATTCCCATGCGATTGTAACAATTGGAGAGAAAGTTCTTGTCTGGCTACCAGACCCAGGACACTGTGCAGACAGCACACAGAAACACACTCCAAGTCTCTCTGTGAAAAGGCCTATTTTCTTGTCCTGGAGATATAACCTAAGGGCCACACTTCGGGTTTCGTACATATCTAGTGGCCTAATAAGTTCCTTTCATGGAACACAGGCCAATGGACATTTTCTATGTGTTCTCCTTCTGCATTACTCCAACTCATGGTATCTCCAAAAAAGGATCTTATGCTTTAATTGGACACTTTGATTGTTGTGGCTGCTGCCAGGGGAAATTCCTGGGTCATCCAACCCTGGTGACTAGTGAGGATTAGGATTTCAGTCCCAAAAAAGTGTATATTTGCATATTTTAAAAGCTACTGCCTGTCTGACTCACAAATGATGAATCCAGGTTATAACTGACATCCTGACAGGTCTTGGTACACACTCAAATACTGGGAACACCTAAAAATAAAATAACCTGCTTGGACAATCAAGATTTAGTTGAATAGTAAGGGTCTTCTATAACACAAAGCTACTACCCTAAGACTGAGAGAGGTAGCTGCTTTATCATATACATAGAAACCAATATAAAGAGTCAAGAAACTGAAGAAACCTAGAAATATGTTCTAAATAAAAGAAAAACCTAAAACCCCAGAAAAAGTCCTTAAAGAAATGGAGAAAACTGACTTATCTGGTAAAGAATACAAAATAATATTCATAAATATATTCACTGAGCTTGGGAGAAGAAAGGGTGAACACAGTGAAAACTTCAACAAAGAGAAAGAAAATATAAGAAAGAACCAAAAGGAAGTTACAGACCTGAAGAATACAAAAAATTGAACTAAAAACACAGAATTGAAGTCAACAGTAGACTAGATGAAGCAGAAAAAGGATCAGGAACTAATGGCAGTGAAACTCACCCAGTCAGACCAGCAAAAAGAAAACAATATAAAAAATAAGTGAAGATAACTTAGGGACTTACAGGACAACATCAAGCAGAACACCACATCAATTTTATGAGTCCCAGAAGAAGAGAAAGAGAGAAAGGGGCAGAAATATTATAGGAAGAAATAATTGATGAAAAATTCCCTAACTTGGGGAAGAAAAGAGACATTCAGATCAAGAAGGAAAGAGAGTTCCAAATAAGATAAATGCAAACAGACCCATATCAAGTCACATTACAAATGATGCGTCAACATTTAAAGAGAAAATCTGAAAAGTAGCAAGGGAAATATAACTTGTAACATACAAGAAAACCTTCATAAGACTATAGGCAGATTTTTCAGCAGAAATTGCAATCCAGAATGAGTGGTACTATATATTTAAAGTGCTAAAGGAAAAGATTTCAACCAGGAACACTCTACCTGGCAAAGTTGTAATTCAGAATTGAAGAAGAAATAAAGTGTTTTCCAAATCAGCAAAAGCAAAAGCAAAAGTAGCTCTTCACCACTAGCAATTTTCCAAGAAATGTTAAGGAGCCTTCTTTAAACTGAAATGAAAGGGCACTTATTAATAACATGAAAACATGTGAACGTATAAACCTCACTGGTAAAGGAAATATATAGTAAAACTCAAAATAAGTTGATGTTGTAAAAGTGGTGGATTAGCCATTTATTAAGCTAATATGAAGATTAAAGACAAAATAAATAAAAATGACTATAACTACAATAATTCCTATTTTTATTCAGGTATAGTTAACATACAATATTATACTAGTTTCAGGTATACAATATAGTGATTCAATTATGTACAAAATATTCATAATAAGTGTTACCATCTGTAACCTCAGAAAGTTGTTAAATATTATTAACTATATCCCCTATGCTTTACCTTCCATCCTCATGACACATATTTTACAACTGGAAGTTTGTGCCTTATAATCCCCTTCACTTATTTTACCATACCCCAACCCACATCCAATATGGCAACCACAGGTTTATTCTCTGTATTTATGAGCCTGTTGCTGTTTTGTTTTGCTGAGGTATAGTTGATATACAACATTATATTGGTTTCAGGCGGACAATGTAGTGATTCCACAGTTATCTACGTTATTAAATGCTTACCTCAGTAAGTGTAGTAACTATCTGTCAACTTATAAAGATATTACATTATTGATTACATTTCCTATACAGTACTTTCATCCCCTTGACTAATTTATATTATAATTGGGATTATCTACCTTTTTATCCCCTTCACTTATTTCACCCCTCTCTTCTATGGCAATCAACAGTCTCTTCTCTGTGTCTATGAGCCTATTTCTGTTTGTTCATTTGTTTTTATTTTTAGATTCTACATATAAAGGAAATCATATTGTACTTGCCTTTCTCTGCCTGGCTTATTTCACTTATCATAATACCATCTAGGTCCATCCATGTTGTTGCAAATGGAAAGATTTCATTTTACATCTGAGTAATATTCCATTGTGTATATGTACCACATCTTCTTTATCCATCTGTTGATAGACACTTAGGCTGCTTCAATATCTTGGCTATTGTAAATAATGTGGCAATAAAAATAGGAATGCATTTATTTTTCCAAGTCCATGATTTGTTTTCATTGGATAAATTCCAAGAAGTGGAGTTGCTGGGTCATAGGATATTTCTGTTTTCAGTTTTTTAAGGAACCTCCATACTGCTTTCTTTTTTTATATATATATTTTTATTGAAGTATAGTTTATACACAATATCATATTGGCTTCAAGTATACAACATAGTGATTCAATGGTTATATACATTATTAAATCCTCACCCCAACTAGTGTAGTTACTGTCAACACAGAATGATGTTACAGAACTACTGGCTATATTCTGTATGCTGTACTTTTATCCTTGTGACTAATTCATATTATGATTGAGGTTTAATACTGCTTTCCACAACCGCTGGGCCAATTTATATTCCCACCAACAGTGAAAGAGGGTTCCTTTTTCTCCACATCCTCTCCAAAATCTGTTACTTCTTGTCTCTGGATAGTAGCCATTCTGACTGATGTGAGGTGATATCTCATTGCGATTTTGATTTGCACTTCCCTGATGATTAGTGATGGGGAGCATCTTTTCATGTGTCTGTTGGCCATCTGTAAGCCTTCATTGGAAAACTGTTTACTCAGGTCCTCTGCCCATTTTTTAATTGGGTTATTTGTTTTTTTGGTTTTGAGTTGTATGAGTTCTTTACATATTTTGAATATTAGCCCCTTATCAGATATATGATTTGCAAATATATTCTCCCAGAGTAGGTTACTTTTTGGTTTTTCTGATGATTTCCTTTGCTGTGCAGAAGTGTTTCTTAGATTCCAAATTTAAGTGAAATGATATGATATCTGTCTTTCTTTTTCTGTCTGACTTATTTCACATAGCACAATACTCACTAAGAGCATTCATGTTTTCATTAAAGGCAACAGTTCATTCCTTTTTATGGCTGGAATATATTCCATTTTATATATATATATATGTACCACATCTTCATTACCATTTTACCTATTGAGGGACACTTAGGATGCTTTCATATCTTGGCTAATGTAAATAATGTTGCAATAAATATAAGGGAGTACATATCATTTTGAATTAGTGTTTTTATTTTCTACACATAAATACCCAAAAACGGACTTACTAGATTGTATGGTATTTCTCATTTTAATTTTTTGAGGAACCTCTACACTGTTTTCCATAGTGGTCGCAGAAATTTATATACCCACAAACAGTGTATTAGGGGTCCCTTTACTCCACATCTTGCCAACTTATTTTTTCTCTTTTTTATACTAGCCAATCTGAAAAGGTAAGAGGTGATATATCATTTTGTCTCTGACTTCCCAAATGATGAGTTATGTTGAGCATCTATTCATGTGTCTGTTAGCCATTGGTATGTCTTTGAAAACATGTATATTCAGATCCTCTCCCATTTTTTAATCATATTATTGGGGTTTTGCTGTTATTGAGTCATATGAGTTCTTTATATATTTTGGATATTAACTCTTTATCAGATATATAATTTGCAAATATGTTCTTCCACTTAGTTGGTTGCCTTTTCATTTCGTTCATGGTTTACTTCACTATGCAGAAGGTTTTTAGCCTGATGTAGTCCCACTTGTTTATTTTTGCTTTTGTTTCCCTTGCCTGGGGAGTCATACCCAGAAAAAAATTAATACTGGTGTTCAAGAGTTTACTGCCTATGTTTTCTCTTAGGAGTTTTATAGTTACAGGTCTTATATTAAGGTCTTTAATCCACATTGAGTTTGTTTTTGTGAATGATGTAGAAAAGTGGTGCAGTTTCATTCTTTTACATGTAGGTGTCCAGTTTTCCAAACACTATTTATTAAAGAGACCTTGTATTCCCCATTGTATATTCTTCCCATCTTTATTGTAGATTAAATTATCATATAAGCATGAGTTTATTTCTTGGCTGTCTATTCTTCTCCATTGATCAATGTGTATATTACTGTATTGGTAGCATACTGTTTTGATTACTATAGCTTTGTAGTATAGTTTGAAATCTGGAATAGTGATACCTCCAGCTTTGTTTTTCTTTCTCAAGATTGCTTTTACAATGCAACCTGTTTTATGATTCCATACAATTTTAGGATTATTTATTTTAGTTCTTTGAAAAAGCCATTGGCATTTTAATAGTGATTGCATTGAATTTGTAGATTCCTTTCAGTAATATGGACATTTTAACAGTTTTAACTCTTCCTATCCATGAGCATAGAATATATTTTCACTTATTTGTGCTGTCTTCAACTTCTTACACCCTGTCATGGATTTCAGAGTACAGATCTTTCACCTCTTTAGTTAAACCTATCCCAAGGTATTTTATTCTTTCTAATACAATTGGAAATGGCATTCTTTTCTTAAAATCTCTTTCTACGGATTCAACATGGTGGTGCGAGAGATGAGACAGAGAACTCCTCCCAAAACCACAGATACTGTGAAAATATAGTTAATACAACTAACCCTAAAACAGCAACAGGAAAGAAAGCTGCACCAGACTACATACAGACCTCACCAACAGAGCAGACCTCATGAAACAGAGTAACATATGAAAGCCTTGATCTGGTAGGACCTGAGCCCTTCCCCCACCCCACCTCACCAGGAGGAAGAGAAATAGAATGGGGGAGGGGGCTGAAGCCTGGGACTGTTGTTGAACACCCAGCCCTGGGGGTCTGCTTTGGGAGCACAAACCTACATTGTGTGGCGCTCAGGAGGTTGGTGGGGTTGGGGATCTGAGACAGGCAGAGTGCTTGAAAGACAGATTCCAGTCATTTATAGAGGAGGGTATCCACACCCGGCCACTCTGGAACAAGGGAAAGACAGGCAGTTTGACAGGCTTCCTAGCAGCGAGAGGGCTGCTGATGGGGCGGAGTTTACATGGAGTTTGCTGCGTGGGAGAAGGGATAGGGGGACAAGGTTGTCTGGGCACACTCTGCCCAACAGATTGGGACCTTGGGGAGCTTCAGGCATTCCATCTCCCTGGCTAGCTACTCAGCTCTGAGGCCTCTAACTGTGATACACAGCCTGATGAGCCTTCCTCCTGGCCTGACAGCACCGGGTCACAAACCAGCAGTCACTGCTCTGGCATCAGACTAGCCAGAGAGGGGCCCCGCCTACAAAAGCTACACATGCCAAGCACATAGGCTTAAACCTGTGTACTGGGCCCTTTCCTCCGATACAGGAGACAGCAGGGCAGACAGGAATCAGAAAACAGATCTTTCCTCCCCCAAGCACCAGCTCCACTCCCCTAGACACCCATCCTCACTCAAGGGACTGAGCAGCTCCATATACAGGAGCTTCTGGGCAATAGAGGGCACCACACAGAAATATGAAATGTCAAAAGAACATGGTTCAGACCAAAATCCCACAAACCCCAGAAAAAGGGCCAAATGAAACTGAACTCACCAATTTTCCTGAAAGAGAGTTCAAAATAAAAATCATAAACATGCTTATGGAGGTACATAAAAATATGCAAGAACTCAGGAACTAATTTAAGATGGAGATTCAATCATTAAGAAATTCCATACCTGAAATTAAACATACAATGGAGGGATTTAAAAACAGATTAGATATAGCAGAAGAGATGGTAAATGGAATGAAAATTAGAGAAGAGTAATACAAAGAAGCTGAGGCACAGAAAGAAAAAAGGATCTCTAAGAATGAGAGAATATTGAGAGAACTGTGTGACGAATCCAAATGGGTCAATATTCGCATAATAGGTGTACCAGAAGAATAAGAAGAGAGAAAAAGGGATAGAAAGTGTCATTGAGGAGATAATTGCTGAAAACTTCCTCAATCTCAGGAAGGAGATAGTCTCTCAAGCCATGGAGGTGCACAGATCTCCCAACACAAGGAACCCAAGAAGGACAACATCAAGACATATAATAATTAAAATGGCAAAGATCAAGGATAAAGACTGACTTTTAAAATCAGCTAGAGAAAGAAAAAAGGTCACATATGAAGGACAACAAATAAGGCTATCATCAGATTTCTCAACAGAAACCTTACAGGCCAGAATAGAGTGGAATGATATAATTAACGCAATGAAGCAGAAAGGCCTTGAACCAAGAATACTCTACTTGGCAAGGTTATCATTTAAATTTGAAGGAGGGATTAAACAATTTTCAGATAAGCAAAAGCTGAAAGAATTTACGTCTCACAAACTGCATCTACAGTGCATTTTGGAGGGACTCCTAGAGATGGAAGTATTCCTAAGGCTAAATAGATGTCACCCAAGGGTTAGACAAAGAGAACAGAATATTATTCATAACATACAAAGAATAGAGGAGGAAGAAAAAGGAGGGAAAAAAAGAATCTTCAGCTTGTGTTTGTAATAACATACGAAGTGAGTTAAAGGAGACTGTCAGATAGTAAGTGAATTACCCTTTAACCTTTGGTAGCCACAAATTTAAAGCCTGCAATGGCAGTAAGTACATACCTATCGATAATCACCCTAAATGTAAATGGTCTGAATGCACCAATCAAAAGACATAGAGTCACTGAATGGATAAAAAAACAAGACACTTCTATATGCTGCCTAGAAGAGACTCACTCCAAACCCAAAGACATACACAGACTGGAAGAACAGGATGGAAAAAGATATTACATGCAACCAATAGGGAGAAAAAAGCAGGAGTTGCAGTACTTGTATCAGATAAAATAGACTTCAAAACAAAGAAAGTCACAAGAGACAAAGAAGGACATTACATAATGATAAAGGGGTCAGTCCAACAAGAGGAAATAACTATTATAAATAACTATGCGCCCAACACAGGATCACCTACATATGTAAAACAAATACTAACAGAATTAAAGGGGGAAATAGAATGTAATGCATTCATTTTAGGGGACTTCAACACACTGCTCATTCCAAAAGACAGATCAACCAGACAGAAAATATATAAAGAGACAGACCTAAGAACAGAACGCCTGTACCAGATGGCTTCACCACTGAATTTTATCAAACATTTAGTGAAGACCTAATACCCATCTGCCTTAAAGTTTTCCAAGGAGTAGAATAAGAGGGAATACTTCCAAACTCATTCAATGAGGCCAGCATCATTCTAATACCAAAACCGGGCAAAGACACCACAAAAAAAGAAAACTACAGACCAATAACCCTGATGAACATAGATGCAAATATACTCAACAAAATATTAGCAAACTGAATTCAAAAGTACATCAAAAGGATCATCCATCATGATCAAGTAGGATTTATTCCAGGGATGCAAGGATGGTTCAACATTTGAAAATCCATCAACATCATCCACCATATCAATAAAAAGGACAAAAATCACAAGATCATCTCCATAGATGCTGAAAAAGCATTTGACAAAACTCAACATTCATTCATGATAAAAACTCTCAACAAAATGGGTATAGAGTTCAAGTACCTCAACATAATAAAGGCTATATATGACAAACCCACAGGCAACATTATACTTAACAGCTAGAAGCTGAAAGCTTTTCCTTTAAGATTGGGAACAAGACAAGGATGCCCACTCTCCCCACTTCTATTCAACATAGTACTGGAGGTCCTATCCTAGGTAATCAGAAAACACAAAGAAATAAAAGGCATCCAGATTGTCAGTGAATAAGTTAAACTGTCCCTCTTTGCAGATTACATGATATTGTACATAAAAAACCCTAAAGAATCTACTCCAAAACTCTTAGATCTAATATCTGAATTCAACAAAGTTGTGGGATACAAAATTAACGTGCAGATATCTATCACATTCCTATACACCAACAATGACCTAGCAGAGAGAGAAATCAGGAAAACAATTCCATTCAAAGTTGCATCAAAAAGAATAAAATACCTAGGAGTAAACCTAACCAAGGATATGAAAGACCTATACTCTGAAAACTACAAGACACTCATGAGAGAAATTAAGGAAGATACCAATAAATGGAAATACATCCCATGCTCATGGAAAGGAAGAATTAACATTGTCCAAATGGTCATCCTGCCTAAAGCAATCTACAGATTCATTGCAATTCCTATCAAAATACAAACAGCATTTTTCAATGAACTAAAGAAAATAATTCTAAAATTCATATGGAACCAGAAAAGACCCCGAATAGCCAAAGCAATCCTGAGAAGGAAGAATAAAGCTGGGGGTATTAGGCTCCCCAACTTCAAGCTTTACTACAAAGCCACACTATTCAAGACAATTTGGTACTGGCACAAGAACAGACCCGTAGACCAATGGAACAAACTAGAGAGCCCTTATATAAACCGAACCATATATGGTCAATTAATATATGATAAAGGAGCCATGGACATACAATGGAGAAATGATAGCCTCTTCAACAGCTGGTGTTGGCAAAACTGGAGAGCTACATGAAAGAGAATGAATCTGGATTATTTTTTAACCCCATACACAAAAGTAAACTTGAAATGGATAAAGGACCTGAATGAAGTCATGGAACCATAAAACTCTTAGAAGACAACATAGGCAAAAATATCCTGAATATAAGCATGAGCAACTTCTTCCTGAACACATCTCCTCGAGCAAGGGAACAAAAGCAAAAATGAACTCATAGGACTACATCAAACTAAAAAGTGTCTGTACGGCAATGGACACCATCAACAGAACAGAAAGGCATCCTACAGTATGGAAGAATATATTTGTAAATGACACATCCGACAAGGGGTTAACAGCCAAAATATATAAAGAACTTATATGCCTCAACACCCAAAAGGAAAAAAACCTGATTAAAAAATGGGCAGAGGATATGAAGAGACAGTTCTCCAAAGAAGAAATTCAGATGGCCAACAGACATGAAAAGATGCTCCACATCACTAACCATCAGGGAAATGCAAATTCAAACCACAATGAGATATTACCTCACACCAGTAAGGATGACCGTGATCCAAAAGACTAAGAACAACAAATGCTGGTGAGGATGCAGAGAAAGGGGAACCCCCCTACAGTGCTTGTGGGAATGTAAGCTAGTTCAACCATTGTGGAAAGCAATATGGAGGTTCCTTAAAAAACTAAAAATAGAAATACCATTTGACCCAGGAATCCCACTCCTCCTTGGAATTTATCCAAAGAATACAACTTCTCAGATTCAAATAGACATATGCACCCCTATGTTTATTGCAGCACTTTTTACAATAGCCAAGATATGGAAGCAACCTAAGTGTCCATCGGTAGATGAATGGATAAAGAAGATGTGGTACATATAAACAATGGAATACTATTCAGCCATAAGAAGGAAACAAATCCTGCCATTTGCAACAAATGGATGAAGCTGGAGGATATTATGCTCAGTGAAATAAGCCAGGCAGAGGAAGACAAGTGCCAAATGATTTCCCTCATTTGTGGAGTATAACAACGAAGCAAAACTGAAAGAACAAAACAGTAGCAGACTCAGACACTCCAAGAAGGAACTACTGGTTATCAAAGGGGACGGGTGTGGGAGGGTGGGTGGGGAGGGTGAGAGAAGGGGTTTGTGGGGTATTATGTTTAGTACACATGGTGTGGGGAATCACTGGGAAAACAGTGTAGCACAGAGAAGGCAAACAGTGAATCTGTGTCATCTTACTACACTGATGGACAGTGGCTGAATTGGGGTATGAGTGGGAACTTGATAATATGGGTAAATGTAGTAACTACATTGTTTTTTCATGTGAAACCTTCATAAGTGTGTATAACACTAATACCTTAATAAAAAATACAATAAAATAAAGAGACAGAGGCACTGAACAACATATTAGAACACATGGACGTAACAGACATCTACAGAACACTCTATTCAAAAGCAACAGAAAACACATTCTTCGCAAGGGCAGATGGAACATTTTCAAGACTAGGTCATATACAAGGCCATAAACAGAGCCTCAGTAAATTCAAAAAGATTGAAATTGTACAAACCAGCTTCTCAGATCACAAAGGTATGAAACTAGAAATAAATTACTCAAAGAAAATGAAAAAGCCCACAAACACATGGAGGCTTAATAACATGCTTCTAAATAATCAGTGGATAAATGACCAAATAAAAACAGAGATCAAGCAATATATGGAGACAAATGACAACAATAATTCAACACCACAAAATCTGTGGATGCAGCGAAGGCCATGCTAAGAGGGAAATGTATTGCAATACAGGCCTACCTCAGGAAAGAAGAACAATCCCAAATGAACAGTCTAAATATTGACAATTAATAAAACTAGAAAAGGAAGAACAAGTGAGGCCCAAAGTCAGTAGAATGAGGGACCTAATAAAGATTAAAGCAGAAATAAATAAAATTGAGAAGAATAAAACAATATAAGGAACCAATGAAATCAGGAGCTGGTCCATTGAGAAAATAAACAAAACAGAAAAGCCCTTAGCCATACTTATCAAGAAAAAAAGAGACTCTGGACACATGAACAGAATCAGAAATTAAAAAGGAAAAATAACTAGGGACACCACAGAAATACAAAGAATTATGAGACAATACTATGAAAAATTATATGCCAACAATGTGGATAACCTAGAAGAAATGGACAGTGTTCTAGAAAAATACAACCCACTAAGGCTGACCCAGGAAGAAAAAGAAAACCTGAATAGACCAATTACCAACAAAGAAATTGAATTGGTAATCAAAAAAACTACCTAAGAACAAATCCCTGGCACAGATGGTTTCACTTCGAATTTTATCAAACAGTTAGTGAGGACCTAATACCAATCCTCCTTAAAGTTTTCCAAAAAGTTGAAGTGGAAGGAATACTCCCAAACTCATTCTACGAGGCCAACATCACTCTAATACCAAGCAAAGACACCACAAAAAAAGAAAATTACAGACCAATATCCCTGATGAACATAGATGCAAAAACACTCAATAAAATATTAGCAAACTAAATTCAAAACTACATCAAAAAGATCATCCATCACATTCAAGTGGGATTCATCTCAGGGATGCAAGGATGGTAAAACATTCAAAAATCCATGAACATTATCCAACACATCAACAAAAAGAATGACAAAAGCCACATGATTATCTCCATAGATTCTGAAAAACATTCGACAAAATTCAACATCCATTCATGATAAAAACTCTCAACAAAATGGGTATAGAGGGCAAGTACATCAACATAATAAAGGCTATATATGACAAACACACAGCCAACATTATACTTAACAGCGAGAAGCTGAAAGCTTTTCCTTTAGGATTGGGAACAAGACAAGGATGCCCACTCTCCCCAATTTTATTCAGCATAGTTCTAGAGGTCCTAGCCATGGCAATCAGATAACACAAAGAAATAAAAGGCATCCAGGACTTCCGGGAATATGGCTTCGTGAATGGACCAGCAGAAAAATTCCTCCCAACATTATATTTATTCACGAAAATACAGCAAATACAACTATCCCTAAAAGAGAGACCAGAATACACAGGAAAGTGCACAGCGTACAGCTACACCTGTGAGAACTTGGCAGCCAGTGAGGCGGACGGGATACGGGGCGGCGACCCGGTGGGACCAAGCGCTCCCCACCCCCAGAGCTCCGGCGGCCACACACTCTGGACAGAGGACTCGGCACACAGTGAGGCGGGACAGAAACGCGATCCAGCGAGACCAGAGCGCCCCTCCACCCCAGCACTCCAGCGGGAGTCCCGGCAAGGCAGGTAAGGTACAGAGCCGTGAGCGGACCGAGCGCTCCTCTCCCCCAGTGCTCCGGCAGGAGGAGAGGATTCAGAGCCGGGAGGGAGTGGAAGTCTGCACCGGGAGCGCCGACACACGGCCTGCGGTATAGCGGAGATAGGAGAGACAGAGGGCACAGGGTCCCAGCCAGGAACGTGCAAGTTGCCCGCGGCAGGCTCCGGGAAGGAAAAAGAAAGGAGAAAAAAGGGAAGAAAAGCGCGCACTCTACCTCAGCGGTCTTAAAGAGACAGGAGCTCAGTAGAGGGGCCGGATAGCCCCGCAAACTGAGCCCAGCACGCTGGGAGTCCTGGGGAGCTTTGGACCCCGTGGCTGGCGACTGGGAAAGAGTGCCCGCCATTGAGACCCCCACGGAGATCAACAGCTTCCCATTGTTTCCAACCCAGCCAGAACTATAGAGTGGCTCTGGAATAGTGGAGCAACAGCGCCACCTACAGCACTCGTGCGGAACCCACTCTCGGTGGCTTTTTTTTGTTGTTGTTATTGTTTTTTCTCCCCTTTCTTTTCCTTTTTTTCTTTCCCTCTCTTTCAACAGCCTCCCATTCATTCTCACTCGGCCACAGCTTTAAAGGGCCGTGTGGAGCAACATGGCCGTGGCTCTGGAATAGTGGAGCAATAGCACCACCTACAGCATTCACACAGAAACCACCCCCGGTGGGCGTTTTGGTGTTTCTTTTTTTGTTTTTTTTTTGTTCTTGTTGTTGTTGTTGCTGTTTTCTTTTAGGTGTTGCTGCCTTTTCTTTTTCTTCTTTTCTTTTCCTTTCTCTCTCTCTCCTTTTACTTTTTTATTATTATTAGAAATTTCTTTTTTTCTTTTCTCTCCTTTCTTATCTCTCCTTGCTACCAACAACCAATTCTATAGTCATGAGAAGACAGAAGAATATGATACAGACAAAGCTTCAGACAAACACCACCCCAGAGAAAGAATCTGAAGAAAAGGACATGCACAGTCTTCCAGAAAAACAATTCAGAATAAAAGTCATAGCCATGCTGATGGATCTACAGAAAAATGTGCAAGAGCTGAGGGAGGAAGTGAGGGAAGTGAGGAAAGACAATGCAGAAATGAGACAAGCCATCGACGGGCTCAACAGCAGATTGAATCAGGTTCAAGACACGATCAAGGAATTACAAGACAGGGACCAGGAATACAAAGAAGCTGAGGCAGAGAGAGATAAAAGGATCTCTAAGAATGAAAGAATATTAAGAGAATTCTGTGACCAATACAAACGGAGCAATATTCGCATTATAGGAGTACCAGAGGAAGAAGAGAGAGAAAAAGGGATAGAAAGTGTCTTTGAAGAAATAATTGCCGAAAACTTCCCCACGCTGGGGAAGGAAATAGTCTCACAGACCACGGAAGCCCACAGATCTCCCAACACAAGGGACCCAAAGAAGACAACACCAAGACACATAATAATCAAGATGGCAAAGATGAAAGACAAGGACAGAGTATTAAAGGCAGCTAGAGAGAGAAAAAAGATCAACTACAAAAGAAAACCCATCAGACTGTCATCAGACTTCTCAACAGAAACCTTACAGGCCAGAAGAGAATGGCATGATATATTTAACGTAATGAAACAGAATGACCTCGAACCAAGAATATTGTATCCAGCACGATTATCATTTAAATATGACGGAGGGATTAAACAATTTCAAGACAAAAGAAAGTTGAGAGAGTTTGCCACCCATAAACCACCACTACAGGATATCTTAAACGGACTGCTCTAGAGGGAAATACCCCTAAGGCTAAAAAGATGTCACCAGAGAAAATAAAAGCATAGCAAAGAAAGCAGACCATCCAAATAACAACTAAAGGCAAAGAATAAAACACCTAATATATAAAGAAAGGAGGAGGAAGAATAGGAAGGGAGAGATAAAGAAACATCAGACAGTGTTCACAATAACTTAACAAGAAAGTTAAGTTAGATTCTCAGATAGTAAAGAACAAACCCTTGAACCTTTGGTAACCATGAATCTAAAGCCTGCAATGGCAATAAGTACTTATCTATCAATAATCACCCTACATGTAAATGGACTGAATGCACCAATCAAAAGACACAGAGTAACAGAGTGGATAAAAAAGCAAGACCCAACTATATGCTGCTTACAAGAGACTCACCTCAAACCCAAAGATATACACAGACTAAAAGTGAAGGGATGGAAAAAAATATTTCAAGCAAACAACAAAGAGAAAAAAGCAGGTGTTGCAGTACTTGTATCAGATAAAATAGACTTCAAAATGAAGAAAGTAGCAAGAGATAAAGACGGACATTACATAATGATAAAGGGGTCAGTCCAACAAGAAGATATAACCATTATAAATATATATGCACCCAACACAGGAGCATCAGCATATGTAAAACAAATACTAACAGAAGTGAAGGAGGAAATAGACAGCAATGCAATAATTCTAGGAGACTTTAACACACCACTCACTCCAAAGGATAGATCAACCAGGCAGAGGATAAGTAAAGACACAGAGGCACTGAACAACACACTAGAACAGATGGACCTAACAGATATCTACAGAACTCTGCACCCAAAAGCAGCAGGATACACATTCTTCTCAAGTGCACATGGAACATTTTCCAGAATAGACCACATTCTAGGCCACAAAAATAACCTCAGTAAATTCAAAAATATTGAAATCTTACAAACCAACTTCTCAGATCACAAAGGTATAAAATTAGAAATAAATTTCAGAAAGAAAGCAAAAAAGCTCACAAATACATGGAGACTTAACAACATGCTCCTAATGAATCAATGCGTTAACGACCAAATCAAAACAGAAATCAAAGAATATATGGAGACTAATGACAACAACAACACAAAGCCACAACTTCTGTGGGACGCAGCGAAGGCAGTCTTAAGAGGAAAGTACATTGCAATCCAGGCCCATTTAAAGAAGGAAGAACATTCCCAAATGAACAGTCTAAGGATACAATTATTGAAAATGGAAAAAGAAGAACAAATGAGGCCCAAAGTCACCAGAAGGAGAGACATAATAAAGATCAGAGAAGAAATAAATAAAAT
>JAQQAC010016209.1:60111292-60133944 GCA_029783875.1 Phataginus tricuspis | reverse complement strand
AAGACACTCATGAGAGAAATTAAAGATACCAAAAAATGGAAACACATCCTGGGCTCATGGATAGGAAGAATTAATATTTCCAAAATGGTCATCCTGCCTAAAGCAATCTACAGATTCAGTGCAATCTCTGTCAAAATACCAACAGCATTCTTCAATGAACTGGAGCAAATAGCTCAAAAATTCATATGCAACCACAAAAGACCTCAAATAGCCAAAGCAATCCAGAGAACAAAGAATAATGTGGGGGGAATTACGCTCCCTGACTTCAAGCTCTACTACAAAGCCACAGTAATCAAGACAATTTGGCACTGGCACAAGAGCAGAACCATAGATCAATGGAACAGACTAGAGAGCCCAGATACAAACCCAAGCATATATGGTCAATTAATATACAATAAAGGAGCCATGGATATACAATGCGGAAATGACAGCCTCTTCAACAGCTGGTGTTGACAAAACTGGATAGCTACATGTAAGAGAATGAAACTGGATTATTATCTAACCCCGTACACAAAAGTAAGCTCAAAATATATCAAAGGCTGAATTTAAGTCATGAAACCATAAAACTCTTAGAAAAAATCAAAGGCAAAAATCTCTTGGACATAAATGTGACCAAATTCTTCATGAAGATATCTTCCCCGGCAAGGGAAACAAAAGCAAAAATGAACAAGTGGGACTATATCAAACTAAAAAGCTTCTGTACAGCAAAGGACACCATCAATAGAACAAAAAGACATCCTACAGTATGAGAGAATATATTCATAAATGGCATATCCGATAAGGGGTTGACATCCAAATTATATAAAGAGCTCACACACCTCAACAAACAAAAAGGAAATAAGCCAATTAAAAAATGGGCAGAGGATCTGAACAGACACTTCTCCAAAGAAGAAATGCAGATGGCCAAGAGGCACATGAAAAGATGCTCCACCTAGCTAATCATCAGAGAAATGCAAATTAAAACCATAATGAGATATCACCTCACAACAGTTAGGATGGCCGCCATCCAAAAGACAAACAACAACAAATGTTGGTGAGGATGTTGAGAAAGGGGAACCCTCCTACACTGCTGTGGGAATGTAAATTAGTTCAACCATTGTGGAAAACAGTATGGAGGTTCCTCAAAAAATTCAAAATAGAAATACCGTTTGACCCAGGAATTCCACTCCTAGGAATTTACCCTAAGAATGCAGCAGCCCTGTTTGAAAAAGACATATGCACCCCTATGTTTATCTCAGCACTATTTACAATAGCCAAGAAATGGAAGCAACCTAAGTGTCCATCAGTAGATTGATGGATAAAAAAGATATTGCACATATACACAATGGAATATTATTCAGCCATAAGAAGAAAACAAATCCTACTATTTGCAACTGCATGGATGGAGCTAGAGGGTACTATACTCAGTGAAGTAAGGCAGGCAGAGAAAGACAAGTATCAAATGATTTCATTCATCTGTAGAGTATAATAACAAGGAAAAAACTGAAGGAACAAAACAGCAGCAGACTCACAGAACCCAAGAATGAACTAACAGTTACCAAAGGGAAAGGGACTTGGGAAGATGGGTGGGAAGGGAGTGATAAGGGGGAAAAAGGGGTATTATGATTAGCACACATAATGTAGAGGGGGGGATATGGGGTAGGCAATATAACACAGAGAAGACAAGTAGTGCTTCTATAGCATCTTACTGTGCTGATGGACAATGACTGTAATAGTGTATGTGGTGGTGACTTGATAATAGGGTGAGTCTAGTAACCATAATATTGCTCATGTAATTGCACATTAATAATAGCAAATTTAATAAATAAATAAGTAAGTAAATCTCTTTCTACTACTACATTATTAATGCTTAGAAATGCAACAGAATTCTGCATTTTGATTTTGTGTCCTGCAACAGTACTGAATTCATATATCAGTCCTAATAGTTTTCTGGGAGAGTCTTTAAGGTTTTCTATAAATAGAATCATGCTATTTGCATATACTGACAGTTTTCTTCCTTATCAATTTAGATGATTTTTATTTATTTTTCTTGTGTGGTTGCTGCAGCTATGACTTCCGGTACTATATTGAATAAATGTGATCATAGTTGGCATCCTTCCATTCTTCCTAATGTTATAGGGAAAGTTTTCAGCTTTTAGCTGTTGAGTATGATGTTAGTTGTGAGTTTGCCCCATATGCCCTATATTATGTTGAGGCACATTCCCTTTAAATGCACTTTCTTGAGAGATTTTATCATGAATGGAATGGATGTTGAATTTTGTCAAATTATTTTCTAAGAATATTGAAATGGTCATATGGTTTTTATCTTTCATTTTGTTAATATTGTATGTCACATTGATTTATTGTGGATATTGAAACATCCATGCATCCCAAGATTATTTCCCAGGTGATCTTGATAAATGGTCCTCTCAATGTATTTTTTAATTCAGTTTGCTAAGATTTCATTGAGGATTTTTGGTATGTAATTCATCAAGAATACTGGTCAGTAATTTTATTTTTTTGTACCGTATTTGTTTTGGTATCAGGTAAAGCTTATCTCATAGAATGAAATTGGAAGAATTTCTTCCTCTTCAATTATTTGGAGTGGTTTAAGAAGGATAGGTATTAACTCTTCGCTGAATGTTTGGTAGAATTCACCTGGAAAGCCATCTAGTCCTGAAGTTTTGTTTCTTGGAAGGTTATTGATTACCAATTCAATTTTATTACTCATAATCAGGCTGTTCAGATTTCCTATTTCTCCCTCAGTCAGTCTTGGAAAATTGCATGTTTCTAGGATTTATCCTTTTCTTCTAGGATTTTCAATTTTTTGGCATATAATTTTTCATGGTAACTTCATATTCCTTTGTATTTCTCGTGATTACAACTTCTCTTTCATATTTGATTTTATTTATTTGAGCCCTCTTTTTATTCTTGATAAGTCTGGCTAAAGGTTTACCAATTTTGTTTATATTTCAAAGAACCATCTCCTAGTTTCATTTATCTTTCCTTCTAAGATCAGAAACAAGACAAGGATGCTTACTCCCACCCTTTCTATTCAACACAGCATTACAAGTCCTACTCACAGCAATCAGACAAGAAAAGTATCCAAACTGGCAAGGAAGAAGTTAAACTGTCACTATTTGCAGATGTCATGATATTGTATATATAAAACCATAAAGACTCCGTCAAGAAACTATTAGAACTAATAAATTGATTTAGCAAAGTTGCAGGATACAAAATCAATATACAGAAATCATTTGTATTCCTATATACTAATAACAGACTAGCATAAATTGAAATTAAGAAAACAATCCAATTAGCAATTGCATCAAAAAGAATAAAATACTTAGGAATAAACCTAACAAAAGAGGTAAAAGATCTGTGCTCTGAAAACTATAAGACACTCATGAAAGAAACTAAACAAAACACAAGTAAATGGAATCTATCCTATGATCATGGATAGGAAGAATTCATATTGTCAAAATGGCCGTCCTGAACAATTCAGTTCATTAATTCAATGAAATTCCTACCAAAATAATATTTTTCAATAATATTGGCTAATATAAATGATTGTTTCAATTAACTAGAGAAAATAATCCTATTTTCATATGGAACCACAAAGTACCTGAAAATCCAAAGCAGTCCTAAGAAAGAACAAAAGTGGTGTATTACACTCCCTGAGTTTAAGCTATACTACAAAGCTATAGTAATAAAACAAGTATTGTACTGGCAAAAGAACAGACCCATACATCAATGGAAAAGAATAGAAAGCCCAGATATAAACCCATCCATATACTGACAATTAGTATTTGATAAAGGAGCCATTAATATACAAAGGGGAAAAGACAGCATCTTCAATAACTGGTTTGGGGAAACTGGACAGCTACATGCAAGAGAATGAAACTGGATTATTGTTGAGTGGCCATACACAAACTAAACTCAAAATGAATCAAAGACCTACTTGTAAGACATGAAACCATAAAACTCTTAGAAGAAATCAAGGCAAAAATCTCTTGAACATAAGCATGAGCAATTTTTCCCTGTACACAGCTCCTCTGGCAAGAAAAACAAAATAAAAAATGAACAAACGGTACTACATCAAAGTAAAAACTTCTGTACAGCAAAGGACACCATAAGTAGAACAAAAAGGCAACCTACAGTGTGGAAGAATATATTCATAAGTGATTTATGTGATAAGGGGTTAACATCCAAAATATATAAAGAATTCCTATGTCTCAACACCAAAAATAGAAATAACCCAATTAAAAAATGGGTGGAAGACCTGAACAGACATATCTCCAAATAGGAAGTACAGATAGCCAACAGACATGTGAAAAGATGCTCCACATCACTAACTGTCATGGAAATGCAAATCAAAACCACAATGGGATATCAACTCACACCAATTAGAATGGCCATATCCAAAAGACAGTAACAGGTTTTGGTGAGGATGTGGATAAATGTGAACCCTCCTACACTGTTGGTGGCAGTATAAATTGGTGCAGCCGCTGTGGAAGGCAGTATGGAGGTTCCTCAAAAAAACTAAAATTAGAAAAACCATGTGACCCAGTAATTCCACTTCTAGGAATTAACCTGAAGAAAACAGAATCCCTGATTGAAAATATATATGCAACCCCATGTTCATTGCCTCATTATTTATAATAACCAAGTTATGGAAGCAATCTGTGTCCATCAATAGATGAATGGATAAAGAAGATATGGTACGTGTACATAATGAAATATTATTCAGCCTTTAAAAAAAACCTTCCACTTGCAACCATATGGATGGGCCTTGGTGGTATTATGCTAAGTGTAATAAGTCAGGTGGAGAGAGACAAAAATCATATGATTTCACTTATTTGTGGAATATATAAACAAAGCAAAATACAGAAAATAGAACCTGAGTCACAGACACTAAGAAGTGGCTCATGGTTACCATGAGGAGGGGTTGGGGTGAATGGGTAGGAAGGGTGAGAGGAAAAAGAGGGCACAAAAATTCTCAATCATAATAAGCTGGTCATGGGAAGAGTAGTGCAGCATGGATAATATAGTCAATGATTGTGTAACATCTTCCTATGTTGAAAGATAGTAAGTCCATAGTGGTGCTGAGATTTAATAATATCAATAACAGTTGAATCACTGTATTCTATACTTGAAACCAATATAAGATTGTATATCAATGATACTTTAATACACTTAAAATCCTTGGGACAAATTAAAATGGAATAAAATATACAAAAATTTATAGCATGCAGTAAATACAGTTCTAAGAGGAAAGTTCATAACTAAAATGCTACCCTGAATATATAAGAAAAATCTCAAATAAACAGCCTAACTTTATATCTCAAATAAATAGAATAAAGAGGCATAAATGGAGCTCAAAGTTAGAAGAAGGAAGGAAATAACGTGATCAAAACAGAAATTAATAATATAGAGATTAAAAAGACAATAGAAAAGACCAATGAAACTAAGATCTGCTCCTTTGAAAAGACTTCTTTCACAAACCCGTGGTTAGAATAGCCAAGAAAAACAGTGAGAGGACTCAAATAAACTGAGAATGAAAGAAGAGACATTACAACTGATACCACAGAAATAGAAAGGAACATAAGAGACTACTGTGGACAATTATATGCCAGCAAATTGGACAACCTAGAAATAATGGATAAATTCCTAGAAACAAAAAATCTCCCAGTATTGAACCAAGAAGAAATATGGATTCTGAACAAATAACTAGGAACAAAATTGAATCAGTAACCAAAAACACCCAAAAAAATTCCATGGAGGAAGATGGCAGAATAAGAGGTAACTTTGATAACCTCCTTCCACATATTTACCAAGGTAGAAACTACATGAAATACTCCTAATTCTGAAAATGACCTGAAGAACACAGAACAGACCACCTACACTTGAAGAAGAGAAGGACACACTGAAAAGGGTAAAGAGGATGAGCTGTGACTATTTGGGATCCAAGCCCTTTCCTCATACCAGTCGACAAGCAGGAAGGGAAGAGTAGAGTGGGGAGGGGATAAATGATCAGCAACTTTGCACACCTGACCCTAGGGATGTGCTCCACTAATCACCAGAACCCAATGTAATGTGAGCTTGCGCTCCCACAGCAGATCTCCAAGACCAGATGTGCAGAGTTCTTGGGCACCTATCCCCTCCCTGCTCTGTTCCTCTTCCTCCCACCTGTGGGCTGTGTTTGGGAAGGACTTCAGTCCTACTCAATGGTGGCTCTACCACTTTACCCTTTACTGTGTGGTCTTCTCTTCTTCTTCAGTTATAGGTGGCCTCTTTTGCACTCTATAGGTTGTTTTCAGGCTTATTGTGTTTTCTGTAGTTTCTTCCTTTATGTGTTTGTGGGAGAAGGTTTCTGCCTTGTCTTCCTATTACACCATCTTTTTTATTCTCCTTCCAAAATACATAAATGTAAAGCATTCCTTTCTTTAATTTTGTTATTCATCACTGTGGAATAGCTCAGAATGTCACTTCTGTTTTAAATAACAGAATTGATAACTGAGCAAGGAAACAAAATTTGGAATATAAAATTCTTGCTTTAATAAAAATTCCTTATACAATGAAAAAAATTCTTCCAGCTAATGAGTCAATGAACAAATAAAAGAGAAAATCAAACATTACATGGAGACAAATGAAAACAGAAACACAATGGTTTGAAATATGTATGATACAGCAAAAGTGTTTCTTAGAGGGAATTACAAAGCAATACAGGCCTGCTTCAGGAAACAAGAACAATATCAATAAGCAGTCTAAACTCACAACTAAAAAACTAGAAAATAAACAACAAATGAACCCCAAAGTTAGTAGAAATAAGGGCACAATAAAGATGAGAGCACAAATTTTAATAAAATAGAGTATAGGGAAACAATAGAAAAAGTCAAAGAACCCAAGAGCTGATTCTTCATGAAAATAAACAAAATAGACAAAGCCCTAGACATCCTCATAAAGAAAAAGAGACAGGACACAAATAAACAAAATCAGAATGGAAAAAGGATAAGTTACAACAGACATCACAGAGATACAAAGAATTATAAGAGAATTCTTTGAAAGATTATATGCCAATAAATTGGACAACCTAGCAGAAATGGACAACTTCCTATAAAATGCAAACTTCCAAGACTGACCCAGGAAGAAACATAAAATATGAACAAACCAGTTACTATTAATGAAATTGAATTGGTAATCAAAAAATACCCAACAATTCCATATTCAGATGGATTCACAGGGGAATTCCACCAAACATTTAAAGAGCTAATACCCATCCTGCTTAAAGTATTCCCAAAACTGGAAGAGGAGGGAATGCTTCCAAATTCATTATATGAGGCTAGCATCATTCTAATACAAAAACCAAAGACACCTCAAAAAAAGAAAATTACAGACAAATATCCCTGATGAATATGATGCAAAAATCCTCAAAAAAATATTAGCAAACTGATTTCAACAATACATCAAAAGCATCATTCATCATGACCAAGTGGGATTTACACCAGGGATGAATGCATGGTATAATATTAACAAATCAATCTATGTGATACACCACATTAACAAAAGGAAGTATAAAAACCACATGATTATCTGAATAGATGCCAAAAAATCATTTAACAAAATTCAATATCTATTCATGATGAAAAACATTCAAAAAATAGATAGAGAGAGAACATATCTCAACGTTATGAAGGCTATATATGACAAACCCAGAGCTAACATCACTGTTAATGGTGAAAAGTTGAAATCTTTTCCTCTAAAATCAGGAAAAAGACAAGGCTTCCCAGCCTCACCACTTTTATGTAACATAGTACTAGAAATCATAAAAACAGCATCAGACAAGGTAAAGAGATAAAAGGTATCCAAATTGATAAAGATGAAGTTAAACTGTCACTATTTGCAGATGACATAATACTATATATGTAAAACCTTAAAGGCTCCACTCCAAAACTAGTAGAACTAATATCTGAATTCAGCAAAGTTGCAGGATACAAAATTAATACACAGAACTCTGTTGCTTTCCTATACACTAACGATGAACTAACACAAAGAGAAATCAGAAAAACAATTCCATTCACAATTGCATCAAAAAGAATAAAATACCTAGGGATAAACTTAACGAAGGAACTGAAAAACCTGTACTCTGAAACTACAAGACACTCCTAGGAGAAATTAAAGAGGACACTAACAAATGGAAATGCATCCCATGCTCTTGGCTAGGAAGAATAAATATTGTCAAAATGGCTATACTACCTAAGCAATCTACAGATTCAATGTAATCCCTATCAAACAACCAACAGCTTTCTTCAATGAACTGGAACAAATAATTCTAAAATTCATATGGAACCACTAAAGACCCCGAATAGCCAAAGCAATTCTGAGAAGGAGGAATCAAACACGGGGAATTACGCTCCCTGACTTCAAGCTCCACTACAAAGCCACAGTAATCAAGACAATTTGGTATTGGCACAAAAACAGACCCACAGACGAGTGGAACAGAATAGAAAATCCAAACGTTAACCCAAACATATACAGTCAATTAATATTTGATAAAGGAGCCTTGAATATAGAATGGGGAGATGACAGCCTCTTCAGCAGCTGGTGTTGGCAAAACTGGACAGCTACATGTAAGAGAATGAAACTGGACTGCTATCTAGCCCCATACACAAAGGTAAACTCAATGTGGATCAAAGACCTGAATGTAAGCCATGAAACCATAAAACTCTTAGAAAAACATATAGGCAAAAATCTCTTGGACATAAACATGAGCAACTTCTTCATGAACATATCTCCCTGACAAAGGGAAACAAAAGCAAAAATGAACAAATGGGACTATATCAAGGTTAAAACCTTCTGTACAGCAAAGGACACCATCAGTAGAACAAAAAGACATCCTACAGCATGGGAGAATATATTCATAAATGATGTATCTGATAAGGGGTTGACATCCAAAATATATAAAGAACTCACGTACCTTAACAAACAAAAAGCAAATAATCCAATTAAGAAATGGGCAGAGGACATGAATAGACAATTCTCTAAAGAAGAAATTCAGATGGCCAACAGGCACATGAAAAGATGCTCCACATCACTAATCATCAGAGAAATGCAGATTAAAATCACAATGAGATAACACCTCACACCAGTGAGGATGGCCAACATCCAAAACACAAACAACAACAAATGTTGGCGAGGATGTGGAGAAAAGGGAACCCTCCTACACTGCTGGTGGGAATGCAAATTAGTTCAACCATTGTGGAAAGCAGTATGGAGGTTCCTCAAAGAACTCAAAATAGAAATATCATTTGACCCAGGAATCCCACTCCTAGGAATTTACCCTAAGAATGCAGCAGCCCAGTTTCAAAAAGACAGATGCACCCCTATGTTTATTGCAGCACTATTTACAATAGCCAAAAAATGGAAACAACCTAAGTGTCCATCAGTCGATGAATGGATTGAGAAGATGTGGTACATATACACAATGGAATATTATTCAGCCATAAGAAGAAAACAAATCCTACCATTTGCAACAACATGGATGGAGCTAGAGGGTATTATGCTCAGTGAAATAAGCCAAGCCGAAAAAGACAAGTATCAAATGATTTCACTCATATGTGGAGTATAAGAACATAGAAAAAAAACTGAAGGAACAAAACAGCAGCAGACTTACAGAACCCAAGAACGGACTAATAGTTACCAAAGGGAAAGGGACTGGGGAATATGGGTGGGAAGAGAGGGAAAAGAGGTAAAAGGGGCATTACGATTAGCAGAAGTAATGTTGGGGGGGCACGGGGAGGGCTGTACAACTCAGAGAAGACAAGTAATGATTCTACAGCATCTCACTACGCTGATGGACAGTGACTGTAATGGGGTTGGTGGGGGGGACCTGATGACGGGGGTAGTTTAATCACCATAATATTGCACATGTAATTGTAGATTAATGATATGAAAATAAATTATTAAAAAAAAGAAAAGCTATCCCATATTCATGGAGAGAAAACATTAATATTGTCCAAATGGTCATCATGTCCAAAACAATTTACAGATTCAACGCAACACTTATCAAAATGCTAATGGAATTTTCAATGAACTAAAGTAAATAATCCTAAAATTTATATGGGGCCACAAAAGACACTGAATAGCCAAAGGAATCTTGACAAAGAAGTATAAATCCAGGGGGTCTATGTCTCTCACTTCAAGCTATACTGCAAAGCTACAGTAATGAAAACGTTAAGGTACTGGAAGCCAAGAACAGAATTATAGATCCATGGAACAGATAGAGAGCCCAGAAATAAACCCATGCATACATGGTCAATTAATACATAAAATGGAGCATGAATATACAATGAAGAAAAGAAAGCTCCTTCAATAAATGGTGTTGGATTAAACTGGTCAGCTGCATGCAACAGAATGAAACTGGATTACTGTCTGACTCCATGCAGAAAAGTAAACTTGAAGTGGATTAAAAACCTTATTGTAAGACATGAAACCCTAAAACCCTTAGAATAAAACATAGGCACAAATCTCTTGAACATAAGCATGAATAATTTTTTTCTGGACACGTATCCTTGGGCAAGGGAAACAAAATCAAACATGAACACCTGGGACTACATCAAACAGCATAAGACACCATCTACCAAACAAAAAGGAAACCTATAGAATGGGAGTACATATCTGTAAATGATTTACCCAATAAAGGGTTAAAATCCACAATATACAAGTAATTCATATGAATTAACACCAAAAGCGCAAACAACCCAATGAAAATAATGGGCAGAGGACATGAACAGACATTTCTCCAGAGAAGAAATACAGATAGCCACAAGAACATGAAATTGTGCTCCACATTACTAATCATCAGGGAAATACAAATCAAAACCACAATGACATATCACCTCACACCAGTCAGAATGGCCACTATCCAAAAGAAAAGAAATAACAAGTGTTGGAGAGAAGGTGGAGAAAAGGGAACCTTCCTACACTATTAGTGGGAATGTAAATTGGTGCAGCCAGAATGGAAAGCAGTATGGAGGTTCCTCAAAACACTAAAAATAGAAATACCATAAACCCAGTATATCTACTTCTAGGAATTTACCCAGAGCAAACAAAATATCTGGTTCAAAAATATATACAAACCCCTATATTTATTGCCACATTATTTACAATAGCCAAGATTGGAAACAACCAACATGTCCATCAATAAAGGAATGGATAAAGGAAATGGGACTTATACAATGGAAGGCCACTCAGCCATAAAAAGAAAGAAATCCTGCCTTTGCAACAACATGGATGTACTTAGAGGGTATTATGATAAGTGAAATAAGCCAGGTGGAGAAAGACAAATGCCATATGACTTCACTTATATGTGGAATATAAAAACAAAACAAAACAAAATGAACAAACAGCAATAGACTCACAGACACTGAGAACTGACTGGTGGTTTCCACGTCGGAGGGTTTGGGGTTTGTGGGTGAAATAGGTGAAGAGGGCACAAAATTTCAATCATAACATAAATTAGTCATGTGGTTCAATTTACAGTATAAAGAATATACTCAATAGGTCTCTAACATCTTCTATTTGGACAGATAGTAACTACTCTAGTTGGGGTGAGCATTTAATAATGTATATACTTGCTGAATCACTATGCTGTATAATTAAAACCAATATAATATTGTATGTCAACTATACTTCAATAAAAAAATCAACAGAAATATTTTTAAATATCGTACTCAACTCCAAAAATATAATGCAATAAAATTGTATTTTCTTATTGTTATTTTAAGAGTTCTATGTATATATTGTATACCAGTGCTTTATCAGATACGTGTTTTATAAATATCTTCTCCCACTCTGTGGCTTCTCTCGTAATTCCTTTAACAGTGTCTTATACTCAGCAGGAGTTTTTAATTTTAATAAAATACAGCTTATCAATTTTTCCTTCATGGATTGTGCTTTTGTTGTGAAAAGTCACCAAATCCATTGTCACCCATATTTTCTCCTGTTGTCTTCTAGGAGTTTATAGGTTTTGTATTTTTACATTTATGTCTTTAATCTATTTTGAATTAATTTTTGTGAAAGGTGTAAGGTCCATGTCCAGATTCATTTTTTTATTGGTGGATAGACAGTTGTTCCAGCACCATTTGTTGAAAAAACTCTTTTCTCCATTGTGTTGCATTTGCTCCCTGGTCAAAGATCATTTAATCATATTTGTGTAGGTTTATTTTAGGTTCTCTCCTCTATTACATTCATCTGTTTTTCTATTCTTTTGCCAATACCATAGTAACTTGACTACTGTAGCTTTATAGTAACTCTTGAGATCAGATATTAGATATCAACAAACTGACTCTAAATTTTCTATGAACATGCAAAAGACCCCCATCCTACCTAAAGCAATCTACAGATGCAGTGCAATCCTTATTAAAATACCAACAGATTTCTTCAACAAACTAGAACAAATAATTCTAAAACTCATATGGAACCACAAAAGACCCTGAATAGCCAGTGTAATCCTGAGAAAGAAAAACAAAGCTGATTATGCTACCTAACTTCAAGTTCTACTACAAAACCACTGTAAACAAAACAATTTGGTACTGGAACAAGAACAGACCCATAGATCAATGGAAAAGAATAGAGAGCCCAGATATAAACCCAAGCATAAATGGTCAATTAATATATAATAAAGGAGTCATGAATAGCCTCTTCAACAACTGGTGCTGGGAAAACTGGACAGCTACACATAAGAGAATGAAACTGGATTACTGTCTAACTCCATACACAAAAGTAAACTCGAAATGGATCGAAGACATGAATATAAGTCACAAAACCATAAAACTCTTAGAAGAAAACAGGGAAAAATCTCTTGAATATAAACATTAGCAATTTTTTCCTGAACACATCTCCTTGGGCAAGGGAAACAAAATCAAAAATGAATGAGTGGGACTACTTCAAACTCAAAAGCTTCTGTACAGCAAAGGACACAGTCATCAGGACAAAAAGACATCATACAGTACAGGAGAATATATTTGTAAATGATTTATCAAACAAGACATTAACATCCAAAACATATAAAGAACTCACATTCTTCAATACCCAAAAAACAACCCAATTAAAAAAATGGAGGATCTGAGCAGACACTTCTCCAAACAAGAAATATGGATGACCAACAGGCACATGAAAATACTCCACATCACTAATCATCAGGGAAATTCAAATTAAAACCACAATGAGGTATCACCTCACACCAGTTAGGATGGCCAACATCCAAAAGGCAAGAAACAACAAATGTTGGTGAGGATGCAGAGAAAGGGTAACTCTCCTACACAGTTGGTGGGAATGTAAATTGGTTCAACGATTGTGCAAAGCAATATGGAGGTTCCTCAAAAAACTAAAATTAGAAATACCATTTGATCCAGGAATTCCACTCCTAGGAATTTACCCAAAGAAAACAAAATCCCTGGTTCAAAAAGACATATGCTCCCCTATTTAAAATTGCCAAGATATGGAAGCAAACTAAGTGTCCATCAATAGATGAATAGATAGAGAAGAGGTGGTAGATATACACAATGGAATATTATTCAGCCATAAAAAGTAAAGAAATCCTGCTATTTGCAACAACATGGATGGAGCTAGAGGGTATTATGCTCAGTGAAATAAGCCAGGCAGAGAAAGACAAATACAAAATGACTTCACTCTGTTTAGGAGTATATAAACAAAGCAAAACTGAAGAAACAAAATAGCAGCAGACTCACAAACTCCAAAAAGTGACTAGTGGTTACCAAAGGGGACGGTTTGGGGAGGGTGGGTGGGGAGGGTTTGGGAAGGGTGGCTGGAGAGGGAGAGGGGGATTAAGGGGCATTATAATTTTCAGCCACATATAGGTAGGTCATGGGGAGGGCAATACAGCATAGAGATTACAAGTAATGACTCTATAGCATCTTAATACACTGATAGTGACTGCAGTAGAGGGGGTGAGAACTTGATAATGTGGACGAATATTGAAACCACAGTGTTTTTTTATGTGAAACCATCGTAATATATCAATTTATATCAATGATACTCTAATATAAAAAAAGAAAGTGCAAAATACCTAGAGCAACCAATACAATACTGAAGTAGGAAAACAAAGTCAGAGAACTGACACTACCTGACTTCATGCATTACTGTAAAGGTACAATAATTATGACACTGTGGTACTGTATCTTTCTGGCATTTAAATTTGGACTGCATTGATTCTGTAAATCAAGTTGGTAAGAAATGACATCTTGAAAATATTGTACATGCAGTGTCTTCCCATTTATTTCAATCTTTGATTTCTTTCATCAGTTTTATAGTTTTCCTTAAATAGATCTTATATATATCTTGTTAGATTTATACCTAAGCATTCCATTATTTGAGTGCTAATGTAAATGGTATTGTGTTTTTAATTTCAAATTCTACTGGTTCATTTCTGGTATACAGGAAAGCAACTGACATTTGTATATCAACCCTGTACCCCGCAACATTTCTATAAACCTTCATTAGTTAAACGATGTTTTTGTTTGCTCTTTGAGATTTTCTATAGAGACGATCATGTTACCTGTGAATAAAGACAGTTTTATTCCTTCCCAGTTTTATGACTTGTATTTCCTTTTCTTGTCTGATTGATTAAGCTAGGATTTCCAATGCAATGTTAGGAGCACTGAGAGAGTTCCAGTCTTAGGGGTAAAGCACCTAGTTTCTCATCATGGAGCATGTTGCTAGCTATTTTTTGTAAAATTTTTAATAAAATTCAGGAAGTTCCCTTCTATTCCTAGTTTTTTGAGAGTTTTATTTTTAAATAATGAATGGATATTACAATTTTTAAATGCTTTTTATGCATCTGGTGGTGTGTTCATGTAATTTTTCTTTAGCCTGTTGATGTGATATATTACATTAATTGATTTTTAAATAAACCATCCTTGTATACCTGTAATTAATCCCACCTTGTAATGGTGTATAATCCTTTTTACACATTGTTGGATTTTATCTACATTAAGAGATATTAGTCTGTACTTTTCCTTTCTTGTAATGTCATTGTCCACTTTTGGCATTATTGTAATGATACACTCATGGAATGAGTCAGGAACATTCCTTCTTCTATTTTCTGGAAGAGATTGTAGAGAATTGGTAACATTTATTTCTTTAAATATTTGATAGAATTCAATCGTGAACCAGTCTATGCCTGTGATTTCTGTTTGGGAGGTAATTAATTATTGATTTAATTCACTAAGACATATGTCTATTCAGATTATCAATTTTTTGTGATATTTAGCAAGACTGTATCTTTCAATGAATGGGTCCATTTCATCTAAATTTTCAAATTTGGCAGCATAGAATTATTCACAATTTCCATTTTTATCCTTTTAATGTACATACAATCAGTTGTGATGGCCCTTCTCCAGAAGCTCAAGACTCTGCTCACCAGTGTGTAGTTCACTTTTATGGCTGAGTCCTATTTACAGTTGGTGTATTATGGGTGGGGCCTGCCTCTCTGCCTGACTGTCAGCAGTGGCTGATCCAGACAGCTCACCTCTGCATGACCTTTGTATGATGTGAGGCACTTCTGCTGGGATTTACTGTCAATAGAGCTGTCCTCTGCCTGCAGGTCATCAATGGTGGGTCCTTTGCTGGGCCAAGAATGCCAGGTAGGGGAGCACCACCCTGGGGCTCAGCCACCAGCAAGGGAGCAGGGGAGTTTCAGAGCTGACTCCTGCAAGCAACTGACCAGTTGATCTGAGGGAGGGTCTGGAAAGTGTATTCCACCTTCCACCTACCAGGCAGCAGTGTCCGACCTCTGCTGGGCTGAGTGCTGGGCAGCGTGGGTGTACAGGGGGGTGCTGCCATGGGGCTGAGCCACCAGCAAGGGAGATGGAGTGTTTGGAAATGGCTTCCATAAGCTCCCAAACAGCTGGGCTGAGGAAGGGCTGGGAAAGAATCTGTGGGGAAGTTGAGGTTCCTATGGCCAGGAACATCACTGAACTTAAACCACCTGATGATGAAACTGGCCTGTTGCTAGGCTACCGCTTCCACACCTTTAGGCAATAAGCTATTATTGTGCTATATAGAGAGCTCGGCCCAGCGTTCTCCACGGAGGCAGAGACACTAGTGCTCAACCTACTGCCAGGAGAACAAGAGGGATAATAAACCCTTTCACCCCAAAGAAAGTTTTACTGTCAATTTCTTTGGTCACATTGAATCCATAGTGAACTTGCCTGGGGCTGAAACCCATTGGCAAGACAGAATCATTCACCAGCCCTTTCTCCTCTGGAGAGAGCTCCCTCTGATCCCCATCCCTCTGGCACGCTTCCCACTACTGGTAAATCTTTCAAACTGTGTTCAGCCTTAGCAGGACCAACACAGTGTGCTTGTCCTCCACAAATGAGAGACGTATCAAACCCCCATGTGCTCCAATTCTCCTTGGTTTCCAGCCTCATTAATCACCAAAGCCTAGTGCAATGTGGACTCATATTCCTGGGACAGATCGCCAGGATCAGGTGTGCTGGATTCTTGAGTGTTTATCCCCTTCCCGCTTCATTCCTCACTCCTTCTGTGGGTTGGGATGCAGAAAGGGCTTGGGTCCCCATTGGTCATGGCTCTGCCCCTTTACCCTTCTCAACGTGGTCCTCTCTTCTTCACCAGTTGTAGATGGTCTGTTATGCAGTCTTCAGGTCATTTTCAGGGTTTGTTGCGTTTGCTGTAGTTGGCTCCTTGGATGAAGTGTGAGAAGGTTTTCACCTTGCCATCCTACTCTGCCATCTTTTCACTGAGTCTCTTTCAACACAATTTTAAAATGAGCTAAACATATGAACA
This sequence comes from Phataginus tricuspis, assembly GCA_029783875.1. Taxonomy (NCBI): domain Eukaryota; kingdom Metazoa; phylum Chordata; class Mammalia; order Pholidota; family Manidae; genus Phataginus; species Phataginus tricuspis. The sequence goes on along the minus strand of JAQQAC010016209.1, from coordinate 60,117,135 downwards.
GACACAGGGGCAAAGACGATATGCAGGCAGTAAATAAACATAATAAAAAAATGCTCAATATATGTCATCAGGCAATTGCAAATTAAAACAACAATGAGATATCACTTCACAATTAGAATTGCTAAAATATGAAGCATTGAAAACACCAAATGCTGATGAGGATGTGGAGCAAGAGGAATTTTAATTCATTGCTAGTGGGAATGCAAACTGGCATAGCCACTTTGGGAGAGAGTTTGACAGTTTCTTACAAAACTAAACATACTCTTACTATATGATCCAGTAGTTTTTCTCCTCGGAATTTACCATGATGAGTCAAAAACTTAGGTTCACACAAAAATCTGCACATGAATGTTTATAGCAGCTTTATCCATAATTGCCAAAACTTGGAAGCAACCAAAATGTCCTCCAATAGATGAGTGGATAAACAAACTGCTACATCCATACAGTGGAAATATTATTCAGCAATTAAATGAAGTGAAAAAGGAAATGAGCTATAAAGCCACAAAAAGACATGGGGAATCATAAATGCATATTGCTAAGTGAAAGAATCCAGTCTGAAAAGGCTACACACTGTGTGATTCCAACTATATGGTATTCCAGGAAAGGCAAAACTAAAGAGACAGTAAAAAATCAGTAGTTGCCAGGGCCTTGGGCAGAGGGGTAGAAGAGTGAATAAATGGAGCACAGGAGATTTTTAGGGCAAGAAAGCTGTTGTGCCTGATACTATAATGATAAATGAGTGATATTATAGTTTTAAAACCATATAATTGTATAATACAAAAAGTAAACCCTAATATACTAGTTCTCTGTTGAGTTTTCTATTGCTGTCTCAAGTCATAAATGGACAAATTATTGAACTTTATATGACCTTAAAAATGATGATTATTCCAAGTAAGATTATATCTAATATAAAGTCCACATTTACAAAGACACATCAATGGTAATTGTCCACTTGATAAGAAATGTATTTATACAAATTATTTTGTCTCTAAAAGGGGAACCCTCCTACACTGCTGGTGGGAATGTAAATGAGTTCAATCATTGTGGAAAGCAGTATGGAGGTTCCTAAAAAAACTAAAAATAGAAATACCATTTGACCCAGAAATTCCACTCCTAGGAATTTACCCTAAGAATGCAGGAGCCCCATTTCAAAAAGACATATGCACCCTTATGTTTATCGCAGTACTATTTACAATAGCCAAGAAATGGAAGCAACCTAAGTGTCCATCAGTAGATGAATGGATAAAGAAGATGTGGTACATATACACAATGGAATATTATTCAGCCATAAGAAGAAAAGAAATCCTACCATTTGCAACAACATGGATGGAGCTAAAGGGTATTATGCTCAGTGAAATAAGCCAGGTGGAGAAAGACACATACCAAATGATTTCATTCATCTGTGGAGTATAAGAACAAAGAAAAAACTGAAAGAGCAAAACAGCAGCAGACTCACAGAACTCAAGAATGTACTAACAGTTACCAAAGGGAAAGGAACTGGGAAGATGGGTGGGAAGGAAGGGATAAGGGGGGAAAGGAGGTATAATGATTAGCACACATAATGTAGCAGGGGGAGCATATGGGGAAGGCAGTATAATACATAGATGACAAGTAGTGATTCTATAGCATCTTCCTACACTGATGGGCAGTGACTATAATGGGGCATGGGTGGGGACTTGATAAAAGGGAGTCTAGTAACCACAATATTGCTCATGTAATTGTTTATTAATAATAGCAAAAAATAAAAATAAAAATAATAGAGGTGTAAAAAAATTATTTTGTCTCTAAACTGGAAAAATCAACCTTAAGGTACATGTACTTAGAATTTCAGTGTCTTATAAAGAACTTTAAAATGTTAGTTAAATGCTTCATGTCCAAAATTCCAAGCATGTAACTTGGGTTATGTTTTTATAATCTTTATTAATATCTGAATATTAATATCCTATTATGTTTCATCTTTGTAACTTTTCTGTATGAAAAACTTTTAATTTATGAGATAAAATTCCAGTGAAGGATTTTCAAGTTTATGCAAGAATAACTTTAATTTTATTTCTCTTTTCAGAACCACCCAAAGCAAATGCTGGGATATACATTTAAAGTTATAGTTTAGAAGTTGGTGAAAATTCAGATGGTAAGCCATCATGAATTTTTTGTTTTATTTCGAAATAATATTGGATTTACCTAGAAGTTGCATAAGCAGTATAGATAAATCTTGTATATAACCTTCACATGGCTTCTCCTAATATTAATATCTTATGTACCCAAAGTGCAATTATCAAAAAAAGGAAATTGATATTGACACAATACTATAAACTAAATCCCAGAAGTTACTTGAATTTCTCCAGTTTTTGGTAACAAATCATGTTTACCTACTGATAGTATATATTTTGGGTATGGTTAATTCCACAGGGAATATAATTATTTAACTATTGTAAATAGGTAATTAGACCACAGTTAATTTACAAAATGGTTATATTTTAGATATACGTGAGATAACAATTGGAACAGATAAAATGTGTAAGCTACCTATAAATAAATAGGATATATTTATTTTTACCTGGTGGGGAGGTTGTGGTTCCTATGGTCATGATCCTCACTGAACTTAAACTACCTGATGATGTAACTGGACTGTTACTAGGCTACCACTTCCACCATTTAGGCAATAAGCTATTATTGCACTATATAGAGAGCTCGGCCCAGTGCTCTGGGCAGAGGCAGAGACACTAGTACTCGACCTACCGCCAGGAGAAAAAGCCACGTAATAAACCCTTTCACCTCAAAGAACATTTTGCTGTCAATTTCTTTGGTCATATTGAATCCATAGCGAACTTGCCCAGGGCTGAAAACCATTGGCAATACAATTGGAGAAGTCAGCAGGGTTCATTGTTGACCAAGGAAAAAACAGGCTGCAAGGGAGGGGTGCTTCAGCATGCTACCCCTGTGAATGGGGTGACAATGGATTGTCTCCCAATGGGTATGTGGTTTGAGGTGGCTTGCCCCCTAGAGGACTGGGCCCCACCCCAGGAATGGAGGCAAGTGGAGATGATACCAGGGGAAGAATGGATAGCCCTTTGTATAGTAGGTAGGGCTTTTGAGAGACAGAGTGCCTGTGAGGCAGCGGGGACTGCGAGTTGGCTACTTCTCACAGTATTTTAAAAGTCTACAGAAAAGAAGGACATGCTACTGAAAAAGACCCAAGAAATGGAGGCACGAGAACACCAGCTGAAAACTTCTGTGGATTCCCTGAAGAAGGGAATGGCATTGATGCGAAAGGAGGCAGCAAGAGAACGCTGGCAGCAAGGAGCCATTGAAGAGGTAAAAGATTCCTTATAGAATGAGACGGCAGTGCTGCCAGGTGCTCTGAAGGAGGAAAAGCCCATCAAGGAAAAAGAGAAAACTCCTGAGGGAAGCACAGGCAGAGGTGGCATGAGAACACCAGCTGCAAAGCATTTAGGTAAAGGTAAGAGAGCTTCTGCAGACTGAGCTAGCATTGCTGCAAGACACAGTAGAAAAGGTAAAGGTTGTAGCAGAGGAGGCACTCGGGGGAGGGGAGAGAAAGGTGCCATCAGCCCCAGAAATGGAGGAGCTGGGAAAGATGAAGGGGTGGTGCCAGAGGGACTGATCCCTCCTGTATTGAAAGCATGCCCAGTGGTTGTAAAGAAAATAAAGAACAGGCAGCTGAGAGTTCCCCAAGGAAAGGAGCATCCCCTTCCCCAGGTCATGGAGCACTCTATGGTCCACCCCTCAGGCTGAGCTGATGGATTTGGGCTCCTGGCTTAGGCAGAAGCCTTCAGAGTCAATATCAGCTTGGCTCCTGTGTCTGTGGGACTTACAGGTGGATAGAATTGTTCTGTCTGGATCAGAGATGGGAAAGCTGGCTTCCATGACAGTGTAGCCCACCCTGAGACAGCAATTAGAAAATGCACATCAGAACCCAGTGAGTCGCTACCTCCTCCATTGGCTTATGACTGAACTTCGTGATGTGTGGCCCAATCAGGGTGATCTACCATCCTATCCTGTTAGATGGCAGATATATGCTGAACTCCAACAGGTGCTACGAGAGCTAGGCATGAGAAATGCTATCTATAGTCCAGAGAACTATGGCCCAGGTGAAGAGATTTTCACTACTGGGATGAGAGAGAGATATTGTACTTCAAACGGCTCCTACATCCCTCTTTGGGTCTCTAGTGGCCATTCTTTCCCCTCACTTAGGGCATCCCATAAGCGAGGTGACACTCACAGTAGCAGGCTTAGGAGAGGCTGAAAAAATGAGAATGGAAAGAAATAAGGTCTGCTACTCACAAGAATTTAAAGGACCTATGAAGGTTATGAAGACCAAGATGTGGGTTTATTTAATATGGGGAGAAGAAGATGGAAGGAAACTAGTTTGGAAGTCAAATAGGATCTTACTAGAGCTATGGCAACAACTGAAACCAGAGCAGCAGTTCCAGCCATTAAGACCAAAGAGGCAGAGGTCAGAGACAGAGCTATGTGTCCAGCCTGTGTGTTTGCAAGACTTCCTGCTGGAGAGTGAGCCAACCTCACTTGAGCCCACACAGGAAGGTGATTGGGGAACACGGTTTGATTGAGGGGAAGGTCAAGGTATCTGCCCTGAGGGACCAAGGGAGGACTGGAGGCCACATGTTGAAATAGCTATCCATTGGTCCCCAGTGAACATATAACATGTCCTGGCTCTGGTGGACACAAGGGCTGAATGTTCACTGATTTCTGGTAAACCTGAGTGGTTCTCTGGGACCCCCACTCTCATAGCTGGGTATGGAAGTAAGGCAATCAGAGTGAAACAAGCCCAAATCCCTTTGGGAATAGGGCATCTATGCCCAAAGGAGTATACTATATATATATCTCCTATCACTGAATTATTTTGGGGATTGAAATCCTGCAGGGTCTATGGTTGCAGACCACTGCAGGTGAGTTCAGACTGAGAGTCCAAGTGGTGAAGGCAGTTCTGAGGGGACATGCTAGGCACCCGCCCTTAGCTTTGCCTGTGCCACAGCGGGTGACTAGTACCAAACAATACAAACTGCCTGGAGGGTGGAAAGAGATTGGAGAAACTCTCCAAGAGCTGGAAAATGTGGGTATTATAAAGCCCACGCACAGTCCATTCAGTTCCCCCGTGTGGCCAGTAAAAAAGGCAGATGGCTCCTGGCGTATGACTGTGGATTACAGAGACCTGAATAAAGTCATACCCCATATCCATGCTGCTGTCCCCTCTATTACACGCCTCATGGATACCTGCAGCCATGAACTAGGAACATACCATTATGTGGTAGATCATGCTAATGCCTTCTTTTCCATTGACATTGAGCAGGAAAGACAGGAACAGATTGCCTTCATGTGGGAAGGATGGCAATAGACTTTCTTTTATTTTCCTTTGGTATCATTAATCTGCAGTTATATGAGCAACATGTTTACTAGACAACCGCCATCATCAAGTACCCACCAGACACCCCATTACAGTCACTGTCCATCAGCATAGTAAGATGCTATAGAATCATTAATGTCTTCTCTGTGTTGTACTCCCTCCCCGTGCCCCCCCCACATTATGTCTGCTAATCGTATTGTCCCCTTTTCCCCCTTGTCCCTCCCTTCCCACCCATCCTCCCCAGTCGCTTTTCCTTTGGTGACTGTTAGTCCTTTCTTGGGTTCTGTGAGTCTGCTGCTGTTTTGTTCCTTCGGTTTTTTTCTTTGTTCTTTTTTTTTTCAATTTATTTTATTTTAGTTTCATTAGCCTACAATTACATGAGCAATATTGTGATGATTAAACTACCCCCTTCATCAGGTCCCCCCCACCAACCCTATTACAGTCACTGTCCATCAGCGTA
>JAQQAC010016209.1:60087051-60110792 GCA_029783875.1 Phataginus tricuspis | reverse complement strand
AGGAAGTTAGGAAGTAAGATTCCTTACATATTCTTTAGCAAACAGACAATAACTCAGCCCACCTTGGAAGCAGGGCAGGCAGTCTCGATGGATATGTTCTCAGAGGTAAGCTGCTTTTCTAAGGATCAATAAATTTCTTGTGTTAGTTTATTTATCAGAATTAGCTGGAGAAATGATAAAAGAAGAAAGGAGACATAGTGTCTCTCACCAGAGATAAGCATCTTAGGACCACTTGACAAATTTATGGGCCCTGGCTGTTTAAAAACTCCTTAAAAGAGGAAACTCTCAACCTTTCAGCATGCCTCCTCCCTGAAGATGCCCACACTTTTTCTCTGTCAGGCATAACTTCAAATAAAACTTTTACTCTGCAGCACTACTGTGTCTCTGTCCTTCAGTTCTTTGTTGTGGCAGGGGCAAGAACTGAGGAAAATAAACTCAACCACCCCATAACAATTATAGTTAATTTTAGTACTTTCATCTTTTAATTTTCATACTAGATTTATGTCGCTTATCTACCACCCTTTCAACATTAGAGTATTTTGAATTTAACTATATATTTACCTTTACTGCTAAGCTTTATACTTTCATATATTTTTCTGTTACTGATTAGTGTCCTTCCATTCCTCTTAAAGAAGCCACTTTACCATTTCTTTTAAGGCTGGTCTGGTGGCAAAACTCCTTCAGTTTGCTTATCAGGAAAATTTGATCTCTCTTTCAATTCTGAAGAGCAGCTTTGCTGCATAGAGTATTCCTGGTTGGCAAATTCTCTTTCAGCTCTGAATATATAATCGTGCCCTTTTGTCCTGCAAAGTTTCGGCTGAAAAATGTGCTCATAGCGTTATGGGGGTTCCCTTGTATGCAATGTAATTTTTGCTCTTGCTGTTTTTGAGCCTCTCCTTGTCTTTAACTTCTATTTAATTATGTGTTTCAGTGTAGGTATTTTTTAGTTATTTATTTGGAACTCTTTGCACTTCTGGGGTCTGGGTGTCTGTTTCTCCCCCTAGTTTAGGGAATTTTTCAGCCATTATTTCTTTAAATGAGCTGTTGGGAAGAAAAGGACTCGGCTCAGTGTCTCAGGGGAGTCAGATATAGTGAGACAAGAGACCAAAGTCAAGAAAGCAAAGTAAGTTTTAATACACTCTGCAGAGAGTAGCAGAGCGAGCCTGCCTAAGATAAGACAGGCAGGCATGGATTCTCATTCTGAGGCTTCTTTTATGTGGTTTTTGGCAGGGCAGAGAGGTCCTTGATTGACAGCGGTCAGCTCGCTAGGCTTGTTCTGATTGGGGAAATGGGGACAGGGGCTGTGCTGTGCTTGCGCCTCTGATATTTCTTATCTGGGGGACCCTGGACATTTCCTGAGTCACTTTTGGACCCTGTGGCTTCATCTGATTAACTCTTTGGGCCATTTCTGGCTTTCTGGTTACACCTCATCAGCTCCCTGTGTCATCTTTGGGGGCCCTTTCTCCTTTCCATTCCCACTCATTTCTGTCTTTCTGCCTAACAGAGCTTTTTGCCCCTTTCTTCTCTCCTACTGTGATCGCTATAATGTAAATATTTCTTTGTTTCATGGTATCCCATAAATCCCCTGAAGTATTTTCACTCTATTTCATTCTTTTCTCCTTTTGCTCTTATGATTGGATGAGATCACTGCGCTGTCTTTGAGATTGCTGAGCCCTCTTTTTCCACTTGATCTTGTCTGTTGTTCAACTCCTTTATCAAGTTTTTTGGTTCAGTTGTTATATTCTTCACCTATGTGATTTATGTTTGGTACTCTTTATGTCTCTTTGTTGAAATTATCACTTTGTTCGTGCATTGTTCTCCTGGCTTTGGTGATCATCTTTATGACCATTTTTTTCAACACTTTATCAGGTAAATCACTCATCTCCACTTCCTTTAAAGGGCTGTTTCTAGCGGCTTATGTTCTTTTGTTTCAAACATATTGTTCTGTTTGTTCATTTGTCTCTCTGCTGGTTTCTGTGCATTAGAGAAAATAGCCCAGCTTTCCAAGTCTTGAAAGAGTGGCATCATGCAGAAGATGAATCTTACTGTTTGGCCTGGACTTAGCTTTTGATTTTTCTCAAGCCTTAGTGATTGTCAAGCCACCTTCTTTGTTCTTTGTGGCTCCTAATACTTGAGGGTATGCCAAGACACTTGTCAGTGGGCCAAAGGGTAGGATCTATGTCAGCACCTCCATTAAGGCTGATTGGAAGCTGAACTTTCAGGCTGCAGCTTTTAAGATATGAAAAGTAGCCTCTTTCAGGGAGAGACTGGGAGATGGCATTTCTTAATGGTGCCTCTGAGCCGAGCCCTGGGGGAATAGCCAATTAAGTACTGTTTCTTTGTTATAGTACTCTGGGACCAGCAAATGTAAGCTCCACTGCCACCAGAGCCAGGAAATCAAGGGTTGCATTCTCTGGGTGACACCTACCAATGCTAGGGTGCCAGAAATATGCACAAGCTCCTTTCATAGAGATACTGCTGACCTGGAGTGGGGCAGAGGGAGATCACAGTTGATCTTTAGATATGTGCTAAATTAGAAGTCTGATTTCTAGGGTACAATGTTTAAAACATTCAAATAGGCCTTTTTCAGGGAACGATCGGTGAAATGGACATTTCTCTCTGCTGCCTCTCCCCTGAGCACTGAGAGGATAGCCACTGTGAATCCTTGAAATCCCATTAAGAACTATTTGTTTGCTGTGGTCTTGTGGTAGTCATGAACACATGCCACATTTTCAGAGCTAGGAGTTTTGGGGACCCATCACTTAGGTAGAAGTCTTAAAAGTTGGGGTGCTAGACTTTGGGTCAGACTCTTCACTCCTCAGGGATAAGCTGGAAGTCGAGTCCCTTGCCAATTGTCCATTGCTCTGCTGGGTGTGGAGTTTACGATGAGACTGTATCCCAGTTTTTCCTGCCTGTTTTGATGTGGGTTTTTTCTCATTAACCCAATGTTTATGAGCTGCTCAGTTAGTTTCTGGATTTCTTCAAGAGGGAATTCTTCTGGGTGTGGCTCTCGTTTTGGTGTATCTGTGGGAGAAGGTCAGTTCAGGAGCCTCTTATGTTACTGTCTGGGACCAGAAACCCAATGTCATTTCTTTTCTGAAGTTCTAAACCTTCCCTTATCATTTCCTTTTTTTAAAGAGTACTTTCTGTAGATATTTTTTAAGGGGAGATTTGCTAGCAACAAATTCTTAGTTTTCCTTTATCTGAGAATGTCTTTATTTCCCTTTCATTCCTGAAGGATATTTTGGTTGGATATAATTTTCGGTTGACAGTTCATTGCTTTCAGTACTTGAAAAATGTTGTGTCACTTCTTCCTGGTCTCCATGTTTTCCGATGAAATATCTTTTGTTATTTAAGTTGATATTCATCTGTAAGCAATGTACCATTTCTCTCTGTATGCTTTCAAGATTTTTTCTTTGTATTTTGTTTTTAGAAGTTTAATGATGATGTGTCTTGGTGGTGTGGATTTCGTTCAGTTTATCGGATTTTGGATTTACTTGGCTTTTTGAGCCCATTCAGTCGAATATGTTGATTTATGTTATGTTTTCCCCCAATTGAGAAGTTTTCATTATTTCTTTGGGTGCTTTCTTTCATTATTTCTTCAGCATTTTTGGTAGCTCCTTAAATCCTTGTCACGTAATTCAAACTTCTGATTCATAACAGAGTCTCCTGATTGTCTTTTGTTATCTGAGTTGTGATTTTCCTGGTTATTTTTAGGACAAATGATTACTTATTCAGGACATTTTGCATATTATATTATGAGACTGGGGTCTTGTTTAATCATTTTTTTAAGTAGGCAGTATCTCTTTAAACGTATAGTGCAAAGATTGGGTAAGAGAGAAGTTTATCTCCTGTCTAGATCCCTTTGATATATTTCCAGCAAAAGTAGGGCAACTCTCTGCATTGCATCACTGTCTCCCCACTAGGCCCTGCTGATACCATGGAGGGGGGAAGTGGAGGATTGATTGACATCTCTGTGTTCTTGCAGGGTAGTGTTTGAAACTCAGCTCCCAGATGGGTCTTAGTGAGACCAAGGAAGGGAGTGGAGGATGTGGGGCACCAAGCAGCATAGCCTTTCACGCCTAAATATTCCTCCTTGATGCTGTGTAGATATGAGAATGGGCTCCTTACTGTACTGTACACTGCTGACAGCCCAATCAAGTGAAGGGGGGACTTGATTGCTGGTTAGAACTGCTTCTCTTGTCCTCTTTCAGTCTCAGTGCTGCCGGGTGGAAATGTAGGTTCAGCTTCTGGGTGGGTATCACTGACACAAGGGTAGGAAGAAACTAGAGTGCTAACTAGCCTGAATCATACAACCTTGTTGTCTATTGTTGCTGGGTTGGGGTGTAGGCTCTGCTTACTAAGACTAGCCCTGCACAGGAATTAGAGTGGTGCTGCCTTTTTCCATCAGAAACTTATGGAAGATCATAAGCTTCCTGCTTGGCCATACTGACACCAGTGGGCAGAGGAAAGGCAGCAAAGCACTGCCTGCTCCTACCAGGCAGGGGATGGAAACTTAACTCTATTCTTGGCCCTGCTGAACCTGAAACCACTGGGTATGGAGATTGGAGCATTGTTCCTCGCTTCAGGGGTGAGTTGAATGGTCAGCTTCCTGCTCGGCCTGTTGAAACTTCAGGAGTGGGCAAGGGCAGGGTATGTTTGGTTTTTTCCCCTTAATGTTTGGCTGGAGTAATATGGGTATTGCCTAAGAGATTTTCTTGATAGCTTAACTTTTTAGGGATAACATATCAGGTTATTCTAAATTTGGACTGTCTCCCCAAATCTTAAAATTATGAGTCTTATAATCCTAGTAGCTCAGAAGAGGAATAGATCCCTTCCAGCTAAGGTTTTTAGGGAAGCGTTCATGCAAAAGCTCGGTTTCATGGGTGTGGGTAAATGGCAGAATTTCCAGAATCTCTTGCCTGGCCTTAGTCCATTTACATATCAATAGGTGTTGACCACTGCAGCCTTCTACAGCCTCTGGGGCAAGGGGTGGAGAGATAATGGCTATCCTCTCCTCCATTCTTTTCCTGGCACATAACTGGTCTGGCATCTGCCAGCCACCAAGGACCTGCTAATGGAGTTCCTCCCAGAAGGGGCAGGCAGGAATTAGAGAGAGTGACAGGGAGGGGAGAGCACAAGTGGCAGTCGAAGGAGATGGATGGGGCTAGCAAATTCGAACAAGCTGTGAGCAATAAATAGTAGTCTCTCCCAACCTATCCTTTCCCTTGATTTTGGTTTCACCAGTTTCATAGGCTATTCGCTTTGGGCTGGGAACAACCGTCCCCCTGGAGCCACATCTGGCATTGTCAGCAGGATCTGTTGAACCCGAATTCTGCCTTCATGGGTGCAGTGTTTGGGTGGGCTTCCCCTAGAGGTGGTGGAGGAAATAGTCTTGGGCCCCCCAGTGGGTGGTGGGGAGACACCTTGGAACCCCCTGGAGGTAGTGGGCATTCGCCTGGGGATTCCCCAGTGTGGATATGGTCTGGAGTAAAGGTCCTCCAAGAAGAGTGGGGCCCTCGCCAGAACTGGGGAAGGGTGGGGACACCAGAGGCAGTAGAGTTGGCCCTCCATGAGATAGGGGACTCCTTTGGGGGACTAAGTGGCTGTGGGGTGGCTGGATATGTGGGGTGGCTATTTCTTGCAGCATTGGAAAAGGTTACCAAGGAGAGAGATTCACTTCAGCATCAATTGGAAGAACAGGAAGATGAGTTGTGGGATTCTCTGAAAAGGGAATGAAAGCTATTGAAAACCAAGGTCATGGTGCTGAGAGACATACTAGCAGTGAGGGAGGAGGCAGCAGAAAAATGTGAGCTGCAAGAGGCTGTGGGGGAGTTGAAGGAAGGGGTGGTGCTTTCAGCTCCAGAGATGGTAGAGGAGATGTTAGGGGATGAGGAGCTGGGGGAGGATGAGGAGGTGGGGCTGAGGGTGGAACTTTTGCTGAGGCCACTGCCTGAGGCACCAGCTCCTCCTGTATTGAAGGCCTGCCCAGTTGTTGTTAAGGAAATAAAGATGCAAGAACCTTGGGTTCCTCAGGGAGGGGAACAGCCCCCTCCTCAGGTTGTGGAGCACTCCATGCTCTGCCCCTAGGCCCAGGCTGAGCTGGTGGGTTTGAGCACCCCGTTTTGACAGAAGCCCTCTGAGCCTCTGCCTACATGGCTTTTATGTCTTTGGGATTTAGGGGCAGAGGGCATTGCTCTGTCAGGGTCAGAAACGGGAGAACTGGCTTCCCTGATGACTCACCCCTCTCTGTCAGAGGTTACAAAACACCCATCAGACCCCAGGGAATCAAGTGCTTTTGGATTGGCCGACAGCAGTCCTCAGGGCAATTTGGCATAATCAGAGTTACCATATTTCCCTGCTCACTGGCAAAATTATGCAGAGCTCCAGCAGGTTCTACAGGAGTTGGGCTTGAAAATAATCTACAAATGGACCCTCAGGGCCCTGATGAGGAGTTTTTCACTGTGGGGGTGAGAAATCTTGTGCTCCATAGAGGTTCCTGATCACTCTTTGCGTCCCTTGTGACTATTCTTGCCCCAGTGTACAGTAACCCATATGTGAAGTTACTCGTACTATAGCAGATTTAGGAGAGGTTGAAATAATAAGAGCATGGAAAGAAATATGGTCTGCAACTGGAAGAAGAGGTTCAAAGGGCCCAGTGAAGGTGTTGAGGGCCCAGATGTGGGTTGACTTGATAGAGGTGGGGGCAGTGAAAGAAAAACTTGATGGAAAGCCCAATAGAATCTTGCTAGAGCCGTGGCATCAATTAAAGCTGGAGCAATGGTTCCAGCTGCTGAGGTCCAATGATTGGAAGCTTGAGGCAAAGCTCCACGTCCAGCCTGTATGTCTGCAGGACTTACTGGGGGAGGACACGAAGAACCCGCCTGGACCCTTGCCAGATGATGGTTGGGCATTATGGTTTGACTGAGGGGAGTGTCAAGGCACCCATCTTGTGGGGCTGGCTGGGGCCTCTTGCGACAGAGGCCCCATACTGAATAAACTATTAGTCCCCAGTGAATGTGTAGTGCGTCCTCCTGGCTTTGGTGGACACAGGAACTGGATGCTCCCTGATTTATTGTGACCCTGAGTGGTGTCCGGGGGCCCCCACTGTTATACAGGGGTGGGGCTGTCAGAGTAGAAGATGCCTGAATCCCCTTGGGAATAGGGGAATCTAAGGTATATGATGTGGTACTCACCTCTGATTCTCTTAAAGATAACTGGCATTATTGCAAAGGGTTTTGGGTCTTGTAGGCTACTGGAGAGTTTCTATCCTGCACTTGGCACAAATTCTGAAGCCCTTGTGCCCCGTGGCATGCAAAGGTATCAGGTGGGACTGGGATAAGACATGTGCAATTACCTCCACCATTCCAAAATGAACAAACTAGATATTTGTGTGACTTGGGCCTCTGGCAGCAACTTGCAGGCCATTTGCCTTGGTATCCCCAGGGAATAATGGAACAGACAACTTGGTCCGGAGCAGAAGACAGTGTGGATTTTAGTCCATCAGTGAGGCCTGCCTCTGATGTTTGGCGATATCAGTAGAGCCTGGCAGGAGTGCATTGTGTGACTGAGGTCCACAGCGACCTGGAGTCTATATGGCCCTGAACATCTTGACACATGGACCAGTGATGGCTGGACCTTAAGGCACCTTGGCGACAAGGCCTGGAGGCTAGCCTCCTGTGGGTTCCTGAAGTAACTGCAGAGTGGCCCCCAAAGGTCAGGGTAGAGCACCCAAATGGCTGGAAGGTGAAGTATTTTGTGGGGAATTTTGTTCTCATTATTGCGACCAGTGCCTGTGCTTCCAGTAATGCTACATCTACCTCTTCCTGCCACTGTCCCATCACAGGACCACTCTATAGCATACATCCTACCTTGTGGCTTGGGCCTGCCTCCTAGCCACAGCTGCTGGTTGCTGAACAGACACAGAGCCCCCTACCTGTTCAGCTGATGGCCTCCTGTGGAATGGGTGAACGATGGACTTAATTTGTGTAGGACTTTGAACCCAGCTGGATCAACAGGCTTGGGGATTGTCAAGATTTTATTGTTACCTGTATTTCTATTGTTATTGTATGTTATTAGTCTGGTTACAGTGCTCCAGTTTTCTCACACAGGGGCCATTGCAGAAAATTGGGGGCATGTGATTATGAGGCAAGAATTCTGGAGGGCTGGATTGTGGGTAAATGGCAGAATTTCCAGAATCTCCTGGCTGACCTTAGCCATTTACATATCAATAGGTTTTTGCCACTGCAGCCTCTACAGCCTCTGGGGCAAGGAGTGGAGAGATAATGACCATTCTCTCCTCCCCTCCATTCCTGGTATGTAATTGGTCTGGTGTCAGCCAGTCACCAAGGGCCTGCTGATGGAATTCCTCCCACAAGGGGCAGGCAGGAAGTAGAGCGTCTGCCAGGGTTGGTAGAGTGTGAGCAGCAGCCAGAGGAGACAGACGGTGCCGGGCCTAGCTAGCGAATTTGAGCAAGCTGTGAGCAAAAAAAAACAGTCTCTCCCAACCTACCATTTCCCTTGACTTACTTCAGTTTCATCTGTTTCATAGGGGGATTCAAGCCAAGCCAGGGACACCCTTACCCATGGAGCTACAATGGGACAAGGTAGGCAGAAAACACAGTGTGAACAAATGTACAAGGCATACTTGGAGTAGAGTACGAGGTGATAGAATAGACTTGTTTGTTTGAAATAATTTATATTTTCCTAATTAATGAAAATTGTCACTTTGGTTGATTTTTAAATATAAGATTAATAAATCTTTGGATTGGAAATTTTGATTCAGTAAGTCTGAGTGGAGGTTCAGGATCAGTGTTCTTGTTTAGCATTTCAGGTGATTATTAAGTTCAGGGAAATTTTGGAAACAGAATGTAAAGAAAATAACGGCACATCAAGTTGGAATAAAAAGGTGTCAGAGTATGTGGAGCTTTAAATGCCAGGTAAGGGAGCTCAGAATTTTGTTGCTGAATATCAGGAATATTTAAGATTTGGAAGTCTGTTACTCCCTTATCATCTGTGCAATGGAATATTGACAGTATTATGAATGTGAATAGAATAGTTGTGATTAAAGTGAAGGTTCCTGTGGCAAGGATTCTCACCTGACCCTGGTTGGCTAGCTCAATACACACGTGTGGGCAAACAAAGAGCTCCACCCAGTGCTCTGCACAACATGGTGGCAGGGCTGCAGGGCTGCAGGAGAGCAGAGATGAGGCTGGAGTGGTGGTAGCACCAAGGACAGAGACTGAGATGGCTGTGGTGGTAGGGTGGCCCAGAGGCAGAGACCGGCTTGCTGCATGCAGACTCGCTCTGTGTGAACAGGATTCTAGCGATGGACCTGCCACCATGGGAATAAAGTTGGGTATAACCCTTTCACCCCAAGAATTTTCTACTGTCATTTCTTTGGTCTCATTGAATCCATAGTGCACTTCTCTGGGGCAGAAACACATTGGCAAGACAATTGGCGAAAGACAGCAGGGTTCATTTTTGACCAAGGAGAAAGACAGGCTGCCCTTCTGGGAGGGGTGCTTCAGCGGGCTGCCCCTGTGAATGGGGAGACAGTGGATTGTCCCCCAGTGGGTATGTGGCCTGAGGTGGCTTGCCTCCTAGAGGAATGGGCCCAACCCCGAGACTGGAGGCAAGTGGAGGTGACACCTGAGGCTGTAGGGGTGGCCCTTGGTACAGTAAGTAGATATTTGGAGAAACAGAATGTTCGTGAGGCAGCAGGGACTGTGGGTTGGCTGCTTCTTACAGTATTAAAAAGGTCTACAGAAGAGACCCAAGAAATGGCAGAACGAGAACGCAAGCTGCAAACTTCTGTGGATTCCCTGAAGAAGGAAATGGCATTGATGCGAGAGGAGGCAGCACGAGAACTCCGGCAGCAAGGTGCCATTGGAGAGGTAAACAATTCCTTACAGAATGAGACGGCAGTGCTGCCAGGTGCTCTGAAGGAGGAAGAGGCCATCAGGGAAAAAGATGAACTCCTGAGGGAAGCACAGGCAGAGGTGGCATGAGAACATCAGCTGCGAAGCATTGAGGGGAAGGTAAGATACCTTCTGAAGACTGAGGTAGCATTGCTGCACGGCACAGTAGAAAAGGTAAAGGTTGTAGCAGAGGAGGCCCTCGGGGAAGGGGAGAGAAAGGTGCCATTAGCCCCAGAAATGGAGGAGCTGGGGAAGGATGAAGGGGTGGTGCCAGAGGCACTGCTCCCTCCTGTATTGAAAGCACACCACGTGGTTGTAAAGAAAATAAAGACCCAGCAGCTGAACGTTCCCCAAGGAGAGGAGCAGCCCCCTCCCCAGGTCGTGGAGCACTCTATGGTTCGCCCCTACACTCAGGCTGAGCTGGTGGATTTGGGCTCCTGGTTTAGGCAGAAGCCCTCGGAGTCAATATCAGCGTGGCTCCTGTGTCTGTGGGACTTAGGGGTGGATGGAATTTTCTGTCGGGATCAGAGATGGGAAAGCTGTCTTCCTTGACAGTGCAGCCTGCCTTGAGGCGGTGATTACAAAATGCACATCAGACCCGAGGGAGTCACTCCCTCCTCGATTGGCTGATGTCTGCACTTCATGCTGTGTGGCCCAATCCAGGTGATCTACCATCCTCTCCTGTTAGATGGCAGATGTATGCTGAGCTCCAACAGGTGTTATGAGAGCTAGGCATAAGAAATGCCATCTATAGTCCAGAGAGTTATGGCCCAGATGAAGAGATTTTCACTACTGCAATGAGCAATAGTGTGCTTCAAATGGCTCCCACATCCCTCTTTGGTTCTCTAGTGGCCACTCTTTCCCTTCACTTAGGGCAACCCATAAGCGAGGTGACACGTACAGTAGCTGACTTAGGAGAGGCTGAAGCAATGAGAACACGGAAAGAAATAAGATCTGTTACTCACAAGAAGAATTTACAGGGCCCCATGAAAGTTACGAGGACCCTGATGTGGGTTGATTTAATACGGGCAGGAGCAGATGGAAGGAAACTAGATGGGTAGTCAAATAGGATCTTACTAGAGCTATGGCAACAGCTGAAACAAGATCAGCAGTTCCAGCCATTAAGACCAAAGAGGCAGAGGTCAGAGACAGAAACAGAAGTCCACCCTGTGTGTTTCAAAACTTCCTGTTGGAGAGTGAGCTAACCTCGCTTGAGCCAACACAGGAAGTTGATCAGGGAACATGGGTTGATTGAGTGGAAGCTCAAGTTATCAGCCCTGATGGACCAGGCGGGCCCGGAGGCCACATGTTGAAATAGCTATCTGTTCATCCCCAGTGAACATAAAACCTGTCCTGGCTCTGATAGACACAGGGGCTGAATGTTCACTGATTCATGGTAACCCTGAGAGGTGCCCCGTGAGCCCCACTATCATAGATGGATATTGAGGTAAGGCTCTCAGAGTGAAAAAAGCCCAAATACCTTTGGGAATAGGACGCCTACCCCCAAAAGAGTATACTATGTATATATCTCCTATCCCTGAGTATATTGTAGGGATTGATATCCTGCAGGGTCTATGGTTGCTGACCACTGCAGGTGAGTTCAGGCTCAGAGTATGTGTGGTGAAGGCAGTTCTTAGGGGACATGCCAGGCACCTGCCCATAGGTTTGCCTGTGCCTCGGCGGGTGACTAATACCAAACAATACAAACTGCCTGGAGGGCATAAAGAGATTGGAGAAACTCTCCAGGAGCTGGAAAAGGTGGGTATTATAAAGCCCTTGCATAGTCCTTTCAATTCCCCAGCGTGGCCATTAAAAATCCAGATGGCTCATGATGTATGACTGGATTACAGAGAACTGAATAAAGTTATACCCCCTATGCATGCTGCTGTCCCCTCTATTGCAGGCTTGATGGATACCCACAGCCGTGAGCTAGGAACATACCATTATGTGGTAGATGTTGCTAATGCCTTCTTTTCCATTGACATTGAGCAGGAAAGTCAGGAACAGTTTGCCTTCATGTGGGAAGGATGGCAATGGACTTTCACCATCCTTCCACAGGGATACCTTCACAGCCCCACCATCTGTCATGGACTTGTATCCCAGGACTTGGCTATATGGGAGAAACCACCAAGGGTGCGGCTGTACCATTATATTGATGATGTCATGGTCACATCCGATTCTCTTTCAGCTCTAGAAGGTGCAGCACCTAGACTGCTGCAACATTTACAGGAGAAAGGATGGGCTGTGAGCAGCACCAAAGTTCAGGGACCTGGTTTGTCTGTCAAATTCTTGGGGGTCGTCTGGTCAGGTAAGACCAAAGTTATACCAGAAGCAGTTATAGATAAAGCTCAGGCCTTTCCTACCCCTACAACGGTAGCATTGCTACAGGAGTTTCTGGGTCTTCTAGGCTACTGGGGAGTGTTTATCCCACACTTGGCACAAATTCTGAAGCCCTTATACTGGTTGGTAAGAAAGGGCGTCAGGTAGACTGGGATGAGACATGTGAATCTGCCTTTACTACAGCAAAATGGGCAGTCAAGGCTGTGCAGGCCTTGAGTGTGATAGACCCGTCAAGGCCCTGTGAGCTGGATGTTCATGGGACTGAATACGGTTATGGCTGGTGTCTCTGGCAGCGGCTTGAAGAAACTCACCAACCTGTTGGATTCTGGTCACAACTCTGGAAAGGGGCAGAGATACAATACACTTTGATAGAAAAATAACTGGCTTCTGTGTATCATGCCTTGCTGGCTACAGAACCCATCAGTGGAATGGCCCCGATAAAGGTAGTAGCAACCTATCCAATCTTTGCATGGGTACAAAACTGCACCCAAAAGCCAAGGAGTGGTGTGGCACAAACGCCCACACTAGCCAAGTGGGGTGCTAACCTACAGCGCATAGTGCCCTCTCTAGTAGCCCCTTGAGTGAAGAACTCCAACGCTTATTGGGGTCGATGGCATATACTGGTGAAAATCAGGAATAACTTGCTTTTGAACCATTAGTAACAGAGAGTCTCTATCGGGATGGAAGAGCCCCTATATCCAAAGATGCATGGTACACAGATGGCTCCAGCCATGGGCAGCCCCCAAAATGGAGTGCCATAGCTTTCCATCCTAAGACTGAGACAATATGGATGGAAGATGGTGGGGGAAAGAGCAGCCAATGGGCAGAGTTGCGGGCCGTGTGGCTTGTGATCAGCCAGGAGCCCTCCCCTATAGTTGTCTGCACCAACAGCTGGGCTGTCCATCAGGGCTTGGCCCTGTGGCTGCCAACCTGGTACCATGCCAACTGGCTGGTTGGTCACTGACCCCTTTGGGGGCAAGAATTGTGGCAAGACTTATGGGCCTGTGGTGAGACTAAATAATTACAGTGTACCATGTGACAGGTCATTTGCCACTGGCATCCCCAGGAAATGATGAAGCAGATAAATTGGCCCAGGTACATTGGTTAGAAGGAAAGCCTGCCTCTGATGTAGCCCAATGGTTACAACAGCGTTTGTTGCATGCAGGGCAAAATAATATGTGCACTGTATCCCATCGGTGGGGCTTGCCTTTTACCTTTGAAGATGCTAGTAGAGCCCGGCAGGAGTGTGTCGTGCCCTCCAAAAGGGACTTACACCGAGTTCCACAGCAACATAGGCCAATAGCTAAGGGGCCTATACCACTCGTCAGGTGGCAAATAGACTATATTGGGCCTCTACCTGTGTCAGAAGGATATTGGTATGTGATGACTGGTGTGGACACAGCTACTGGACTTCTGGTTGCTTTTCCTACCCGTTGTGCAGACGTGCAGACAACCAAAGGAGGCCTGGAGCGTCTCTGCCGCCTATGGCCGACCACAGGTAATTGAGAGTGATCAGGGCACCCATTTTACTGGACATACACTGCAAGAATGGGTGCGACAGCTGGGAATCAAATGGAAGTTTCATGTGCCATACAATCATACCACAGCAGGCATGATAGAGAGGCACAATGGCTTGTTAAATTCCAGACAAAAGTCAATTACCAATAGTGTGCGGGGATGGTCAGTCCGCTTATGGACCATGCTATGGCATTTGAATGAGAGACCCCGAAAGGGAGCCCTGAGCCTCGTAGACATGTTAACACATATGGCTGCCTCCCCTATACAAGTGCAAGTACAAACCAAGGAGGAATCACTGAAGCCGAGGTTTGGCCACCAGAATAACATCTTGCTTCCAGCACCAACTGCCATGGACCCCAGAGACTCCATTGAGTGGGCGTGGCCTTGGACCTTTAGACACATGGACCAATGATGGCTGGGTCTCCTGGCACCTTGGGGACAAGGCCTGGAAGCTGGCCTCCTGTGTGGCCCTGGAATAACAGCAGAGTGTCCCCCAAAGGTCACAGTAGTATATCCTGAACAACCAGAAGATAGGAGCATCTTACCGGGGAGTTTTGTTTTATCATTATGGCCAGTGCATGCACCTCCAGTTGCACTATATATAGACCCTTCGGTAACCTCCATGGGGAAAGGAGTAAAAGTATGGTATACTAGACCTGGAAGGGATCCCCTTCCTGCTACAGTCCCATCACAGGACCACTCTCTTGCATGCATCCTACCTAATGGACAATATTTACCTATGTTGGTGTCATTAAACATGTGTCTTATTGACCCTAAAGTCTTTGTGGGTTGGCAACTTCCTCTGGATTGACGTTTATTATAATTTTTGTTATTAGGAACCTCCTCTGGCTTGAGGTTTATTATAATTTTTGTTATTAGGAACCTCCTCTGGCTTGAGGTTTATTATCATTTTTGTTACCTGTATCAAAATCTTGTCGTATCTTAATTTTTTTTATTATCTCTAAGTTGTTGTTATCCTCTGTTGCTATTGTGGAACCTGGTTACAGTGCTCCAGCTTTCTCGCACAGGGACCATAGCGGAAGATTGAAAGCATGTAAGTTGTAAGGCGAGAGTCCCGGAGGAGTGGAGTGTGGGGAAGTTGGGGTTCCTATGGCCAGGATCCTTACTGAACTTAAACCACCTGATGATGTAACTGGCCTGTTGCTAGGCTACCACTTCCACACCTGTAGGCAATAAGCTATTATTGCACTATATAGAGAGTTTGGCCCAGTGCTCTGGGTGGAGGCAGAGACGCTCGTGCTTGATCTACTGATGAGAGAACAAGCTGGGTAATAAACCCTTTCACCCCAAAGAACGTTTTGCTGTCAATTTATTTGGTCACATTGAATCCATAGTGAGCTTGCCCTGGCTGAAACCCATTGGAAGACAATAGGTAAGACAACGGCCAGTTTAAATCGAGTACAATTCTTCAATCTGTCCCCACTCTTGTATGTAATCAGTGATTTCAGCATCATTATATACAGGAATCTGAAAGAAACAACAGCAGAAATTGAGTTCTTTCATTTAATAGTCACTATATCGGATACTGTGGACAGTTACAACATGATTTATTCAGTGTCAAAGCTTATAATCTATTAAATGATATGAGATATAGAGAAGTGTAGAAATGATTAGATACAAGGCAGAATACTATAATTAACATTAAAATACTCAAATAAAATTAAGAGAAAGAGTTAGCTGACTCTACATATTTGATGAATTCCTATTTTTAACTTATTAAAATTAATTCCAAATGGTGTCTTGCCAATGGGTTTCAGCCCCAGGGAAGTTTACTATGGATTCAATGAGACCAAAGAAATGACAATAGAATGTTCTTGGAGTGGAAGGGTTATACCCCACTTTATTTCCACGGTGGCAGCTAAATCAGTAGAATCCCATCCACTCAGAGTGAGTCTGCATGCAGCAAGCTGGTCTCTGCCTCTGGGCCTCTCTACCCATGCAGCTGTCTCAGTCTCTGTCCTCGGCGCTGCCACCACTCCAGCCTCTGCTTTGCTCTCCTGCAGCCTTACAGCCATGCCACCGTGTCACCCAGAGCACTGGGCAGAGCTCTTTATATAGAGTCAATAACAACGTATGTAGTGTGTAGTGAGCTAGTCAACCGAGGGCCAGGTGAGAATCCTGACCACAGGAACCTTCACTTTATCCACAAAAGGGTTACCTAAAAAACAGCAGATATATTAATGTTGCTTAATATCACTATTTTTTAGTGGGATCAAACCTCAGTACTCTCTGGCTTTTGTACATTGCTGTTATCAAACTCATCATTTATTATTATCAGATTAAAGATTTTGTGTTGTCTTGTCAATGGGTTTCAGCTCTGGGCAAGTTCACTATGGATCCAGTGGGACCAAGGAATGACAATGGAATGTTCTTGGGGTAAAAGGATTTATTACCTGGCTTTGATATCCTGGCAATAGGTTGAGCACTAGAATTACATTTGCATCCAACAAGCTGCAGGTGTGTAATTCCCCTTCCTCTCTGCCTCCACGCAGAGCACTGGGCAGAGCTCTTTATAAGGTGAGTCAGTCAATAATAGCTTATTACCTATGGGTGGGGAGGCAGTAGCCTAGCAGTAGGCCAGTGACATCATCAAGTAGTTTAGGTTCAGATGAGGAGCCTGGCCAAAGGAACTTCAATTTCCCCCACAGTGTGACTACTAAAAAACCTCTGCTAGAGTGTGGGAAAAGAGCAGAAAAATTCAAAGATACTTAGGTGGCTAAATAACTAGAATAATTCTTACATTTTTTAGCTTTTTTGAGTAGGAAGATACACATGTGGACGTAAAAAAATTTGTAAAGCTCCATTAACTCACACTCACATTTTTTGTGTGCCTGTAGGGAAGGCCACCCCCTTTCCCTACTGTTCTAGGGAGGACAGCTGCCCACTGCTTCACCCCTGATATGTCTGGTCTTGAGAAACCTGTTGTACCCATGGGAAAGGAGCTAGATAAGGGCCTTGAAGGCCAGATGCCTGGCCATGAAGGCCACATGCATGTGTACCTTAAAATACTTATGTAACCATGAATTAGCAGTATAGCAGTATAAGAAGTACAGCTTTGTGCAGAATAAAGTGGCCTGTTTGAACACCCTCCATGATGACTCCCACTGCCTTCTTTGCTCTTCGCGTTGCCCCAAAACCTCAAAGGCAACCCCCAGACCCTGACACTTGGCGCTATGAGCAGGATGAGGTAGGTGGTTGTGAGAGCAAGAGTCCTTCGGCTCCCCTGGATATGGAGGAGATGTGGCCCCCAGCCTCTATTTGGTACCTGGTGGCAGCGTACTTGACTGCGTGGGCAGCGCCAGAGGATTGGGAGTCCGTACAGCTGACCCTAGAGGCTATATGGACGGCTTTGGAAATGCTCGAGTCCCCAGTCCCTCAGGCACACCGGGAGTTCGCTGGGCAAGTGGCGTGGATGTTCCTGACTTTCACTCGCAGTACCGCTTGTGAAACTGTGGACTTCCACCAGCAAGTGCAGTGTCTCGAAAGAAAGGAGGAGGATTTAGAGCAACGGCTGGCATCCGCCCAACGTATGTTATGGGGATCGATGAGCACTGCCCTGTCATCGCGGGTGGAAGGCCCCGAGGGCAGCACAGCACCAGTGGTTTTGCATGCTCGCCCTCCGTGGAGGTACAAGAACCCACAGGCACAGAGGGGCAGCCAGGTGGTTCCCAGATAGCTACCTGGCAAACGACATACACAACAGATACGACCATGGAGTTGTGGGATTTGGCCAAGCAGTGTAAGCAACATTTGGGGGAATCTGTGCCTGTCTGGCTATTGTGGCTATGGGATGAGGGCACTGAGAATACTGAGCTCTCACCCTCCGAGGTGTTGCAACTCGCCAGCATAACAGCTGTGCCCTCTATGCAGAACGTATTGCAGGGCACCAGGAGCACAGACCCAAACGCTGGCAATAAGACCCTGATTAATAGGTTAATGGCTGCAGCACAGGTGGTGTGGGATACCCCAGAGAACATGCCAGAGCATGTAACAAAGTGGAGCACGTACCTGGAGTTGGTGCACGTGTTCCATGAAATGGGTATGAGGCAGGTGATGTTTGCTCCCCATTACCGCAGTCGAGATGAAGAACTGTTAACGACTCGTATGAAAGATCTTGTTCTAGCGGATGGTCCTACAGGTACCTTTGGAACTGTTGCCACATTGCTAGCGCCGTACACTGACCGCCCAATATATGAAACGGTGTCTGCCTTAGCTCGCTTGGGAGACGTAGAAGTAAAGCGACCTCAAGCGACCAAAGTGAGAACTACTGCAGAGAAGCAGCACAAAGGAAAAAAAAACAACAAAAAAAACAGACAAGGCAAAAATGGCGCTTGGTGGGCCGTGTTAAGACCTCTGGAAGGGAGCCGCAAACAGGTATGGACTGATCTTTTGACTGCTCTTTTGGCTCGTGAAAATCTTGATGGACAGGCTTTAGAGGTCTTGACGGGAGTATGGAAGCAGTTGCGTCCAGACGAACACCATAGCCCACTGCCCTCGAGCAGGTGCGGGCGGGCGCTGTGTCGGACCAGGAACCCGCACCCTATGCACTGACTGACTTCCTCCCTGACTAGGGGTGAGGCCGAGGTACCTGTTATACTGGGACACCGGAGGACTGGAGGCCATTTGTTGAATTTGCCATTCACTGTTCCCCGCAGAATATACAGACGGTGTTGGTGCTGGTAGATACGCGTGCTGACTCTACCCTCCTTCCTGGCAACCTGGATAGATTCCAGGGCCCCTCTGCAGGCATAGAGGGGTATGGTGGACAAACAGTGCAGGTGCGGCGAGTGACTCTGAGAATTGGGCGCCTGCCCCCACATCAGTATGTAGTTTATGTATCTCCGATACTGGAATACATTTTAGGGGTGGGTGTGCTGCACGGTCTAACAATGCAAACGACTCTGGTAGAGTTTCAGTTGCGTGCGCATGTTGTGAAAACAGTGCGGTGAGGTCATCCCCACCACACACCTTTAGTGTTGCCACAAGCCACCCACATAGTGAACATTAAACAATACCGGCTGCCTGGTGGACAGGAAGAAATCAGCCAAACCATTTTGCAGTTAGAGGAAGTACACATCATCCGCCCAGCACACAGCCCTTTTAATTCACCCGTGTGGCCTGTGAGGGAGCCTGATGGCACTTGGAGAATGACAGTGGACTACTGGGAACTAAATGAAGTGACTTCCCCGCTGCACACTGCAGTACCGAACATTACTGATTTGATGGATAAACTGACTGTGACTTTGGGGACTTATCACTTTGTGTTGGATCTGGCTAATGCCTTCTTTTCCATTGACATTGCACTGGAAAGCCAGGAACAGTTTGCCTTCACGTGAGAAGGCTGGCAGTGGACATTCACTGTCCTCCCACAAGGATACTTGCACAGTCCTACTTTGTGTCACGGCTTGGTGGCTAGTGACTGGCCACCTGGTTCCATCCACCCACAGTTCAAGCGTTCCATTATATAGATGATATAATGTTGACTTCTGATTCTCTTCCAGATCCAGAAGCTGTGGCTCGCAGCTTGCACCAGGCCCTGCAGGGGTGGAGATGGGCTGTCAACGAGGACAAGGTGCAGGCACCTGGTTATTCTGTCAAGTTCTTGGGTGTTGTCTGGTCGGGTAAGACAAAAGTGTTACCTGAAGCAGTGATTGATAAAATACAACAGAAACTGTTAGGCAACTACAAACATATGTAGGCCTGTTGGGGTATTGGAGAATGTTTATCCCTCATTTAGCCATGTTGGTGAAGCCACTGCATCACCTCATAAAGTGAGGGGAAACATGGCACTGGATGCCAGAGATAGAAAAGGCTTTTGCTGAGACAAAAAGAACAGTGGCTCAGGCCCAGGCACTGCGAGTCACTGACCCCTCCATACCTGCTGATGGTGTCTGCCAGCAGGGATGGGTATGGGTGGGGATTATGGCAGAAGCATGGGGCCCACAAAGTCCCAGTAGGATTTTGGCCTCAGTTGTGGAAAGGAGCTGAGACTCGCTATTCGCTGTTGGAAAAACAGCTGGCAGCAGTGTATGCTGCCTTACTGGCTACTGAAGGAATCACTGGAATACAAGCAGTACAGGTAGTTATTGCCCTCTCAGTTGAAGGGTGGGTGTGAGCCTGGGCTACAGCTCCCGGACTGGGGTTACCCAGACACCCACCCTGACAAAGTGAGGAGCCTGTTTAGAACAATAGGCTAGATTCCCCAAAAACCCTCTCACAGGAATTGCAGCAAGTCCTTGGACCATTAACTTTCATGGTTGAACCCGCACCGACCTTACCGAGCATGGAAGTGCCAACGGTAAGCCCCTATGAGGAGGGGGCAGGGACACCACCAGCAGAGTCCTAGTATATAAATGGATCCGCAAAGGGCCACCCACTGACACGGGTGGCCATGGCCATTCAGCCCTTACAGAAAGAGTTCTGGTATAAGTCTAGAGCAAGGCAATCCAGTCAATGGTCTGAACTACAGGCGGTGTGGCTTGTTTTGACTAGGGGATCATGTCAAATAACTGTCTGCACTGACAGTTGGGCTGTGTTTTGGAGCCTCACTGTCTGGTTGCCTCAGACAGCACAGGACTGGAAAATCGGCCATCGCCCACCGTGGGGACAAACAATGTGGAAGGATATGTGGACCCGTGGGTTTAAGGAAGGTGCCCTGATATATCACAGGTCAGGACACCACCCGGCCCTGGGAATGATGTGGCTGATGCCTTGGCCAGGGCTTGTATGCTCCAAAAAGCCCCCTATGAACATGGGGCCATGGTTGCATAATAAACTAGGGCATGTAGGCCCTAGAACCATGTGTAAAGTTGCCCAGAGATGGCACAATCTGCTGATGTTTGCTGGCGCAAAACAAGCAGTGCAAGCATGTGCTCAATATGCTCAGTTTTACCCACATTGTCGTCAGGTACTCATGTTTCAGAGGAACTGAAACAGTTAAGATGGATGCAGTGAGTGAAGCACTTACTCATAGCAGTATGCCTGCTGAATGAGCAACCACGAAAAACTGGGGAAAGTCCCATAGAAAGGTTATTGGTAGCTCACCCATGTGTCTTGAAATATTTGAAGCAAGGGTCCAGAGAGTTGGAGCCACAGTTGCTGAAAGAAGCATTGCTCCTTCCTGCCCCACGTACACTGTCTCCTGGCTGTACCAACGAGTGGATGTGGCCACGGACCTTGGTGTTTGAAGGATGTCCATAGGTCACCTTATATGAGGTATGGAAGAAGGGGCTGACCCAGGGGTTACAAGTTACCCCATGGGTAGGAAAGTGGCCTTTTAAACTGACTGCTTCCTTGCTGGAGAGGGCAACAGCTAAACTGGCAGGGACTTTGGTCGTGCGAGTGTGGCCAATACCACAATTTCTGTTAAAGGCTGAACCTGAAGCTCTGCCAGTATCTTTGGGTGCTCTGTCATGGTATCACAGACCAGGGAAACCGCCCCTGGTAGCCACTGTTTTGTCACAAGATGACAAGGTCGCTTGTATCCTCCTGGAGAAGCAGGACTAGCCATTGATGGTGTCTTTGTTTGCCCTGTCTTTCCTCCCAGGTTGACAGAGAGCAGTCGTATGGTGGCATGGGCCCATACTTTTGCACAGGTACATAATGTCTCCCACTGCTGGGTGTGTATGGAACTGCCTACAGAAATCACTGCTGGACTGCCGTGGAAATTTGCTCCCGCCAACCTGTCTGCGTAGGAATGCCTTCGAGCATGGAATCACAGTGATGCTGAAGGTGAAGCAAAACAGCATGCAACTGAGCAGTTGATCCGGCAATCAGCACACACTCTGCCTGGGGAGGGTACTGTGTATAATGGGTGGGGATGGACGTCTAGTATACACATAACCTTGCAAACTATAGCTCTGCTGTGCACTGAACAGCAGGTTTCCATACCCAGTCACATGGTTGGCTGGTTACCCAGAGAACTGTGTGCCAATGTCAGTGTTAATCGCACCCCTAAGTGGTGGTGGGACAGTTGTGCCCATGTGGGCATTGTGCTGACCAAACCCCTGCCAGGAGAAAACATTTGGATATGTGAGGAATATGGCTGGTCCTATCTCCCTGAAAATTGGACAGGCCATTGTACATGGGGCTGCCCCTACATATCAGGACAGATATTGCAAACCTTGCCGCGGCCCACACATAATTGGGATGCTGTATATTCCTGTTGGCATTGCCCGAAACGGACGGCATGGTGGTTTTACCCCTGGCTATTTTCCTTCCAGTAGCTGGCACTATAGATGTATAATTATAAATAGAAGCCCCAGCACAGCATGTTGCTCATGTCTTGAATGTAACAAGGTCCTCACTAGCCCTATTGCTAGATGAAGTCACCCAGATGTGGAAGGTGACTTTACAAAACAGAATGGCTCCGGATATACTCACAGCTGCACAAGGGGGCACCTGTGCTTTACTGCATGTTGACTGCTGTGTTTATATCCCAGACCACAAGCAGCAAATACAAGCTGCGCTCCAGGAAGTGGATGATGAAGTGTCTCAGACGCAGGGTTTATCACAAGACTCCCTGTCTACTTGGTAGTCACAGCCTGGTCCCACTTTGCAGGGGTTCCTAAACATAGTGGCCGCCAGGGCAGGTGGCCTCCTTGTCTGTTGCTGTTCTTCACATTGTTTCTGTGGGCTCTGGGCACAGGGCTCTGCTTTGTGTGCAAGAAAGCAGCAGGTGGAAAAAATAAAGGTGAAGGGAGATTCAAGATGGTGGCTTGCGAGGTGAGACAGAGGATTCCTCCCAAAACCACATATAGAGTGAAAATACAGTTAATACAACTAGCCCTAAGACAGCAACAGGAAACAAGCCCTCACAAACACAGCAGACCTCACAAAACAGGGTAACATACAAAAGCCTTAATCTGGCGGGACCCGATAACTTCCCCCAACCCAGCTCACTGGCGGGAGGAAGAGAAACAGAGCGGGGAGGGGTGGAAGCCTAGAAATGCTGAACACCCAGCCCCGGAGGTCTGCTTTCATCCACAGACCTACACTGTGCGGTGCTCTGGAGGTTGCTGGGGTTAGGGAGCTGGGATGGGCAGAGTGCTTGAAAGATTTAGATTCTGGCCATTTGTGGAGGATGAGGATCCATATCTGGCCGCTCTGGGTCAAAGGAAAGGCAGGCGGTCTGAGAGGCTTCCTAGCAGCGAGAGGGCTACCGAAGGGGTTGTGTTTGCATGGAGCTTGCTATGTGGGAGAAGGGTTAGATGGACAAGGTTGTCTGGGAGCACTCTGCCCAGCAGGTTGGGAACTTTGTGGAGCTTCAGGTGCCCCAACCCCCTGGATGCCTACTCAGCTCTTAGGCCCCCCACTGTGACACGCAGTCTGCTGCATTGTCCTCCTGGCCTGCTGTCACCAGCTTGCAAAACAGCAGCCACTGTGCCAGCCAGCCAGAGGGAGGCCCCACCTACAACAGCTAGAGACACCAAGCAGAGAGGCTTACACCTGTGTGCACAGCCCACTGGCTCTGATACTGGAGACAGGCACTGCAGCCAGGATTCAGGAAACAGCTCTTTCTTGCCTCCAGGCACCAGTGCCACTCCCCTATGACACCCAACCTCACTCTAGGGGCTGAGCAGCTCCAGAGACTGGAGCTTCTGGGCACGAGGGGGCACCACATAGAATTATGAAATGTCAAAGGAACCTGGTTCAGACCAAAATATCACAAACCCCAGAAAAAGGTCCAAGTGAAACTGAACTCACCAATCTTCCTGAAAGAGTTTAAAATAAATATCATAAATTCTCATGGAGGTACAGAAAAATATTCAAGAACTCAGGGACAAATTTAAGATGGAGGTTCAATCATTAAGAAATCCCATATCTGAAATGAAACAGACAATGGAGGGATTTAAAAGCAGATTAGATGTAGTAGAAAAGACTGTAAATGGAGTAGAAATTAGAGAAGAGGAACACAATGAAGCTGAGGCACAGAGAGAAAAA
>JAQQAC010016209.1:60064965-60086551 GCA_029783875.1 Phataginus tricuspis | reverse complement strand
AAGCTGAGGCACAGAGAGAAAAAAGGATCTCTAAGAATGAAAGAATAGAGAGAAAGGTGTGACCAACCCAAATGGAACAATATCTGCATACAGAAGAAGCAGAGAGAGAAAAATGGACAGAAAGTGTTAATGAGGAGGTAATTGCTGAAAAGTTCCCCAATCTGGGGAAGGAGATAGTCTCTTAAGCCATGGAGATGCACAGATCTCCCCAACACAAGGGACCCATGAAGACATCAAGACATATAATAATTAAATTGGCAAAGATCAAGGATAAAGGCAGACTTTTAAAAGCAGCTAGAGAGAGAAAAAAGATCACATACAAAGAAAACCCACCAGGCTATCATCAGATTTCTCAACAGAAACCTTACAGCCCAGAAGGGAGTGAAATAATGTTTAATGCATTGAAGCAGAAGGACCTTGAAGCAAGAATACTCTACCCAGCAAGGTTATTGTTTAAATTTGAAGGAGGGATTAAACAATTTTCAGAGAAGCAAAAGCTGAAAGAATTTACATCCTACAAACCACCTCTACAGTGCATTTTGGAGGGACTGCTATAGATGGAAGTAGCACTACGACTAAATATATGTCACCAGGGGAATAAAACCACAGCAAAGTAGAACAATTAGTTACTAAGCAGATGCAAAATCAAATCAACTACCCCCAAAGTTAATCAAGGGATAGAAAAAGAGTATAGAATATGATACCTAACATATAAAGAATGGAGGAGGAAGAAAAAAAAGAACCTTTATGTTGTGTTTGTAACAGCACACAAAGTGAGTTAAATTAGACTGTTATATAGTAAGGGACTTACACTTGAACCTTTGGTAACCACGAATCTAAAGCCTGCAATGGCAATAAGTACATATCTATCGATAATCACTCTAAATGTAAATGGGCTGAATGCACCAATCAAAACACATAGAGTCGCTGAATGGATTTAAAAAAAAACACATCTATATGCTGCCTACAGGAGACTCACTTCAAACCCAAAGACACACCGACTGAAAGTGAAGGGATGGAAAAATATATTACATGAAACTAATAGGAAGAAAAAAGCAGGAGTTGCAGTACTTGTATCAGACAAAATAGACTTCAAAACAAAGAAAGTCACAAGAGATAAAGAAGGACATGAGATAATAATAAAGGGGTCAGTCCAACAAGAGGATATAACTATTATAAATATCTATGCACGCAACACAGGATCACCTACATATGTGAAACAAATACTAACAGAATTAAAGAGGGAAATAGAATGAAATGCATTCATTTTAGGAGACTTCAACATACCAAAGGACAGATCAGCCAGACAGAAAATAAGTAGAGACAGAGGCACTGAACAATGTATTATACCAGATGGACCTAAGGGACATCTACAAACACTAAATCAAAAGCAACAGGATACATGTTCTTCTCAAGTACACATGGAACATTTTCAAGAATAGATCATATATTAGGCCACAAAAAGAGCCTCAGTAAGTTAAAAAAAGATGGAAATTGTACAAAGCAGCTTCCCAGATCACAAAGGTATGAAACTAGAAATAAATTACACAAAGAAAATGAAAAAGCCCACAAACACATGGAGGCTTCACAACATGCTCCTAAATAATCAATGGATCAATGACCAAATAAAAACAGAGATCAAGCAATATATGGAGACAAATGACAATAATAATTCAACACTGCAAAATCTGTGAGATGCAGTGAAGGCCTTGCTAGGAGGGAAGTATATTGCAATACAGGCCTACCTCAGGAAAGAAGAACAATCCCAAAAGAAAAGTCTAAACTCACAATTAATGAAACTAGAAAAGGAAGAACAAATGAAGCCCAAAATCAGTAAAAGGAGGGACATAATAAAGATTAGAGCAGAAATAAATAAAACCGAGAAGAATAAAACAATAGAATCAATGAAAGCAAGAGCTGGTTCTTTGAGAAAATAAACAAAATAGATATGCTCCTAGCCATACTTATCAAGAAAAAAAGAGAGTCTACACACATAAACAGTATCAGAAATAAGAAAGGAAAAATCACTATGGACACCACAGAAATGCAAAGAATTATAAGAGAATAGTATGAAAAATTATATGGTAACAAACAGAATAATCTAGATGAAATGGACAACTTTCTAGAAAAATACAACCTTCCAAGGCTGACACAGGAAGAAACCCAAAATCTGAATAGACCAGTTACCAGCAAGGAAATTGAATTGGTAATCAAAAAACTACCTGAGATCAAAGCTCCTGTCCCAGATGGTTTCACTGCTGAATTTTCATCAAACAGTTAGTGAAGACCTAATACCCATCCTCCTTAACGTTTTCCAAAAAGTAGAAGAGGAGGGAATACTCCCAAACTCATTCAACAAGGCCAACATCACTCTAATACCAAAACCAGGCAAAGACACCACAAAAAAAGAAAATTACAGACCAATATCCCTGATGAACATTCATGCAAAATACTCAACAAAATATTACCAAACCGAACTCAAACATATATCAAAAAGATCATCCGTCATGATCAAGTGGGATTCATCCCAGGGATGCAAGGATGGTACAACATTCGAAAATCCATCAACATCACCCACCACATCAATAAAAAGAATGACAAAAACCACATGATTATTTCCATAGGTGCTGAAAAAGCATTCGACAAAATTCAGCATACATTCATGATAAAAAGTCTCAACAAAATGGGTATAGAGGGCAAGTACCTCAACATAATAAAGGCCATATATGAAAAACCCACAGCCAACATCATACTTAACAGTGACAAGCTGAAAGTTTTTCCTTTAAGATCAAGAACAAGATAAGGATGTCCACTCTCCCCACTTTTATTCAACATAGTTTTGGGGGTCCTAGCTACGGCAATCAGACAACACAAAGAAATAAAAGGCATCGAGATTGGTAAGGAAGAAGTCAAACTGCCCCTCTTTGCAGATGACATGATATTGTATATAAAAACCCTGAAGACTCCACTCCAAAACTACTAGATCTAATACCTGAATTCAGCAAAGCAGCGGGATACAGAATTAATACAGAGAAATCTGTTGCAATCCTATACACTAACGATGAACTAGCAGAAGGCGAAATCAGGAAAACAATTGCGTTCACAAATGCATCAAAAACAATAAAATGCCTAGGAATAAACCTAACCAAGGTAGTTAAAGACCTATACCTTGAAAACTACAAGACACTCTTAAGAGAAATTAAAGAGGACACTATCAAATGGAAATTCACCCCATGCTCTTGCCTAGGAAGAATTAATATTGTCAAATGGCCATCCTTCCTAAAGCAATCTATAGATTCAATGCAATCACTATCAAAATACTAACAGCATTCTTCAACGAACTGGAACAAATAGTTCTAAAATTCATGTGGAACCACAAAAGACCCTGAATAGCCAAAGCAATCCTGAGAAGGAAGAATAAAGCAGGGTGGATCTCGCTTTCCAACTTTAAGCTGTACTACAAAGCCATAGTAATCAAGGCCATGGAGTTGCCTCGCCCAGATTCCTAAACTGGTCCAATGGGGCATATACTTACAGCAGTGTAGTGCCCTGTCTACTAGCCCCTTAAGTGGAGAACTTCCATTTTGTCTGATAGAAGTACTGCAACGTCTCCTTTTTTTTAGTTGCATTAAATATCTTTTTCTATCCCTTCACTTTTAGACTGTGTATGTCTTTGGGTTTGAAGTGAGTCTCTTGTAGGCAGCATATAGATGGGTCTTGTGTTTTTTTATCCATTCTGTAACTCTATGTATTTTGATTGGTGCATTCAGTCCATTTACATTTAGGGCAATTATCGATAGATATGTACTTATTGCCATTTCAGGGTTTAGATTCATGGTTTCCAAAGGTTCAAGGGCAGCTTCTTTACTATCTAGCAGTCTACCTTAACTCACTTATTATGCTATTATAAACACAGTCTGATGATTATTTTTTCTCTCCCTTCTTTTTCTTCCTCCTCTAGTCTTTATATGTTAGGTTTCATATTCTGTACTCTTTGTGTATCCCTTGACTGACTTTGTGCATAGTTGATTTAATTTTGCATTTGCTTAGGAATTAATCTGTCTACTTCCTTTACTGTGGTTTTATTTTCTCTGGTGACAGCAATTTAGCCTTAGGAGCACTTCCATCTATAGCAGTCCCTTTAAACTACACTGTAGAGGTGGTTTTTCGGAAGTAAATTCCCTCAGCCTTTGCTTGTCTGGAAATTGTTTAATCCCTCCTTCAAATTTAAATGATAGTCTTTCCACCTAGAGTATTCTTGGTTGGAGGCCCTTGTTTTATTACATTAAATATATCATGCCACTCCCTTCTGGCCTGTAAGGTTTCTGCTGAGAAGTCTGATGAATGCCTGATGGGTTTTCCTTAGTATGTGATCTTTTTTCTCTCTCTGGATGCTTTTAATACTCTGTCCTCATTCTTGATCTTTGCCATTTTAATTATTATATGTCTTGGCATTGTCTTCCTAGGTTCCCTTGTGTTGGGAGATCTGTGCACTTCCATGCGTGATAGACTATTTCCTTCTCCATATTGGGGACGTTTTCAGCAATTATTTCCTCAAAGAGACTTTCTATCCCTTTTTCTCTTCTTCTTATGGTACCTGTATAATGTGACTATTGTTCCATTTGGATTGTTTACAGAGTTGTCTTATTATTATTTCATTTGTAGAGATCCTTTTTTTCCTCCATGCTTCAGCTTCTTTGTATTCCTGTTGTCTAATTTCTGTTTCATTTACTGTGTCCTCTACCTCATCTAACCTGCTTTTAAATCCCTCCGTTGTATGTTTTATTTCAAATACTGTATTTTTCAAAGTTTCTATCTCTTTCTTGAAGTCTTTACTGAGATCTTGAATATTTTTCTGTAGCTCTGTGAGCATGTTTATGATTTTTATTTTGAAATCTTTATCAAGAAGATTGGTGATTTCAGTTTCACTGAGCCACCTTTCTCATGTTTGAGGGACCGTGGTTTGTACAGGATTCCTTTGCCATTTCATATTTCTAAAGATTACTATGGAATAATAATTTTGTGTAGGTGGTGCCCTCTAGTGCCCAGAAGCTCTACTCTCTAGAGCTGCCCAGCACCTGGAGCAATGGCAGGGGTCCCAGTCACATGGTGTCAGCACCTGGTGGGAGGAAAGAGCTCTTTCCTGCTTCCTGGCTGTAGTGCCTGCCTCCACTGCCAGGGTCAGTGTCCTGAGCACGCAGGGAGGAGCCTCTGTGCTATGCCCCTGTAGCTTCTGTAAGCGGGGCCACCCTTTGGCTGGCCTGGCGCAATGGTGGGTGCAGCAGGTGTGCAAACTCGTGCCGACCAAGAGGAAGCAGCGGCAGCCTGCATTTCACAGTGTGGGGCCTCAAACTGCATTTCCAGCTAGGGAGATGGAATACCTGGAGCCCCTGAAAGTTCCCTACCTGCTGGGCTGAGTGTACTGGCACTATCTCGTCCACCTGTCCTTTCTCCTGTGCAGTAAGCTCTGCGTAATCCTTGCCCCTTTTGCACCCCTCTCGCTATTGGAAAGTCTTTCAGAGCACCTGCTTTTCTTTTGTCCCGGAGCAGCTGGTTGTGGCTACCTGTCCTCAAGTGGCTGGAATCTTGGTCTCTCTGAGTATTCTGCCTGTCCTTGCTTTCCAACCCCTCTAATATCCAGAGCACCATGTAATATAGGTTGTCGCTCCTGGAGCAGATCTCCAGGGGTGGGTTTTTAGCAGCCCTTGGGTTCTACTGTCTCCCAACTCCATTTCTCTTCCTCTTGTCTGTGAGCTGGGGTGAGGGGGGGGCTTGCATCTCACTCAATGGTGGCCTTGCTACTTTACCCTTTTCCATGAGATCTTCACTTTTCCCCAGATATGTGCAGTCTGTTGCAATCCCCGAGTTGCTCTTTCAGGATTCGTTGTATTTGTTGTATTTTTGTGTTATATGTGTTTTTGGGGGGAGGTTTCTGCCTCACTTCTCATGCCACCATCTTTTCCCCTACTTGGCACAGTTTTCACAGCCACATTGTTTTTTGCTTCGCATGCAACAAATACTGATGTAACCATAGGGCTACATCAGAAGCATGCTTTCCTTCTAGCCAACACACCTGGGCCAGTGTGTCTGATTCATCATTCCCAGGGGATGCCAAAGGCAAATGGCCAGACACATGATATGTGGTAACTGTCTTAGTCTGATCACAGGCCAATAGGTCTTGCCACAACTCTTGCCCCCAAATGGGCCAGTGACTAACCATCTAGTTGGCATGGTACCATGTCAGTAGCCACAGGGTCAAGCCCTGATAGGTGGCCCAGCTGTCAGAGCATACAGCTATTGGGGAGGGCTACTGGGTGATCACAAGCCATACTGCCTGCAACTCAGCCCATTGACTGCTCTTCCCATCTCTGTCCTCCATCCATATTGTCTCAGTCTTAGGTTGGAAAGCCACAGCCCTCCACTTCTTGGGGCTGTCCGTGGCTGGAGCCATCCATATACCAAGCATCTTCAGGTATAAGGGCTTTTCCCTCCCAATAAGGACTCTTGGCTACCAATGGTCCAAAGCAAGTTCTTCCTGCTTACCATTGGTATACATCAGTGGTCCCAGTAAGCATTGGAGTTCTCCACTTAAGGGGCTAGTGGAGAAGACAATATGCTGCTTTAAATATGCACTCCATTTGGCCAGTGTAGGCATCTGTGCCACAACAGTCTCGCACCCACCCTGTGATGGGATAGGTGGTTATTATCTTGGCCTGAGATGTTCCGGTAATGGGCTCTCTAGCCAGCAAGACATGGTACACAGCAACCAGTTGCTTCTCTCTCAAGGTGTACTGGACCTCTGCTTCTTTCTACAGTTGCTACCAGAATCCAATAGGTTGGCGGGTGCATTCAATCTGCTGCCAGAGGCCGAATACATAACCATATTTGGTTACATGAACATCTAGCTCACAGGGCATTGATGGGCCCATTACACTCAAGGTCTGTACAGCCTTGCCTGCTTGTTTTGTGGCAGTAAAAGCAGATGCATATGTGTTATTCCAGTCCCACCTGATGCCCTTTCATACCAACTGGTATAAGGGCCTCAGAATTTGTGCCAAGGGTAGGATAAACACTCTCCAGTAGCCCAAAAGAACCAAAAACTTTTGCAATATTTCCAAAGTTAGGAAAAGACTAAGCCTTGTCTATGACTGCCTTTTGGATAACTTTAGTCTTACCTGACCAGACTACCCCCAAGAAATTTACTGACAAATCAGGTCCCTGAACTTTGGTGCTGTTCACAGCCCATCCTTTCTCCTGTAGATGTTGCAGCAGTCTAGGAGCTGTAGCTTCTAGATCTGCAAGAGAATCAGATGTGAGCATAATGTCATCAATATAATGTTACAGCTGCACTGTTTGTAGTTTCTCCCATGTAACCAAGTCCTGGGCTACAGGTCTGTGACAAATGGTCAGACTGTGAAGGTATCCATGTGGAAGGACAGTGAATGTCTACTGCTGGCCTTCTCACATGAAGACAAAGTTCCTGACTTTCCTGTACTATGTCAATAGAAAGAAAGCATTAGCAAGGTTCACAACATAATGATACATCCCTAGCTCATGACTGAGGGTGTCCTAATGACTGCTATAGAGGGGACAGTAGCATGCAAAGGGTGTGTGACTTTATTCAATTCTCTGTAATTCACAGTCATATGCCAGGAGCCATCCAGCTTTTTCACTGGCCACACGGGACTTAAAAGGACTGTGAGTGGGCTTTATCATGCCCACCTTCTCTAGCTCCTGTAGAGTTTCTCCAATTTCTTTGCATCCCCCAGGCAATTTATATTACTTAGTATTTGTCACATGTTGAATTACAGGCAGAGGTACAGGTGGGTCCTTAGCATGTCCCTCAGAACTGCCTTTACCACACATAACCTCAGTCTGAACTCACCTGCAGTGGTCTGTAACCATAGGTCCTGCAAGATATCAGCCCCCAAAATATATTCAGGGATGGGAGAGAGGTACACAGTATACTCCTTTGGAGGTAAATACCCTATACCCAGTGGGATTTGTGCTTTCTTCACTCTAATTGCCTTTCACCCATAGCCATCTATCACAGCAGGATTCCCAGGAAAATTTTTAGAGTTCCTATAAATCAGAGAACATTCAGCTCCTGTTTCCACCAGTGCCAGTTTCACATTGAACATTCATGAGGGACCAATGAATTGCTAATTTTACATATGGCCTCTGGTCCTCATGACATCCCCCAAGGTGGAAGCTTTGGCCCCCACCTCAGTCAAACCAAAATGCCCAATTGTCCTTCTGTGGGGGTGAAGGCCGAGGTGGAGCCTAAGTACTGTGCTCCAGGAAAACTTGCACGGACACAGGCTGGTCATGGGGCTTTGCCTCTGGCTTCTGTGTCCAGGACCTCAGCGGCTGGAACTGCTGCTCTGGTTTTAGTTGGTGCCACAGTTCTAACAAGATCCTATTGGGCTTCCCATCAAGCTTTTCTTTCACTACCCCCTCCTTTATCAAATTAACCAACATCTGGATCCTCCAGACTTTCATGGGGCCCTTTGAACCTCTCCTTTCAGTCATAGCCCGTTCTTCCATCTGTGCTCTTCCCGTTTCAACTTCCCCCAAATCTGCTATAGTATGAGTAACCTCACTTATGGGTTGACCTATGTGGGGGGCAAGAATAGGCACTAGGGACCCAAAAAGGGATTGGGGAGCTGTATGGAGCACCAGATTTCTCATTCCCATGTTGAACAACTCCTCATTGGGGCCCTGAGGGCCCATGTTATAGATGATACGTTTCATGCCTAACTCCTGTAAAACCTGCTGAAGCTCTGCAGATGTTTACTAGCTAGTGGGGATGTATGGTAAATCATCCTGATTATGCCAAACTGCCCTAAGGGCTGCTGTCAGCCAATTCAGGTGTGCATGATTCCCTGGAGTGTGATGAGAATTTTGCAACCAT
Source organism: Phataginus tricuspis (assembly GCA_029783875.1). Taxonomy (NCBI): domain Eukaryota; kingdom Metazoa; phylum Chordata; class Mammalia; order Pholidota; family Manidae; genus Phataginus; species Phataginus tricuspis. Next base: position 60,077,637 of record JAQQAC010016209.1, on the reverse strand, counting down.
TGCTGGAGGGAGGGGTTAGTCATCAGTGAAACCAGTGTACCCATTTCTGACACAACAGAACAATGCTCTCTACCCCTAAGTCCCAAAGATGCAAAAATCATGTAGGCAGAGGTTCCAATGGTTTCTGTCAAAACTGGATGCTCAAATCTACCAGCTCAGACTGGGTATATGGGTGGAGCATGAAGTGCTCCACAACCTGGGGAGGGGGCTTCTCCTTCCTCTGAGTAACCCATGGTTGTTACATTTTTACTTTCTTAATCACAATTGGTTGGGCTTTAATACAGGAGGTGCTGGTGCCATGGGCAGTGGCCTTGGGAACAGTTCTGCCCTTGGCCCCACTCCCTCATCCTCCCCTGATCTCTACTCTACCATCTCTGGGGATGAAGGCACCACTCTGTCCGTTCCCTTCCCCATGGCCTCTTTCAGCTCAGAATCTCCTGCTGCTTCTTCCCTCTCCACTAGCTTGTCTCTCAGTAGGGCGATCTCAGTTCCCAATAGCTGTCTTTCCTTCTTTAGAGCATCCCATAACTCATCACTCAGCTTATCCAAGTGATGCTGATGTGCATCTCTCTCCTCAGTAACCCTTTCCAATACCTTCAGAAACATTCACCCCACTATTCCTGTCACAGGGAAGCTGCTGAGTCCCACTAAGTAGTCCCCTATCTCACGGAGGGCCAATTCTATGGCCTCCTGTGTCTCCACCCTCCCCCAATTCAGGGGAGGGTCCCACTCATCTAGGAGGCTCTTTACCCTAGACCAAGTCCCCACTCGGGACTCCGGAGTCCAATGTATGGGAGGGTTCCCTGGTAAAGTTACACCATCCACAGTGGGGTCCCCACCATCCACAAGGGGGTTTCCTGATGTTTCCCCACCATCTTTAGGGGCAGCCTGCCCAAACATCACACCCATGAAGACAGATTTCAGGTTCACTGGTCCTGTTGATTAATGCTGGGTGTAGCTCCTGGGGGAAAGAGGTGTTCCCAGAGCGGGGTGAATAAACTGGTATGACCGAAATCAGTCTAAGGAAAGGCTAGATTGTGAGCAACCCATTTATTGATCAAGAGGAGGCCTGGACCCATTCTTCCCCTCTGGCCGCCACTCTCACTCCCCATCTCCCCCATCCTGGAGCATGCTCCCTCTCCACCCACCCCTTCCGGGAGAAACTCTTTGGGTGAATCCCTGGCAACTGACAGGCACCAGACCAATTACACTACAGAGGGGAGGAGAAACAGCTTTTCTTCATCGGTTGTCCCACAGGCTGCAGGAAGAAAGACCTATTGATAGATAAATGGCTAAGGTCAGGCGGGGGATTCTGGAAATATTGCAATTTACCCCACAAGAGTAAATTATCTCATTAGATGCTTCTGCATGTTTTAAGGAAGCTGAAAAGTGATTAAAAACTTTCATCATGAAAGCTTTGGTAGCCCACATAATCAAATCACATCCCTTTTTAAAGCAGTATTGTGTATAAAATGTGCAGTACATTTAGCTGATAGGATATTTTCATTTTCTTTGGTAGAAGTTTATAGACTGAATTAATGAACTGAAATTTAATTTTGCACATGTATCAGAGTGAAAAAAGTTTGGCATCTCTGCCTTCCTTTGTATATGTCTCCTTTGCTGACTTAATCTTTGGATCAAAAAGCTTCTGCTCAGCCCTGCAGCCCTGGTGCCCTGCATATAGGCTTGCTCATCATCAAAACAAATTTTGCTCATGATTTAAAATTGATACATACCAACCTCTTACCCAAAACTCATCTCCCCTGAGGAGATAAAGAAGTATGTACAAAAATGATGACTGGATTTTCAAGGACTTATAGGAACATTGAGCCCAAACCCATATCAATGAAATGACTGGAGTCAACTTACTAAGGAGAAGAAGTTTCACAACCCTCCTCGGCCCCTTGCTGATGTCCCGATGTCTGAGGTCAACTGTCATCGCCTGACCTCAACCACCTCATGTTTCCTGCTCTGTAATATAAAAGAAGTTTGAAATCAGCCCTGAGATAGTGCTTTAGGACATTAGTCCACCATCTTCTCATTCTACAGAATTTCTGAATAAAGTCCCTTTCCTTGCACAGCACCTCATCTCTTGACTTATTTGCATGTTGTGTGGGGAGCAGCATGAGCTTGGACTCGATAGCACACTCTCTGCTCGAATATGAACATAGATGAAATCTAGTTTGTATTTGGACATATATCAATATCCTTTTGTTTTTATGTTTTCCGTAGTTTTTTTTTTGGTATCATTAATGTACAATCACTTGAACAACATTATGGTTACTAGACCCCCTATTATCAAGTCCCCACCACATACCCCACCACAGTCACTGTCCATCAGCGTACTAAGATGCTATAGAATCATTACTTGTCTTCTCTATAAATACTGCCTTTCCTGTGTCCCCCACAGCTGCATTACATGTGCTAATCATAATGCCCCTTCTTCCCCCTTATCCGTCCCTTCCCACCCATCCTCTCCAGTCCCTTTCCCTTTGGTAACTGTTAGTCCATTCTTGGGTTCTGTGAGTCTGCTGTTGTTTTGTTCCTTCAGTTTTTCCTTTGTTATTATACTCCACAGATGAGTGAAATCATTTGATACTTGTCTTTCTCTGCCTGGCTTATTTCACTGAGCATAATACCCTCTAGTTCCACCCATGTTGTTGCAAATGGTAGGATTTGTTTTTTTCTTATGGCTGAGTAGTATTCCATTGTGTATATGTACAACATCTTCTTTATCCATTCATCTACTGATGGACACTTAGGTTGCTTCCATTTCTTGGAAATGGTGCTGCAATAAACATAGGGGTGCATATGTCTTTTTCAAACTGTGCTGCTGCATTCTTAGGGTAAATTCCTAGGAGCGGAATTCCTGGGTCAAATGGTATTTCTATTTTGAGTTTTTTGAGGAACCTCTATATTGCTTTCCACAATGGTTGAGCTAGTTTATATTCCCACCAGCAGTGTAGGAGGGTTCCCCTTTCTCCACATCCTCGCCAAGTTTTCTGTAGTTTTTTTAAATTTTTTAATTGAGGTACACTTGACATACAATATTATGTTAGTTCAGGTGTACCACCTAGTGATTCGACACTTATATACATTAGAAATGATCATTGTAGGTCTAGTTACCATCTGTCACCATACAGAGTTATTGCAATATTACTGGCTATATTCCCTATTTGGTATTTTATGTCCTTGTAACTTAATTATTTTTTAACTAGAAGTTTGTATCTCTTAATGTCCTTCACCTGTTTTGCCCTCTTCTCCCCTGTCCCCATGGAAACCACCAGTTTGTTCTTGTATTTATGGGTCTATTTTTTGTTTGTTTGTTTGCTCATTGCTTTTGTTTTTTTAGATTCTACATATAACTGGGAAAAATACAGTATCCCTTTTTCTTTGTCTGGCTTATTTCACTTAGCATAATATACTCTAGGTTCATTCATGTTGTTGCAAATGGCTAGGTTTCATTCTTTTTATGGATAATATTCCATTGTATATGTACGTTTTTACCATATCTTCTTTATTCATTTATCTATTGATGGACACTTAGTTTACTTCCATATCTTAGGCATTGTAAAAATTGCTGCAATAAACATAGGTGTATGTATAACTTTTTGAATTGGTGTTTCTGTTTTTCTCAGATAAATACCCAGAAGTAGAATTCCTGGATTGGATGGTATTTATATTTTTAATTTCTAAAACAATCTCCATATGAATTTCCATAGTGGCTATGCCATTTTACATTCCCATAACACTGCATGAGGGTTCCCTTTTCCCCACACCTTCACCAACACCTGTTATTTCTTGTCTAATACTAGCCATTCTGACAGGCAGGAGTTGATATTTGATTGTGGCTTTGATTTGCATCTCCCTGACGATTAGCGATGTTAAGCATCTTCTCAGTGTCAGTAGGCCATCAGTCTGTCTTCTTTGGAGACATGTCTATTCAGATCCTCTGCCCATTTTTTAATGGTATTGTTTATTTTTTTGGTGTTGAGTTGGAGGAGTTCTTTACATATTTTGGATATTAGCCTCTTATCAGATATACCATATGTAAATATCTTCTCCCATTTAGTAGGTTATCTTTTCATTTTGTTGATGGTTCCCTTTTCTGGCAAAAGCTTTGTAGTTTGTGTGGCTCCCAGTCAGGCGCACAGTCATGAAGGTAAACAACCAATACACTAATAACCATTCTGTATCCATGCTATTCTGTTTTTTCACTTTCAGCACAGCAGTCAGTTACATGAGATAGTCAGTACTTTATTATAAAATAGACTTTGTGTTAAATGATTTTGCCCAAGTGTAGGCTAATGTAAGTGTTCTGAGCACTTTTAAAGTAGGCCAGACTAAGCTATAATGTTTGGTAGGTTCAGTGTATTAAATGCATTTCAACATGATATTTTCAATTTATGATGGGCTTATTGGGATGTAACCCCACTGAAAGTTGATGGAGAGCTGTATTGTTTTTCACACATATAGTTTTTTTACTGGCTGTGTGCTTGTTCTTTTTAATGGCTACCTAATATTTCAAAGTGTGGTTATGCCATAATTCATATTAATCATTTCCTGTTGGTGGATATTTATTATTTTAATGCTTTTATTTACTATCTAATTTTTTTCAAGAATATGGATTTATTTATTTATTTATTTATTTATTTATTTATTTATTTATTATTGAAATAGATTTGACATATCATTGTATAAATTTAAGGTGCATAACTCAATGATTTAATATACTTTTATATTGTAAAATGATTATCATTGTAGTAATAGCACCTCTATTATATCACATAATTATCATTTCTTTTTTGTAGTGAGAATAATTAAGATCTAGTCTCCTAGCAAGTTTGATGATTATTATGGGATGTTATTGTCTATATTCACTATACTGTGCATTAGATCTCCAAAACTTATTTGTCCACTAGTTGCAAGTCTGTTCCCTTAAACAACATCTCTATTACTTCCCCTACACACCATCCCCTGGTAACCAGAATTTTACTCTCAGTTTTTATGAGTTTGACTTTTTAGTTTCCACATATAATTCATATTACTAGACTGATTTAAAAAATAGACAATACTACAATTTTACAAGCTTTACAAGCATTCTTGAACATGTATCTTTGTGCACATGTACGTGTCACCATAAGATATATTTTTAGAAGTAGAATTTTGGGCTAAATATATGCATATACCTTTTGGATAGGTTTTGCAAAAGTGTCCTCTATAAAAGTTGTACTCCTACAGTGGCACATCAAAGAGGGCAATTTGTTCTTCAGGAGTTTTATAGCTCTACTGTTATCATCGGGATCTTGAAGTCACAAATGAGGAGAAACATCATTAAAAACAAAGCAGTACAGGAAATTATTAGCAGGTTTGCATACACACTGTCCTTTACAAGTATCCTGAACAGATGACCCAATTTTTTCAGCAAATTAATGGCATAAAGGAGACAGGCTGTTGTAGAACAAAAGAGACTTAAGAAACATAATATGAAACAAAGAAAAATAAAATGAGTGAATAGACTGCTGATTGAAAACAGGCTTTTTCAGAAAGTTTAAATGTCATGCAATACAGGATTTTATCTTATTTCCTTTCAAATACCTTCCTTCAAAATTTTATTTCTCTTTATGTCCATAAATCTAATTAAAAACCCCTCCTAACTACCAAGTTTTAATTTTGCCATCAGAATGTTAAAGAAATTTGCAGTGTGGCTTCCATTTGAACTTGTATGAGAAACAATTTTGAGCTAGGGAAAAAAGAAAAAGGTTTACAGGGAAATGGGTTCTAAGTACTGCTGAATTGCTACTCTGTCCCAGGAATCATTAAAGTGCTCTTTGAATATAGATTAAAATTTTCCTTTTCATATTTTGATAGTAAATTGTACCATTTTAGTGGTCTACACGTTTTCACATCTATAATTGTAAAGTATACATTGATATTTAATCAATATGCTTTATCTTTCTTCTTATGGTGAATATGATCAGTTTATGCTATAAAAATAGGGTAACTGTGTAATGGAGCACTGAGTTTAGTTTCTGGATGTGTCATTTTCCAACTAGAGTAAATTGTTTTATGTCTCTGAATAGATACAAATTAACATAATTGTAAAATATGGAGAAACCTATGGATGGTTGAATTTAAATGAATAGAATTTACCTGGATCCAGGCTAGCTTTATTATTTTAAATTAAGAATTAATGTTATTATTTGTTTTGAAAGTGGCAAGCAAAATATCATTTATGTACTTAGTTTTTCAAATGAATTGTATCATTTTTTAAACATCTTTATTTTTGTACAAAGAAATTACACTGTTATTGACTATATTCCCTATATCGTACTTTCATTCCTGTGACTAATTTATTTTATAATTGGAAGTTTGTCTCTCTTTATCCCCATATCTCTTTATCCCCTTCACCTATTTAACCCTCCTTCGCCCCTCTCCTCTATGGCCAACACCAGTCCCTTCTCTGTGTTTGAGTCTATTTCTGTTTTGTTTGTTCATTTGTTCATTTTTTTAGATTCCACATATCAGTGAAATCAGATGGTATTTGTCTTCCTCTGATTTATTTCACATAGCATGATACCCTCTAGATCCATTCATATTGTTGTGATTGGTAAGAATTCATTCTTTTTATGGTTGAGTAATATTCTATCATTATGTATATATCATAGCTTCATTATCCATTCATCTACTCATGAACATTTAGGTTGCTTCCAAATCTTGGCTATTGAAAATAATGCTGTGATGAACATAGGAGCACATATATTTTTTTTAATTGAAATATAGTTAGTATACATTATATTGGTTTCAAGTATACAACACAGTGATTCAACGGTTACACACATTATTAAATACTCACCCCAACTAGTGCAGTTACTATCTGTCAACATAGAAAGACATTACAGAACAATTGACTATATTCTCCATGCTGCACTTCCATCCTCAGGACAAACTTATATTATGATTGAGATTTTTGTGCCCCTTTATGCCCCTTATTCACTCCAAACACCTACCCTAACCCCCTCTCCCATGGTAACCACCAGTTAGTTTTCAGTGTCTATAAGTCTGCTGCTATTTTGTTCATTTTATTTGTTTTAGTTTTCAATTCCCCATGTAAGTGAAGTCATATGGTATTTGTTTTTCTCTGCCTGGCTTATTTCACTTAGTATAATACCCTCTAGGTCCATCCATGTTATCACGAATGGCAGGATTTTTTTTTATGGCTGAATAATATTCCATTGTGTATATGTATCACTTCTTTATACATTCAACTATTGATGGACACTTTGTTTGCTTCCATATTTTGGCTATTGTAAATGATGTGGCAATAAACATAGGGGTGCATATATCTTTTTGAATCAGATTTTCTTTTTGTTGGGTAAATTCCCAAAGTGGAGTTACTGGGTCATATGGGACTTCTGTTTTTCATTTTCTGAGGAACATCCATATTGCTTTCCTTACTGGATGCACCAATTTACATTCCCACCAACAGTGTAGGAGGGCTCCTTTTTTTCCACATCCTCACCAACACTTGTTATTTCTTGTATTTTAGATAGTGGCCATTCTATTGTCAGATGATATCTCATTGTGGTTTTGATTATTTGCATTTCCCTGATGATTAGTGATGTGTAGTATCTTTTCATGTGTCTGTTGGCCACCTGCGTTTCTTTTTGGAAAAATGTCTGTTCAGGTTCTTTTCCCATATTTTAATTGGGTTATTTGTTTTTTGGTGTTGAGGTATATGAGTTCTTTATATATTTTGGATGTTAATCACTTATAAGATAAATCATTAACAAATATAGTCTCCCTTTTTGTTCTGTTGATGGTGTTACTTGCTGTACAGAAGCTTTTTAGTTTGATGTAGTCCCACTTGTTCATTTTTTAATTTTGTTTCCCGGACCAGGAAGGCATGTCCAGAAGAAAATTGCTCATGCTTATATTCAAGAGATTTTTGCCTATGTTTCTTCTAAGAGTTTTATTGTTTCATGTCTTACACTTAGGTCTTTAATCCATTTCAAGTTTACTTTTGTGTATGGAGTTAGACAATAATCCATTTTCATTCTCTTGCATGTTGTCCAGTTTCCTTACACCATTTATTGAAGACACTGTCTTTTCCCAATTATATATGTATGTCTCCTTTATCATATATTAATTTTACCAAATATGCATGGGTTTATATCTGGGCTCTCTATTCTGTTCCATTGATCTGTGGTCTGTTCTTATGCCAATATCATACCATTTTGATTACTGTAGCTTTGTAGTATAGCTTGAATTTAGGGAATGTAATAACCCCAGCTTTATTCTTTCTCAAGATTGCTTTGACTATGCAGGTCTTTTGTGGTTCCATATGAATTTTAAGATTATTTGTTCTAGTTCATTGAAAAATATCATTATTTTCATAGGGATTGGATTAAATCTGTAAGTTGCTTTGGGCAGGATGGCCATTTGGAAAATATTATTCTTCATATCCATGAGCATAGGATAGATTTCCATTTATTTGTGTATTCTTTAATTTCTCTCATGTGTGTCTTGAGTACAGTTCTCTTACCTCTTTGTTTAGGTTTATTTCTAGGTATTTTAGTCTTTTGGATGTAATTGTAAATGGAATCATTTTCTGAATTTCTCTTTCTGCTAGTTCATTGTTAGTATATAAGAACACAACAGATTTCTGTGTATTGACTTTGTATCCTGTACCTTTGCTGAATCAAATCATTATTTCAAATACTTTTTTGGTGGAATATTTAGGATTTTCTATACAGTGTCATATGTCATCTTCAAATAGTGACAGTTTTACTTCTTCCACACCAATTTGGATGCCTCTTAGTTCTTTATCTTGCTCATTTGGTGGAATATTTAGGACTTTCTATACAGTGTCATGTCATCTGCCAATAATGACAGGTTTACTTCTTCTTTACCAATCTGGATGCCTTTTATCTCTTTATATTGTCTGATTATCTTGTTTCATTTGGTGGAATATTTAGGGCTTTCTATACAGTGTCATATGTCATCTGCAAATAGTGAGTTTTACTTCTTCCTTACCTATTTGGATGCTTTTTATCTCTTTATCTTGTCTGATTGCCATGGCTAGGACCTCCAGTTCAGTGCTGAATAAAAGTGGTGAGAGAGGAAAAAGTTTCAACTTTTTGCCATTGAGTATTATGTTAGCTTTGGGTTTGTCATATATGGCCTTTATTATGTTACAGTACATTCCCTCTGTACACATTTTGTTGAAAGTTTTTATCATGAATGGATGCTGAATTTTGTCAAATTGTTTTCAACATCTATTAAGATTATCATATGGTTTTTGTCCTTTCTTTTGTTAATGTAGCATATCATGTTGATTGATATACAAATATTGCATCCCTGGAATAAACCTCACTTGGTCATTATGGGTGGTTCTTTTGATGTATTTTTGGATTTAGTTTGCTAATATTTTGTAGAGGACTTTTGCATCTATGTTCATCAGGGATGTTGGTCTATAATTTTATTGTAGTGTCTTTGCCTGGTTTTGGTATTAGAGTGATGCTAGCCTCATAGAATGAGTTTGGAAGTATTCCCTCCTCTTCTACTTTTTGGAATACCATAAGAAGGATGGGTGTTAGCTCTTCTTTAAATGTTTGGAAGAACTCAGCTGTGAAGCCATCTGGTCCTGGAATTTTGTTTGTTGAGAGTTGTATGATTACCAGTTCAGTTTTGCTACTGGTAATTGGTCTACTCTGATTTTCTTTTTCCTCCTGGGTCGGTGTTGGTAGATTGTAGTTTTCTAGTCATTTGTGCATTTTTTTTTGGTTGTCCAATTTATTGGCATATAATTTCTCATTGAATTCTGTAATAATTCTTTGTATTTCTGTGATGTCATTTGTAACTTCTCCATTTTCATTTATAATTGTTTTATTTGTGTCCTCTCTCTTTTCTTCTTGATAAGTCTGGTTAGGGATTACCTTGTTTATCTTTGCAAAGAACCAGCTCGGTTTCATTGATTTGTTTTCTATTGTTTTATTCTTCTATTTTATTTATATATGCTCTATTCTTTATTATGTCTGTCCTATTAATAACTTTGGGTTTCATTTGTTCTTTTTTTTACTAGTTTATTTATTTATGAGTTTAGACGGTTTATTTGGGATTTTTCTTGTTTCCTGAGGTAGACACGTATTGCTATGTACTTCCCTCTTGGAACCACTTTTGCTGTATCCCACATTTCAAACCATTGTGTTTCTATTTTCATTTGTCTCCACGTATTGTTTGATATCCTTTTTGATTTGTTCATTGATCTTTGGCTAGTAGCATTTTGTTTAGTCTCCATATGTTTGTTTTTTGGGGGGGTTCTTCATGTAATTGACCTCTAGTTTCACACCACAGTGGTCTGAAAAGATGATACAATTTCAATCTTTTTTAACTGATTGAGGCTCTTTTTGTGTCCTAATAATGTGATCTATTCTAGACAACATTCCATGGGCACCTGAGAAAAATATGTGTCCTGCTGCTTATGGGTGGAACGTTTATATATTTGTTAAGTCCATCTGATCTAATATATTGCTCAATTCCTCTGTTTCCTTATTTATTTTGTGTTGGGATGATCTGTCCATTAATGTATGTGTGATGTTAAAGTCTTCTAATATGATTATGTTGCTGCCTGTTTCCCCCGTTAGGTCTGTATTTGTTTTATATATTCAGTTGTGCCTATTTTGGGTGCACAGATAATTATGATTATGATATCCTCTTGTTGGACTGATACTTTTATTATTATGTAATGACCTTCTTTGTCTCTTGTTACTTATTTATTTTAAAGTCTATTCATCTGATATAAGTAATCCTACTCCTATTTTTTCCCCTTTTATTTGCATTAAATATCTTTTCCCATCCCTTCACTCTTGGTCTATGTATGTCTTAGGTCTGAAATGAGTCTGGTAGGCAGCATAAGATGGTCTGTTTCTTTATCTCTACTGACACCCTATGTCTTTTGATTTGTGCATTTAGTCCATTTATTTTTAGGGTAATTATTGATAGGTATGTACTTATTGCCATTTTATTCTTTCTGGTTGTTTATGTAGTTCCTCTCTGTTCCACTTGTTCTCTCCTATACTCTTATTTGATGGTTTCCATTAGTGTTATGCTTGGATATCTTTAAAAAAAATTTTTTTTTTTTGTATTGTAGGCTTACAGTCTGTGGTTGCCATAAGGTTCTTGGATAGTTTCCTATATACATAATGGTCTATATTAAGTTGATGGCCACTCAATTTTGAACACAATCCAAATGTTCAACTTTTCTATACTTCTTTCTCCACACTTAATGTATAAAATGTCATGATCCTGATTCTGGGAAAAAGATGGCAGCATGAGAAGTGAGGCATAAACCTCTCAAAACCAAAAATAACATGAAAATACAGAAAATACAAAGAATCCTGAAAGAGCAACCAGAAAGAAGACAGAAAGAGATGGCTTTCATCGGGGGGAAAGATAAGACCTCACAGAAAAGGGTAAAGTAGCAAAGCTGTGATCTGGCGGGACCCAAGCTGTCCCCCTTCCCAGCTCACAGGAGGAAGAAAAATGGAATGGGGAGGGAGTGGACGCCCAGGACTGCTAAACACACAACCCTGATCCACTCCAGGAGTACATACCTACATTACATGGTGCTCTGGAGTCTAGAGGGGTTGGAAAGCAAAGACAGGCAGAATACTCGGAGAGACTGAGATTCCAGCAGCTTGTGGAGAACAGGTACATACATCCGGCTGCTCCAGGACAAAAGGAAGGCGGGTACTTTGAAAGACTTCCCAACAGTGAGAGGGCTGCCAAAGGGGCAGGGATTATGCAGAGCTTGCTGCTCAGGAGAAAAGACAGGTGGACAAAATTGTCCTGGCACACTCAGGCCAGCAGGTTAGAAACTTTCAGGAGCTTCAGGTGCTCCATCCCCTGGTTGACAATGCAGCGCTGAGGCCCCCCACTGCAATATGCAGCCTGCCGCTTCTTCCTCCCAGCTGGCACCAGTACCTAAATTCTTCCTCCTAGCTGGCACTGGTTCCCAAACCTGCAGCCCCCACCATCATGCCAGGCCAGTTGAAGGGCAGCCTCAACTACGGCAGCTACAGGAGCATAATGCAGAGGATGCTCCCTGCACACTTGGCCCACTGGCCCTGGTAATGGAGGCACTGCAGCTGGGAAGCAGGAAAGAACTATATCCTTCTGGCAGACACCAGTGCCAATTGCCTGGAACCCCCACCATCACTCCAGGTGCTGCACACCTCCAGAGAGTATATCTTCTGGGCACTAGAGGGCACCGCCTACACAAAGTTATTACTCCATACTATTCATTAGGAATATGAAGCAGCAAGGAAGGTTGTGCAAACCAAAACCCATCAAACACGAGAAAGAGGGCTCAGTGAAACTGAAATCACCAATCTTCTTGATAAAGATTTCAAAATAAAAATCATAAACATGCTCACAGAGCTACAGAAAAATATTCAAGATCTCAGTAAAGACTTCAAGAAAGAGATAGAAACTTTGAAAAATACAGTATTTGAAATAAAACATACAACGGAGGGATTTAAAAGCAGGTTAGATGAGGTAGAGGACACAGTAAATGAAACAGAAATTAGACAACAGGAATACAAAGAAGCTGAAGCATGGAGGGAAAAAAGGATCTCTACAAATGAAATAATAATAAGACAACTCTGTAAA
>JAQQAC010016209.1:60043708-60054965 GCA_029783875.1 Phataginus tricuspis | reverse complement strand
GGAGATATCTATAATGGACACAATAGAGGTAATATGCTCACCCTATTTATCTTTGCCTTGACTATTTATGGTATGCTCTGTTTTGGTTTTTGCTCTACTAACTTTTTAATGTATAGTGGGAGTTTTGTTATTATTTTTAGTAGAAATTTTTCTTGAAAGAAAAAAAAAAGGACACCATCAGCAGAACAAAAAGGCATCCTACAGTATAGGAGAATATATATATTCATAAATGACATATCTGACAAGGGGTTAACATCCAAAATATATAAAGAACTCACATGCCTCAACATCCAAAAAGCAAATAACCCAATTAAAAATGTGCAGAGGATATGAACAATTCTCCAAAGAAGAAATTCAGATGGCCAACAGGCACATGAAAAGATGTTCCACATCGCTAATTATCAGGGAAATGCAAATTAAAACCACAATGAGATATCACACCAGTTAGGATGGTCAACATAAAAAAGACTAGAAACAACAAATGGTGGCGATGATGTGGAGAAAGGGGAACCCCTCTACACTGCTGGTGGGAATGTAAACTAGTTCAACCATTGTGGAGAGCAATATGGAGGTTCCTCAAAAAACTAAAAATAGAAATATCATTTGACCCAGGAATTTCACTGCTAGGAATTTACTCTAAGAATGCAGGATCCCAGTTTGAAAAAGACATATGCACCTCTATGTTTATCGCAGCACTATTTACAATAGCCAAGAAATGGAAGCAACCTAAGTGTCCATCAGTAGATGAATGGAAAAAGAAGATGTGGTACATATACACAATGGAGTAATATTCTGCCACAAGAAGGAAACAAATCCTCCCATTTGCAACGACATGGATGGAGCTAGAGGGGATTATGCTCAGTGAAATAAGCCAGGCAGAGAAAGACAAATACCAAATGCTTTCCCTCATTTGTGGAGTATAACAACAAAGCAAAACTGAAGGAACAGCAGTAGACTCACACAGTCCAAGAAGGAACTAGTGGTTACCAAAGGGGAGGAGTGGGGGAGGATGGGTGGGGGAGGGAGTGAGAAGGGGATTGATGCGTATTATGATTAGAATACATGGTGTGTGGGGGGGCACGGTGAAGACAGTGTAGCACAGGGAAGACAAGTAGTGATTCTGTGGCATCTTAGTGTACTAATGGACAGTGAGTGTAATAGGGTATGGGGGGGACTCGGTAATATGGGTGAATGTAGCAACCACATTGTTTTTCTTGTGAAACCTTCATAAGAGTGTATATCAATGATACCTTAATAAAAAAAATATTGCCACACAAAAAAATGAAAGTACTCAGGGCCAATGCGCGAGGCTGGATGGACTCTGGCCGGAAACACTGCAGGGCGGAAAGACTTCTCAGCTTTTCATAAGTATGAAATGGGCAACAATGACAGGGCTTTAAGTGTGATGAGAGCTGACCAAGGGCCAGTTGTGTGGAGAGCATGCTATAGGGTACTGTTGCCAGATTTAGCAAGTGAAAATACAAAACAGCCAGTTAAATTTGAACCTCAGATCAACAAATAATTTTGTAGTGTAAGTATAGCCTGTGTAATATTGGGGATTTACTTATACAAAAAAATGTATTCATTATTGATGTGACATGCAAATTTAACTGTAGTTCTGTATTTACCCAGGCAGCCTACCTACTACAGGGGCAAGTGCAAGCCGGGCCTCTGCAGGCATTCCAGGGAGATAGAAAGGGTATGGTGACAGCAGTGGAGGCATGAAGAGGACTTATAAGAGACAAGGGTAGGGGGGACCTGATGAAGGGGGTAGTTTAATCATCACAATATTGCTCATGTAATTGTAGGTTAATGATACTAAAATAAAATAAATTGTAAAAAAAAAAAAAAAAAGACAAGGGTGGCACATTTCGTGGGTGCACTTTTTCCGGAAAACAAAGGTGGGAAGACGACCTTCTCGGCTTTTCCGAGTGTTGGCTGGGCGCTCCCAGAAGAAGGCTTACCGGCCTCCTCCAAGCCTCCCCCAGCGGAAGGCTAGCCGAGCTGGGCTGCCCTCCGCCTCCCCGGGAATGGGGCGGGACAGAGCGGCTGGGAAGCGGCTGCGGGTAGGGCGGTCGCTGTAACTCCGCCTTTCGCACCCTGCAGGGGCGGAGCCTGAGTGAGGAACCCGCGAGCGGCCCTCGCTCCCCGGATGACGAGGGGCAGGATAACATGGAGTCGGGCAAGATGGCGCCTCCCAAGAACGCTCCGAGAGATGCCCTGGTAAGTGCGAAGGATGAGAGGGGGGACATGAAGCTCAGCGCGGACGGTGACCCGGGAGTCAGACCCAGGCCAAGGGCCTTCAGAGGGGCTCGCGTTTCGGCTTCAGCCCAGCCATAGTGGCCAGGACTGGGAAATGGAGGTGCCCTGGCCCCCACGGCGCTCTCCCGCCGGCTCTGCAGCCCCATCGGACGGAGGCTTGCGGCCCGCGGGAATGCCAATCCAGCCGCCCTGCTTGGTCTCCTGGGCCTCGGGCCCGGCCGCCTTACCATCTCGTCTCGCCGCGTCTGCAAGCCCTCTCGTGCCCGGGGTCCTGATGCTGGCTCCTCCCCATCGCCGCATCCGAAAATGACAACCAGCTGTAGCCAACCCTACCTCTGACGGGAAAGCCAACCCGGACCTTTTTCTTCTCCCTTTGCCCCCGCCCCCACCAAAAAAAAAAATCTAAAGTTTTCAGCAGAGAGGGTACGACTGTATTTGGTGTGATCCTGACAATCACTAACTTTGCAGGAAAAGAACGAGTACAACTTTGGAGCCCAGAAAAGCGGCAATTTGTATCATAAGTACTGCCTTCGGTCCAGTCATGATTTCCAATACCTAGATTATGCATCTGGCATTATTTGAATCCACAGGTGATGGCACAGATCCTGAAGGATATGGGAATTACGGAGTATGAACCAAGGGTTATAAATCAAATGCTGGAATTTGCTTTCCGTAAGTTAACAGAACACCAAGTATTTGCCTGACTTGTGAATTTGAAGAGGTCATTTTACTGTAAGAACGTTTTTCCAACTAAATTCCCCTAGCGGTTAACATCATAGAGTTCAGCCTAACGCAGTAACAGGGAGCTCAAGCTAGGGGACAGTAGTATTTATACTAGGATATGTGTTTAAAATTGATTATATAGATAGGACAATTAGATATTAGAACCAAAATTCATAATCTCTCTAGAAATTAGGACCTTCCATTAAGAAAATTAGCCATAAATATTAAGCTGTTTTCATATGTTTAAGAAAATAATATTTTGTTCTTAAAGGATATGTGACTACAATTCTGGATGATGCAAAAATGTATTCAAGCCATGCTAAGAAAGCTAATGTTGATGCAGATGACGTGAGACTGGCAATCCAGTATCGTGCTGACCAGTCTTTTACCTCTCCTCCCCCAAGAGATGTGAGCAAATTTATTTGAAGTTCATTTATACTTTTTTTTAAGTTGTAGTTCTAATAAGGATTTTTTTTTTTTTAGTTTTTACTGGATATTGCGAGGCAAAAAAATCAAACCCCCTTACCACTGATTAAGCCATATGCAGGACCCAGGCTGCCACCTGACAGATACTGCTTAACAGCTCCAAACTATAGGCTGAAGTCCTTAAATAAAAAGGTGAGAACTTTTAGTTAACTTAGCTTTTAAAAAAGTAAGATATGTTATGAGAATTTGAAAAAAAAGGCAAATTCCTGTACCTACTACAGATTTAAGGCTAAAGTAATTAGCATTTTTTAATATACTGCCTTGAAAATACCATGTCTGCAATTATCTGCTATATTGAAATACAAAATATTAGATCCAAGATTTTTAGCACTTTCGGAACTTTCGTGTTCATCTAATCCAACACTTTTCACATTAGGAAACTGAGCCTGAACTCATCTATGGAGTTAGTAGCAAAGCTAGGACTGATTCCTAGGTCTCAGACCTCCCAGTCTTTCCACTATATCATAGGTTTTTTAGTGAAGCCTGATGACAGAGTAATACCACTGGGAATTGGACTAGGTTTCTGAAATAGTACCTAAGCCTCTCCCACCAGTGAAAAAGTTCTCCACACATTGTGCTGCCTTTCTTGTCTGAAATTCCACTCTAAGAAAGTTTCTTTCTTTTTGGGTTAAGATATTGACTAAGATTAAAAGTCATAAGGAAGTTAGCTGTTATCCCCAAATGAGACTCTTGTCTTAAATACTATATAGAATTATACATACACAAACACAGATGTACATATGTTCATATCCATGTTTATACAGGTATGTATTTGTAATATATATTTTATATATATATATATCTTATCTTTTGTTTAAATGTAGGATTTGGAACACTGATAGAACAAAGACAGGATGTTCTTCCTGTGGATTATCCATTAATAATTCACATCAACAATCCCAATCACTCCTGATAAGTGTAGCTGTCAAATCTAAATATTAAAATTAATTTGTTTTTTAAATCCCCTAGGGACCTAACCAAGGGAGACTAGTTCCACGGTTAAGTGTTGGTGCTGTTAGTAGCAGACCTACCACTCCTACTATAGGTGAGTGAGAGAGGCTTTTGTGGC
Source organism: Phataginus tricuspis (assembly GCA_029783875.1). NCBI lineage: Eukaryota > Metazoa > Chordata > Mammalia > Pholidota > Manidae > Phataginus > Phataginus tricuspis. Next base: position 60,050,425 of record JAQQAC010016209.1, on the reverse strand, counting down.
TAGCAAAGAAGTGCCTCAGCACTTGTTTTTGGACTATAATCTGAGTCAAAAGGTGAGTTAGAAATTCCCATGTGTTGCCATTAAGAACGTTTACTCATCCTACAGTAAAACTATATATTTTATCAGATTTCAAAATGAGAAAGCCACAAGGAATATCTGATCCCAAATGAGTATCGAATTGGACATTACCCCACTTTGTTGTTGGTATGAACGAGAAAACCAAAAATAGGAGTTAAGTTGGGTTCTTTCTGTCTTCTGTACAGAGAAAGTTGCCAAACACACTGATGGTAGCAGCCTACTTTTTTGAGAAATTAAAGAAAATTAGAGTAAAGTGGCAAAAGAATAGAAGAAAAAAGCATAAAATGTACAAAAAGCTTAAGGATATCACAGAAGAAATCAATTCCGTTTTTAATACTAACCTTTTCAAAAGTAGTACTAATAGTACTATATTGCCTCCTAAAGCTGTCTCCTGCGTGCTTTGCGACAGGTCTCCATTATTCTTTGAGCATTTCTTGCTTTTTGGCAGAAGATGTTCCATGCTCATCTTGTATTTTCCTTACCCCAGTCATAGAATCAGCCATTTCTCCAAAAATCCCTGGTTTCTTTTAGTGGAGAATGGTATTTAGAAACCATTATGTTTCTTGTTAATGTCACTGTTTAAGTAAGAAGGAAAACAGTGGGTTTAGATTCTGATTTTCTTGTCCTACATTCTTGCTGGATTTCTTTCATAAAGTATTTTCAGAAAAAAAATCCCCTTCTCTCTGACCAGTATTGATGTATTGGAACTTATTGCTTATAACATGAGTCCTGTAGATCTCCTGTAGCTCTAGTGTAAGCAGCATTTGATTTTTGAAGTGTGCAGACAATCTTTGTATTCTTAGGATGTGAATTTACATTTCTGTGCTTTAAAACCAGACTGGTGTGGTATTAGTTGTATACTTATAATTACCTGCATGTGATCTTTGCAGACAGAAATTTGCATGTATAATTTGTGTAACTTTTTGGTCATAGACTGTTTACTTGTGGATTCATATTAAGTGAATGCCAGTTTCTTTAAAATTCTAGGCTGTGGTAATCAGTTGCATGTGTTAGCAAGTTAACCAGTTTTAGTTAGCACTTATGATTTTTATTCCTAATTGGGCATTTATTGTACATATATTAGGAGATTTTTAAAATCTAGAGGGAGCTGCTTAAAGCTTTTAAAGATGCAAGCTTTAAATTTTTTTTAATTTAAAATGAGTTTTATAAAGCATAAGACCTAAGCATCTACTGTTCAATTTTAAAGCCTAAACTCCACACTTAAATGTTAACAGTTCCTTATGGTAACAACCGAGAAAACATGTACCTACTGTGAATTTTCTTAACACAATAAAATATTTACATTGTTTCGTTAAGCTTCACCAAATTCTTTGGACTGCTCCTTAATATATGGGAAAACTTGACTAGGGATGGAGATAATGTTAGGGTAAGACCTCACCTCCTGGGTTTGGGAGAGAAAGCACTAGAACCAGATTCATGGGTACCTTTGGGCTTTCTTCCTCTATTTAGGCTTTCTTCTCCTTTGTACCTGGAGATGATGTCATAGTTTTTTTCAGCAACTCAATCCCTGGACAAATCGCTGGTTCCAGGGAAAAGGGATGTATGGAAAGCCTGCATTCCCAAAGGAAAAACTAGGAATAGACACATTTCTATAAATGTATTTTTTGAGAGTTATGGCATCAGTATACATACTAAGTCAAGTCTTGCAAAATTCATTTATTAAGCAAACATTTATAAGGCCTGTTAGGAGCCAGGCACAAAAGCCATGTGCTCACAAGGATTAAACATGTTAACCAAGGCTTATAAATTAGTGAACAAGAAAAGATGGTAATAATAAGGTTCCTATGACATTATAGGGGAATTTCAGAGGCAAGCAATGACTTTATCAAATCAAGGAAATTTTATAAAACAGGGTCGTATTTGAGTTCTACCTTGGAATAATGGGTAGAATTAAGATGAGGGGGGTTTGACTATGTTATCTCCAAGGTCCCTTTCTACTTAAAAAATATCTGGATATAGAAAAGGAATAGGATTTTTGTGGCCACCTGGGGAACCCAGAGGGTATATTTGATAGACTTTTGTTAGATGCATGTTGATTTAGGTTCATGGGCTTAATAACATGTTCTAATTCTCAGCAAGTGACAGAGATTAAAAGTGCCACCTATTAATAGAAAACGTGGATCTTTATTCTGCTAGTTTCATCACTCAACTTCATGACTTCATGTAGCTAAAAATTCAGTGCCAGATGCTGTTTGAAGAGCTTTACGTGGATAATTTTAATTCTCACACGAATCCCATTAAATAGTTGAAAGAAAACTGAGGTAAAAAAAGATTAAATAACTTGCCAAACTACACTGAGCTAATAGGTGATGAAGTCTGGATTCAAACTCAAAGCAGTTAACTCGAGCCTATGTTCTTTACCCACTACACTATCCTGAATATTTAGCATCTGAACTTTGAGCTTGGAAATATTTTTGAAGATATTTTGCTCTTATTTCTAATGATTTTCTCACCTTTCATTAGTTTCCTGTGCTCTGAAGGTAGTTCTGTTAAGCTAAGGAGCACATATGAACCTGTAGAAGTCATCTAACTAACATGGTCTGTTAATTACAACTACAGGAACCCCACAAACAGTGTCTGCCCCGAATAAAGTTGCACCTCCAGTGTCAGTGCCGAGCCAAAGATTTACCGTACAGATTCCACCTTCTCAGTCCACACCTGTCAAACCAGGTAATGGGATGGGGAGGGGGAGGGGCGCTGTAAGTGATTCTTTTAAAATATTTTTTCTGAATTTTAAAATTTGTGAATAACTTGTGATTACAATTTATGCTCCTATAACAGGAAGGTGGCAGTAATGCTGCAAATAAGGGTTCTTCAGAGCGGGGTCTATGAGCCCACTAAAATTGTATGAAATTTTACATTTACCTATACATTTTGGCAGGGGGAGAGTATTTATTCAGCATGATCATCAGATTCTCAAAAAACATTGTGAACTGAAGTAAGAGTCTACAAATATAAGGCAGGGAATAGCACTTAGGGTCAAAGCTCAAGAAAATAATACAACTTTATATACATCAAATGCAAATTGTACCTTTACTCACTTCAGTGGAAGGATAAATACATATTAAGTCAGAGTAATCTAAGTAGAATTCTGTTATATAGTTTATTAATGCTTGTGTTTAGATTTCACATCTTCTGAAACCTAACTGCACACAGTATACTTATGTAAAATTTTGGCCTGTAAGAGAAGCATGATTTGATTCCTGACCTTGAATATTTGCCTTTAGTGTGTTCCATGATGCATGCAGTGCACTGCTTCCCATGACTAATTACAAATTGAAATTTGTAGTTGGTAAAAACAAAACAAAACACAACTTCTTTAACCATGTACTAGATACTAACTTAACTATACTTAAAGCACCAAAATTTATCAGTGTAATTCCCTGAGTTTTTTCTGTTTTGTTATTAGAATTGTTATTAGAATTACATTCAGCTTTGTTGACTACTTTTTACCATGTTTCTGCTTTTGGGTAATTCAGTTTGGGGGTGTTTTGTCTTCTATCTACAGTTCCTGCAACAACTGCAGTTCAAAATGTTCTGATTAATCCTTCAATGATTGGGCCTAAAAATATTCTTATTACCACCAACATGGTTTCATCACAGAGCACGGCCAGTGAATCAAACCCACTGAAGAGAAAACATGAAGACAATGACAACAATGATACTATGTAAGGAATATATAGTCTAGTCTAGATGGATTTCAAACATGTAGTTGGTTTTGAGCACAGTATACTAAACTAGAAAAAACATTCTAGATCTTTTCATGTTTTATCTTAGAAAGCTTAAATATAGCTGCAATATTTTTCACATTAAACTATTAGATTCTGTAAGGGTACCAATGTTTTTTCATTAAGCTCTAAATAAAAAGACTTTTTTCCTTATACTTTCATGAATGTTGAATCGTACTAGGGCAATTCTATTTTGGAAGCAGTTTTCTGCCATTTATCACTGACAGCAACACTTAATTTTCAGTTTCTACAGCCTGATCAGTGGACTGGTCTTTAACGGTGTAATTTCTAATGTGCATTTCAATGTTTTTCTTTTGTAAGGTAAAATAGTCACTTTTTTTTAATAATTTATTTTGGTATCATTAATCTACAATTACATGTGCAATATTACGGTGATTAAACTACCCCCTTCATCAGGTCCCCCCCATCAACCCCATTACAGTCACTGTCCATCAGCATAGCGAGATGCTATATAATCACTACTTGCCTTCTCTGAGTTGTATAGCCCTCCCCATGCCCCCCCAACATTACATCTGCTAATCATAATGCCCCTTTTACCCTCTTATCCCTCCCTTCCCACCCATCTTCCCCAGTCCCTTTCCCTTTGGTAACTATTAGTCCGTTCTTGGGTTCTGTGAGTCTGCTGCTGTTTTGTTCCTTCAGTTTTTTTTTCTTTGTTCTTATACTCCACATATGAATGAAATCATTTGATACTTATCTTTTTCGGCTTGGCTTATTTCACTGAGCATAATACCCTCTAGCTCCATCCATGTTGTTGCAAATGGTAGGATTTGTTTTCTTATTATGGCTGAATAATATTCCATTGTGTATATGTACCACATCTTCTTAATCCATTCATCTACTGATGGACACTTAGGTTGCTTCCATTTCTTGGTTATTGTAAATAGTGCTGCGATAAACATAGGGGTGCATCTGTCTTTTTGAAACTGGGCTGCTGCATTCTTAGGGTAAATTCCTAAGAGTGGGATTCCTGGGTCAAATGGTATTTCTATTTTGAGTTTTCTGAGGAACCTCCATACTGCTTTCCACAATGGTTGAACTACTTTGCATTCCCACCAGCAGTGTAGGAGGGTTCCCCTTTCTCCACATCCTCGCCAACATTTGTTGTTGTTTGTGTTTTGGATATTGGCCATGCTCACTGGTGTGAGGTAATATCTCATTGTGGTTTTAATCTGCATTTCTCTGATGATTAGCAATGTGGAGCATCTTTTCATGTGCCTGTTGGCCATCTGAATTTCTTCTTTAGAGAAGTGTCTATTCATGTCCTGTGCCCATTTCTTAATTGGGTTATTTGCTTTTTGTTTGTTAAGGTGCGTGAGTTCTTTATATATTTTGGATGTCAACCCCTTATCAGATACATCATTTATGAATGTAGGATGTCTTTGTTCTACTGATGGTGTCCTTTCCTGTACAGAAGCTTTTAAACTTGATATAGTCCCACTTGTTCATTTTTGCTTTTGTTTACCTTGCCCGGGGAGATATGTTCATGAAGGAGTCGCTCATGTTTATGTCCAAGAGATTTTTGCCTATGTTTTTTTCTAAGAGTTTTATGGTTTCATGACTTACATTCAGGTCTTTGATCCACCTTGAGTTTACCTTTGTGTATGGGGTTAGACAGTAGTCCAGTTTCATTCTCTTACACGTAGCTGTCCAGTTTTTCCAACACCAGCTGCTGAAGAGGCTGTCATCTCCCCATTGTATATCCAAGGCTCCTTTATCAAATATTAGTTGACTGTAAATGTTTGGGTTAATGTTTGGATTTTCTATTCTGTTCCACTGGTCTGTAGGTCTGTTTTTGTGCCAGTACCAAATTGTCTTGATTACTGTGGCTTTGTAGTAGAGCTTGAAGTCAGGGAGCATAATTCCCCCTTTTTGATTCCTCCTTCTCAGGATTGCTTTGGCTATTCGGGGACTTTTCTGGTTCCATATGAACTTTAGAATTATTTGTTCCAGTTCATTTAAGAAAGCTGTTGGTTGTTTGATAGGGATTGCATTGAATCTGTAGATTGCTTTAGGTAGTATAGCCATTTTGATAATATTTATTCTTCCTAGCCAAGAGCATTGGATGCATTTCCATTTGTTAGTGTCTTCCTTAATTTCTCCTAGGGGTGTCTTGTAGTTTTCAGAGTACAGATCTTTCACTTCATTCGTGAGGTATATTCCTAGGTATTTTATTCTTTTTGATGCAATTGTGAATGGAATTGTTTTTCTGATTTCTCTTTCTGTTAGTTCATCGTTAGTGTATAGGAAAGCAACAGATTTCTGTGTGTTAATTTTCTATCCTGCAACTTTGCTGAATTCAGATATTAGTTCTAGTAGTTTTGGAGTGGAGTCTTTAGGGTTTTTTATGTACAGTATCATGTCATCTGCAAATAGTGACAATTTGACTTCTTCTTTACCATTCTGGATGCCTTGTATATCTTTGTTTTGTCTGATTGCCGTGGCTAGGACCTCCAGTACTATGTTGAATAACAGTGGAGAGAGTTTGCATCCCTGTCTTGTTCCCGATCTTAGATGAAAAGCTTTCAGCTTCTCGCTGTTAAGTATGATGTTAGCTGTGGGTTTGTCATATATAGTCTTTATGATGTTGAGGTACTTCCCGTCTATACCCATTTTTTTGAGAGTTTTAATCATGAATGGATGCTGAATTTTGTCAAATGCTTTTTCAGCATTAATGGAAATGATCATGTGGTTTTTGTTCTTCTTTTTGTTGATGTGGTGGATGATGTTGATGGATTTTCGAATGTTGTACCATCCTTGCATCCCTGGGATGAATCCCACTTGATCATGGTGTATGATCCTCTTGATGTATTTTTGAATTTAGTTTGCTAATATTTTGTTGAGTATTTTTGCATCTACGTTCATCAGG
>JAQQAC010016209.1:59958170-60038708 GCA_029783875.1 Phataginus tricuspis | reverse complement strand
GTTAAGGTGCGTGAGTTCTTTATATATTTTGGATGTCAACCCCTTATCAGATACATCATTTATGAATGTAGGATGTCTTTGTTCTACTGATGGTGTCCTTTCCTGTACAGAAGCTTTTAAACTTGATATAGTCCCACTTGTTCATTTTTGCTTTTGTTTACCTTGCCCGGGGAGATATGTTCATGAAGGAGTCGCTCATGTTTATGTCCAAGAGATTTTTGCCTATGTTTTTTTCTAAGAGTTTTATGGTTTCATGACTTACATTCAGGTCTTTGATCCACCTTGAGTTTACCTTTGTGTATGGGGTTAGACAGTAGTCCAGTTTCATTCTCTTACACGTAGCTGTCCAGTTTTTCCAACACCAGCTGCTGAAGAGGCTGTCATCTCCCCATTGTATATCCAAGGCTCCTTTATCAAATATTAGTTGACTGTAAATGTTTGGGTTAATGTTTGGATTTTCTATTCTGTTCCACTGGTCTGTAGGTCTGTTTTTGTGCCAGTACCAAATTGTCTTGATTACTGTGGCTTTGTAGTAGAGCTTGAAGTCAGGGAGCATAATTCCCCCTTTTTGATTCCTCCTTCTCAGGATTGCTTTGGCTATTCGGGGACTTTTCTGGTTCCATATGAACTTTAGAATTATTTGTTCCAGTTCATTTAAGAAAGCTGTTGGTTGTTTGATAGGGATTGCATTGAATCTGTAGATTGCTTTAGGTAGTATAGCCATTTTGATAATATTTATTCTTCCTAGCCAAGAGCATTGGATGCATTTCCATTTGTTAGTGTCTTCCTTAATTTCTCCTAGGGGTGTCTTGTAGTTTTCAGAGTACAGATCTTTCACTTCATTCGTGAGGTATATTCCTAGGTATTTTATTCTTTTTGATGCAATTGTGAATGGAATTGTTTTTCTGATTTCTCTTTCTGTTAGTTCATCGTTAGTGTATAGGAAAGCAACAGATTTCTGTGTGTTAATTTTCTATCCTGCAACTTTGCTGAATTCAGATATTAGTTCTAGTAGTTTTGGAGTGGAGTCTTTAGGGTTTTTTATGTACAGTATCATGTCATCTGCAAATAGTGACAATTTGACTTCTTCTTTACCATTCTGGATGCCTTGTATATCTTTGTTTTGTCTGATTGCCGTGGCTAGGACCTCCAGTACTATGTTGAATAACAGTGGAGAGAGTTTGCATCCCTGTCTTGTTCCCGATCTTAGATGAAAAGCTTTCAGCTTCTCGCTGTTAAGTATGATGTTAGCTGTGGGTTTGTCATATATAGTCTTTATGATGTTGAGGTACTTCCCGTCTATACCCATTTTTTTGAGAGTTTTAATCATGAATGGATGCTGAATTTTGTCAAATGCTTTTTCAGCATTAATGGAAATGATCATGTGGTTTTTGTTCTTCTTTTTGTTGATGTGGTGGATGATGTTGATGGATTTTCGAATGTTGTACCATCCTTGCATCCCTGGGATGAATCCCACTTGATCATGGTGTATGATCCTCTTGATGTATTTTTGAATTTAGTTTGCTAATATTTTGTTGAGTATTTTTGCATCTACGTTCATCAGGGATATAGGTCTGTAATTCTCTTTTTTTGTGAGGTCTTTGCCCGGTTTTGGTATTAGAGTGATGCTGGCTTCATAGAATGAGTTTGGAAGTTTTCCCTCCTCTTCTGTTTTCTGAAAAACTTTAAGGAGAATGGGTGTTATTTCTTCTCTATATGTCTGGTAGAATTCAGAGGTGAATCCATCAGGTCTGGGGGGTTTGTTCTTGGGTAGTTTTTTGATTACCTATTCAATTTCATTGCTGGTGGTTGGTCTGTTTAGTTTTTCTGTTTCTTGCTTGGTCAGTCTTGGAAGGTTGCATTTTTCTAAGAAGTTGTCCATTTCTTCTAGGTTTTCCAGCTTGTTAGCATATAGATGCTCATAATATTCTCTTATAATTCTTTGTATTTCTGTGGGGTCCGTCGTTATTTTTCCTTTCTCATTTGTGATTCTGTTTATGTGTGTAGATTCTCTCTTTCTCTTAGTGAGTCTGGCTAGGGCTTTATCTATTTTGTTTATTTTTTCAAAGAACCAGCTCTTGGTTTCATTGATTTTTTCTATTGTTTTATTCTTCTCAATTTTATTTATTTCTTCTCTGATCTTTATTATGTCCCTCCTTCTAGTGACTTTGGGCCTCCTTTGTTCTTCTTTTTCCAATTTCAGTAATTGTGTCTTTAGACTGTTCATTTGAGAATGTTCTTCCTTCTTTAAATAGGCCTAGATTGCAATATACTTTCCTCTTAGAACTGCCTTTGCTGCGTCCCACAGAAGTTGTGGCTTTGTGTTGTTGTTGTCATTAGTCTCCATATATTCTTTGATTTCTGTTTAGATTTGGTCATTAACCCATTGATTAATTAGAAGAATGTTGTTAAGTCTCCATGTATTTGTGAGCCCTTTTGATTTCTTTCTAAAATTTATTTCTAGTTTTATACCTTTGTGATCTGAAAAGTTGGTTAGTAGGATTTCAATATTTTTTAATTCACTGAGGTTCTTTTTGTGGCCTAGTATGTGGTCTATTTTGGAAAATGTTCCATGTGCACTTGTGAAGAATGTGTATCCTGTTGCTTTTGGGTGCAGAGTTCTGTAGATATCTGTTAGGTCCATCTGTTCTAGTGTGTTGTTCAGTGCCTCTGTGTCTTTACTTATTCTCTGTCTGGTTGATGTCCTTTGGAGTGAGTGGTGTGTTGGAAGTCTCCTAAAATGAATGCATTGCTGTCTATTTCCTCCTTCAATTCTGTTAGTATTTGTTTCACATATGCTGGCGCTCCTGTGTTGGGTGCATATATATTTATAATGGTTATATCTTCTTGTTGGGCTGACCCCTTTATCATTATGTAATGTCCTTCTTTATCTCTTGCTACTTTCTTCGTTTTGAAGTCTATTTTGTCTGATACCAGTACTGCAACACCTGCTTTTTTCTCTTTGTTGTTTGCTTGAAATATTTTTTTCCATCCCTTCACTTTTAGTCTGTGTATATCTTTGGGTTTGAGGTGAGTCTCTTGTAAGCAGCATATAGATGAGTCTTGCTTTTTTATCCACTCTGTTACTGTGTCTTTTGATTGGTGCATTCAGTCCATTTACATTTTGGGTGATTATTGATAGATATGTACTTATTGCCATTGCTGGCTTTAGATTCGTGGTTACCAAAGGTTCAATGTTGCTTCTTTACTATCTAACAATCTAACTTAACTTTCTTGTTAAGTTATTGTGAACGCCGTCTGATGTTTCTTTATTTCTCCCTTCCTATTTTTCCTCCTCCATTCTTTATATATTGGGTGTTTTATTCTTTGCCTTTAGTTAGTATTTGGATGGTCTGCTTTCTTTTCTATTTTATTTTCTCTGGTGACGTCTTTTTAGCCTTAGGCATGCTTCCCTCTAGAGCAGTCCGTTTAAGATATCCTGTAGTGGTGGTTTATGAGAGGCAAACTCTTTCATCTTTCGTTTGGCTGGAAATTGTTTAATCCCTCCGTCATATTTAAATGATAATTGTGCTGGATACAGTATTCTTGGTTCGAGGCCCTTCTGTTTCATTACGTTAAATATATCATGGCATTCTCTTCGAGCCTGTAAGGTTTCTGTTGAGAAGTCTGTTGGGTTTTCCTTTGTAGGTGATCTTTTTTCTCTCTAGCTGCCTTTAATACTCTGTCTTTATCTTTGATCTTTGCCATTTTAATTATTATGTGTCTTGGTGTTGTCTTCCTTGGGTCCCTTGTGTCGGGAGATCTGTGAGCTTCTGTGGACTGTGAGAGTATTTCCTTTCCCAGCATGGGAAAGTTTTCAGCAATTATTTCTTTAAAGACACTTCTATCCCTTTTTCTCTCTCTTCTTCCTCTGGTACTCCTATAATGCGAATATTGTTCCATTTGATTGGTCACACAGCTCTCTTAATATTCTTTCACTCCTAGAGATCCTTTTATCTCTCTACCTCAGCTTGTCTGTATTTCTGTTCTTTGATTTCTATTCCATTAAAAGTCTCTTGCATCTCATCCAGTCTGCTTTTAAGCCCGTCTATGGGTTGTGTGATTTCTGCATTGTCTTTCCTCACTTCCCTCACTTCCTCCCTCAGCTCCTGCACATTTCTCTGTAGATCCGTCAGCATGGTTATGACTTTTATTCTGAATTCTTTTTCAGGAAGACTGTGCATTTCAATCCCTTCAGGTTCCCTCTCTGGGGTTGTCTGGGTCTGGAGCTTTATCTGTACCATATTCCTCTGTCTTTTCATGGCTATAGAAGTGGTTGCTGGTAGTTGCCACATATGTCAGCTGGGCTCTTTATGACTTTAAAAAGGAAAAAAAAGAAAGAAGGAAGAAAAAGAGAAGAAAAAACAAAAAACAACAACAAAAAAAATGCCCACCGGGAGTGGGTTCTGTGGGGATGCTGTAGGTGGCGCTGTTGCTCCACTATTCCAGAGCCGTGGCCACGCCACTCCGCAGGGCCCTTTATAGCTCTGGCCAGGGTGGGAACGAACAGGAGACTGTTGAGCTCTGTGGGAAGTCTAATTGCGGCCACCCTTTCCCAGTCACCAGCTAAGGGGTCCTAAACTACCCAGGCCTACCAGCCTGCTGGGCTGAGTGTGCCAGGGCAATCCGGTCCTCCACTGGGCTCCTGTCTCTTTAAGACCGCTGAAAAAAGCACGCACTTTTCTTCTTCTTTTTTTTTCTTTCCGGAGCCGGCTGCAAGCAGCCTGGCGCATTCCCCGCTCAGACCTGCACCCTCTGTCTCTCCAATCTCCGCTACACCGCGCGATGTGTGTCAGTGCTCCCTGCGCAGATCACCGGGGCTGGTTATTTCACAGGCCTGTACTTCCACTTCCTCCTGGCTCTGAATCCTCTCCTCCTGCTGGTGCGCTGGAGTGGGGGAGTGCTCGGGTCCCACCGGGTCGCGGCTCCGTATCTTACCCGCCTCGTGGGGTGCCGAGTCCTCTCAGGTGTAACTGCACACTGTGCACTTTCCTGTGTATTCTGATCTCTCTTTAGGAATAGTTGTATTTGCTGTATTTTCATAGATAAATATAGTGTTGCGAGGAGATGTCTGCCACCCTGCTCACGTCACCATCTTCCCGGAAGTACTCCAAAATAGTCACTTTTATTGTCACCAAGTTTTTTGACCAGATCTCTCTCAATCTAGAGAACATTTTTTAGAGAGGATGGGTTTAGAGGGATAATAAGTCCACTTTGAATGTATTTGTTTCTCGGTGTTCCCTAACCTCCTAGCCTCATCAACCCCATTTCTAGATCCCATTCATTTTCTGCACCACCCCTTCCCCATAGGCTTAAGTTTCTACCCATTGCTCTTAAATTTAGAAGGCCAAACCTGGAGTTTTAATACTGTCATTTCTAATAATACAGCTCAGTGTCACTTTCATATTTTTAAACCTGCTTTACATGCCTGATATTCTATGGTTTGCTTTAACCTGAAGGTTTGCATTTGCTTTGTATTTCTCCCTATACCACAGCAGTTGAGTTTTATCCCTTGCTTGTTATGCCATTGAGTTTTACTCTGCTTCTGACAGGTAGTTTTGAGCCATTTACATTGTTTGTCTTATGAGTTGTTAACTACTGTATTTCACATTTCCAGATTTTAAATAGAAGATGGTATAGCTTAAAATCTGCCTTGATACATATTTTACACTGGTCCTAGGCAAAACCACTGAAGAGCCAAGTGTTTTCTTCCTTTTTACTACTCGCATGTATGATCACTACTACTTGAACACTCCTACTGGTATAATTCAGATCATTCTTCTAGCTTGTTGCTGAGGATGTCCCACATTAAGATGAGATCAAACCTGAAGGTACTCTAATGGTTTTCCTTCCTTTAGAAGGCCAACAGTAAAAAATAAATATGTGTAATGTGACTTGCATTTATGTGTACTTCTGCATAGGTTTCCTAGTGTTGTTGTGATGTTGCTACTTTCCCTATTTTCCATGTATACACATTTAAACATCTTACTGGGAAAGACTGCAAACCTTTCAAAATTATAAACAGGTTTGTTTTGTTTTTAAGTAAGCTTGACATATTCAACAAAGGAATACTTTTGCAGAATTTTCTAAAATAACTTTTCATATAATTTGGAACTTGTAGCCAAGGTTCCTCAAAACTCAAAACACAAGTAAGTTTCATCTTAGGATGGTGCTTGGTACATCAAAGAGAAATAGTCTAGTAGCAGGAAACAAATGTCTCATCAGTTTGTTTTGGATATCAGAAAAAGATAGCATCAAACTTGTAACAGATATGACCAGCATCATAGGACAAAAATGTTCATTATATAGCATAAGATATCATTACTTGAATGTTCTCAGGGAGGCAGTATTAACAAAATGCCTAGGTTCTAGTCCTGGCTCCATCATTTACCAACTGTGTGACCTTACTTCACCTCTGAGCCTTGTTCTCCTCACTAGTAGTAGGAATCCTAACACTGACAGGGAATGTTGTGAGGGCTTAATTGGTGTATGTGAAAGTTTTCCAAATTGTAAAATGCTATGTAACTCTAAGGAATTGCTAATGTTTTTGTTCCAAGATCATGAATAAAAAATTGAAATTAATCATATGTCTTTCATTTTTGACTTAAGGGATTCAAGGAAGATGAACAAGGCCCAGTAATTCTGTGGTCCAGAAAGCAATTAAGATTTAATTGGTGAATTCATTAAAAAATCAGGGAACTGCTTGCTTTTATTTGCATTAGCATGTGACTCAGTGAAGCAAAACAAAGATCAAAGAGTATGGGTTTAAATCTGTTAAAAACATAGCATGCTCTGTCTCTGGTGGGAATCTGCATATAATTGAGATTGCAATTAGTATTTATTCACTTACTAGGTCAGCCAGTGGGTGGTGTGCTCTTTCAGATGAAGCCTGCTTTATCTTACAGATCTTTCTTCCTTAATTATGCCCACCTAACCTAGCTTCAAGAATGACTTAAGGCAGCTCTTGTCCTGCAGCTTCTAGGTGGAATTTTTTAAAAAGATACACTGATCAGAAATGGAGTGAGGACACTGTCATCCCAGGTTCTTCCTTTTTATAAATTGGAAACAAGTGTCTTTGATCTGAGTATCAATATAGGAATATACCCAGCATGCAAGAAGAATGGAAGATGTAATACACACTGTGGCCTAAGGAGTCCAGAGTGAAGGGAAGTACTCAAGGTAAAGAAAACTAATCAGATATACAAAGCATTGTGTATGCCACCGTATGTATTTTAGTACAGGTATACACACACACGGAATATGCTTTTTGTATGCATTAAGTAGCTCTAGACTGAAGGAAACTGGTCTTAACAGTAGTTGCTTCTAAAGAGAGAAACTTGGAAGACTGAGGAAGGAAGGAGTCTCTTCTCTTTGTGTAACCCTCTTCATATCATGGACTAGAAGGAAGTTTTGGACATAAAGAAGAAAGGAAGCAGGAAACACTGAGCTCAGGAGATTCAATTTGGCATGAAGATTGCAATTTTTCTGAATACAGGCATTAATACATTGGGGGTTAAAAGTGCACCTGCTTGTTATATTTAATGCCTAAAGTTTTGCAAGGTTTCATCACTAATTCATATAATAAATCAGGAAGCACATCTTTATATTATTGTAGTTTATATACTCACTAGTTGTAATATACTATTTTCCTTGACTAGGTTGTAAATTCCTCCAGGACATAAATGCTATCTTTATGCCCTTTATTATGTCCTAAGCACAAAGCATGTACTCAAAATATTAGCTTATTTGTGTTCCCCCATTTATTCCCTGTATTAATGACCCAAATACATAGGAAAAGATCCTAGAAGCAGAGCCCTGTAGAAGTTACTTAAAAGGGACAATTGAGGATTGACAGATGAACTGGCAGTCGTAGAGTCTTAAGTGCCTGGGTTTTTGGGGTTGTAATACACAATTATTTTCATTCCTCTGTACATTTGATATAATGTTGGGAAAAATGCTGTCAGAAAGGTAATCAGTAGGGGGAAAAGTCATCAGTATGTTGCAGTTCTAGCCTAACTGTGACATTAATTTGCTGGATCTATGGGTAGCATCTATGGGACTCAAAGGATTGAACTAAGAATTCCTGCTTCTCAAACCAGGTACCATTAGAGGTATGCAGAAACATGGTATACTTTAAAATTAAATACAATTATGGGGACAGAATTAAAATACAAATAAAATTAAGGAAAACTTCCAGCCTTCAAAATTTTTTTCAAAGTAACCACCAAAATTTCCTTTTGCTGTTCTCTCCAGAGTTAAGCAAAAAAGTCCTAGTCTAGAATCATCATTTCAGGGAGTGAGGCACAATGAAAAAGCGCAGCCTTTGGAGTCAGACAAACCTGGACTTGAATCCCTGCTGTTACTTATCAGCCCTGTGATCCTGTCCAAGAGCTTAACTATTTCTTTATCCATAAAGGTGAAATCTTGTATGTAAAATGCCCAGCAGAGAAATTCTGGTTAAAAATGGCCTTTTGAAACCACATGTGTTTACCTCTGCAGACTCCTAAAACCCCATTAAAATGAGAGGAAAGAGAAAGGGGAAACTACAAGGACAAAAAAAGAATCAGAATCAGAATCATTTCTTGGCCTTCGGGCTAAGATCAAGTGCAGAATGTCATTAAATTTTCAGTAGTGACAATGAGGCAAAGCCTTTAAGTCTGACAAACTGGTATGTAGGCTGAAATTCAACATATAACAAAACAGGCAGGTGTTAAGTGCTGAATAAAGATATTTTCAGATACATAAGGTCTCAAGAATTTTGCCTCCCAAGCACGCCTTCTCAAGAAGCTAGTGGAGTCTTGTTTTTTACAAAAACAAGAGTAAATCAAGAAAGAGGGGATGAGGGATCCAGGAAAGGGAAGGTGGTCCAACAAAGTAGGTAAAAGGTAACTGAGGGTTACCCTGGAGAGTTTTCCTCCATAAAGAGGGAATTCCAGAGCAACAGCTGTACAGCAAAAGGACAAACCAGAATGGGAACACAGACTCCAGGAGGTGCATCTCTAATTAAAATGGACTGTCTCGTATGTTTGAATTTATTGAGAATGAATCTGTGACAGATACATAGGAAGAACATTTCTTAAACTGTTACTAACCCCAAAGAAAATAAAAAGGCACATAATATAGCCATAGCATACAACATAGCTTTAACTAGTATCTATCATTACAACATAGACTAGAATTATGACGAAACTGTATTGGGAGGACGAAGAAAGGGAAGTACATACGGAACACAAGCTGTAAGTAAGCTAAACCTTCCCATGTATGAAACTAAGAGACACCTTCTTAAAGAAAATCAAGATGAGTATAAGCATGTTACTCAGAAATACGAAGGTAAATACAAGAAAAAAGCTAACAGTTGAAAGAACTCACCTGCGGGGAGTGGGAACCACAAATGGGAGGATTGGGCTGAGGCCTTTTTTTTGGTCTTGACTTTTTAAATTGTGGTCATGTGTAATAGATAAAAATAAAATTTTAAGTACAGTGGAATATTATTCAACCATAAAAAAGAGAGAAATCCTGTCATTTGCAATAGCATGGATGGAACTACAGGGTACTATGCTAAGTGAAATAAGCCAGGCAGAGAAAGACAAATACTTACGATTTCACTTATTTGTGGACTCTAAAAACAAAACAACTAAAATGAACAAAACAGCAGCAGACTCATAGACACTGAGAAGTGACTGGTGGTTACCATGGGGGAGGGATTGGAATGAGGGGTGGTTAAATAGATCAAGGGGATAAAGCACAAAATCTCAATCATAATATAAATTAGTCACAGGGATGAAAATACAGCATAGAGAATATAGTCAGTTCTATAACATCTTCCTATGTTGACAGTTAGTAATTGCACTAGTTGGAGTGAGCATTTAATAATGTAGAATCACTATGTTGTACAACTGAAACCAATATAATACTGTGTATCAACCATACTTCAATAAAACATGTATCAAATAAATAAATTAAGCACCTATCGCAGTGTCTGACATAAAGGACCTCAGTAAGAATAAACATTTATCTAATCCCCCTACCTCCCCGTTGCTGCTGCCCCATTTCTGGCATTCAGAAACGTAGATGATTTGATCCCATCCTCAAGGTTCTGTTCTCACCCTAACAAAGTATGACAGGAAAAAAATTCCAGTTTAAATGGATACTTTTATTATTTATTTAATAGATCACCAACTGCATCTCCCTCCCTCCCTCCCTCCCTACAATACAACTGGAATTCCATCTTGTTTCCACGCTGAGTAGTGAGACAATGACAAAGCTAATCAGAATAACGTACTTCAAAAAGTGAACTAAGCAGCTCACTTTCTTTTAACAGGCAATATATAAATATATGCAAATCTAGAGTGCGCAATGCTTTAAGTCACTAAGAAATTCAAATGGGATCTTGAAGAATGTAGGCAAATCCAGGGCATAGTAAGGATGAGGTGAGATGAAGTGCAACTGTTTAAAGGTTCCTGGCATTGCCATCTCTTGGCCAATAGCTGAATCTTGATAGGGGAAAATTTTAGCTAATGCCAAGTGAAGATGCAGAAAACACTGACTTAGGGACTGTGCACAGGAACCAAAAGGCAGGAAACCACTAAACATTGCTGAGAGCATCCACCCCAGGAAGGACTTTACCTGTTTTTGAGAAAGCACAGAAACACAGACAGTATTACTACAGGACCCACTAAACCATTTATCTGTTTCCTTCTATCTTCCCAATAACATGTCAGTTCTTCTTTAAGGATATATGGCCATGAACTGAGTAACTTTCACACTTTGGGTCCCAAGTCTACTAGCGCATAACCTGTTTGAGTATAAGTCTTCAAATCTATCCCCTCACCACTTCAAACGGACACCAGGGGCTTTATTTGAAGTTCCTCCATTTGTACTGCCCAGCTAATAATGGCTGCTAAGGACAATACTACCCACTACCTCCACTCCATTCTACCCACCTCTCACTGCATAACCCCCAAACTTCCCCCAAACAAGCCAAAAAAAACAGCAAAGAACCTCACCTTCCAGGAGCTCTAAACTGGCACCACCTCCAGTGCTCACATGGCTGACTTTATCCTCTGTGTTCCATTTGGCACAGCAAGTGGCAGTATCTCCACCCCCTGTTGAATGAAGAAAGTCAAGTAAAAAGAGGAAAGGAGAAGAAAAAAAAAAAGAGAGAAATGATTGGCACAAAAACTAGAAAGCAGTGTGCTCTCAAGCCCAAAAGGTAACTGAGTAACCCCCAACTTCGTCTCATTAAGAGGCTCCTCCATGAATTATACACCCAGTTAGTTCTCAAGATTCACCAATCACTAAGAAACCCAGAAAAAGTGAACCACTTCCCTCCTACTTTCCTGTGATCAGAATTCTGCCAGCTCACACTGGCGTCTTTGTATAGAACCCTTTACCTATGATGGTGATACAGCCCCTGGAAGTGGCTTTCACCACCTCGTCCATGAGGGCTTTGGTTCCTCGGGCAAAAGCTTCCCATTCAAATACGCCCACAGGTCCATTCCACACGATCTGCTTCGCCCGAGTGACAGCCTCAGCGTACTTCTTGCTGCTCTCAGGACCACAGTCCAAACCCTAAGGGAGAGAGTTAAAAGAGGATAAGCTACGAAGAACAGCCACTCAGAAGAGCAAGTACTACCTCCACCAAGACCAGAACTCAAGGCTGATCACCAAAGTTGCTTCTAGAACCAAGACATACCCTTCAGTCTTTAAAATTATAAACCTGTCCATGTCCTTCATAGAAAATCAAGTCTTAGAGAGAACCTCAAAAGTTATTTGATAAAAACATTCTTAGCCACACTATTTATGATTGGAAAGAACTAGATGGGTAGTCAATTGTACCCTGCTCAGAAGACATGTGGCGATGTCTGGAGACATTTTTGGTTGTAAAAGCATGGGGCAGTGTGACGGGAGGGGGTAGCCAGCAGGCTGGTGGACAGACAGTAGGGTACCACTCAACATTGTGCAATATACAGGATCGTTCCCCACAACAAACCTCCCTGAGACGTCAACAGTGCCAAGGCCGAGAAACACTGAACTAAATCATAATCACCAGGAGGGCTTATTCCAGCACAAATTGCTGGGACCGAGCCCCAGAGTTTCTAATTCAATAAGGCTGCGGAGGGGCCCAAGGACTTGCACTGTTTTAACAAGTTCCACAATGATGATTATGGGGCTGTTCTTGGGCCCACACTTTGAGAAACACTAAAATAACTAAAACCCACATGCCTAACAAAAGGAAAATGACTAAGCAAACTAGTATGTCAACATGAGATAGTTACTCATACAGCTATTAAAATGGTAGTACGTGAGGTAATGAGAAAACTACAATCAACTATTTAAATTAGTCCTTAATAGACACATACAATTTCCCTTGCTTATAATCTGTATTATTCTACCTTGTTTTTAAGGAAAATTTTTTACACAGGTAGCAAAATAATACCTCTAGAAAGGTAGCAAAATAATCCAGAACAGTCCAAACAATGAAAGTACACAGCACCATCCCCAGTTTATAAATACTTAATAAACATTAAATAGATGAAGAAAGAGAAAATGGTTTTGTCCTCACATTACTAACGAAGCCAGCAGCAATGACAGCGTCGCTTTCCCCCATGCATTCTCCCCCAGGGAGGGCCTCAATGCAACACTTAAGAGCCCTCTCCAACAGAGACCTCCGGTACAAATTCTTTTAAAATGCTTGTTGGTTGCTTGAATGAATGACACCAACATATTTTTGTTCAGTCACACTCCCAACCACCCAAGTGACTCACCATCCAGCCAGCAGGTATGCCAGAGGCCACAGTGGCTTGGCCAGTCTTGGCATTCTCATCGAACTTGTCAGCAGTAACAAAGTCAACAGGCAAGGTAATCTTCACACCATTCTTCTCAGCTTTAGACATCAGGTCTTTGACGATCTTGGCTCCCTCTTCATCAAACAGAGAAGTGCCAATCTACAGAAGGGAGCCAAGATGAGGAACCTCTGCACTAGGAACATATACTAACTGCCTCACAAAGCATACAATGCAATACAAAGAATTCAAAGACAAAAGAAAAACAACCTGCCAAAATATTGGGGTTTTTAGGTCTCATGTCAGAAGCAGGCTTTCTTTTTAAACTTACATAACCTGCTATCTCTCATGGAGAGCTATTTCACAACCGCTTGACACTGGTTTCCTACCTCCATGTTGTTGAGCACTTTCAAGAAGGTAAAAGCCATTCCACCACCAATAATCATCTCATTGACTTTGTCCAGCATGTTATTGATCAGTTGGATCTTGTCTGCAACTTTAGCTCTAGAAGGGAAAGCAAGAGTCATCACCAAAAGACCAAACTATGGATGAAGTGAGTTATTACATAGAACCTGAGGTTTTGTAACAAGGCACAGGAACAGAGAAATGCCCCACAAAGTGACAAAAGTATTAGCTAACTTTGCCCTGTGTTTCCCTAGCCCTATAAAAGGCCAATCTATTCCAAGAAACCCTTTTAAGGTGTGGCTCTAGACCAAGAAGGGCTTCACTATTGTTTTAAAAAAGCCATGACATTGGGGTATGGGTAGGGACTTGATGATGTGGGTAAATGTAGTAACCACATTGTTTTTTCATGTGAAACCTTCGTAAGAGTGTATATCAATAATACCTTAATTAAAAAAAAAAAGCCATGAGTTCCAAATGGGTCTATTTTGCCCCTTTCCCCAAAAATATCAGTCAAGATTGCTAATAGTACCTGAGCAAGAATGCTAATTTTGGGATCCTCCAGCCCACTTAGAACTACACTAACACCAGAGCAGGGATCAGACTATACAGCAAATATATACTCAGTAAAAGTAGATATTCACACCCTTAGGTCTATGATCTATTGCTAGGACACTTGCTTTATGGCATATTCACTATTCATCTCGACACTCAATTCGGGTCATTTATTGACGACCTGTTCTGTGCCAAGCACTGTTCTACATCTTTGAGAAACAACAGTGGGCAAAACCAAAAATCCTTACCCCTCAAGAACTTATTTTTGAGTAGACAGAAATAAGACAATAAACACAGGCATCATTTTCACCTTCCTACGGGAGAAAAAAAATCTAAGCTAACGAAAAACAAACAAATTCACTTGAAACACAACTTTTAAATCTCTCCCTTAAATATAGCTTGCCTTCCATAAACATTCCTGTGTATGTAACTCCCTCTTAAGTGAACAAATCACCTTGCTCCTATTTTCCCCCTCATTCAATAAGTATGGTGATGCCTGTGAGAGACCCTATGCCAGAATTTCTAAAATCGAAGTTCAAAATTACGGCAATGTGGGAGAATGAATGAAAAGAGACTGTTCATCTCACTTGTGAAGACTGGTTACCACCAAGGGTTAAAAAAGAATTAACTGTTATACACACATACACACACACACAGGAAATAAAAACAGAAAAAAGATTCAATCTCTTCTGAAGAATGTGGGATATATTATAGTGCAAATGCCCTACTTCATCAACAAATCAATGGAACAAAAATAGCCAGAGGGGACTATTATAGAATAAAAGATCCCTAACAACAAGCTGCAATGCACGGACTTCATTTGGATCCTTATTCAACCAAACCAAATGTAAAAAGAAATTCCTGAGATGATCAAGAACTTCTGAATACTGACTGGGTATCAGATGATAGTAACAAAACTGCTAAATTTTGGTAGGTGTAGTTATTTAAAAGAAATACCTTGTCAGTTATAAAATGCATACAGAAATACTGTAAATTGTATGATGTCTAAGACTTGCTTAAAAATACTCCTGAAAAAACGGGATTAGAGGACACATGAAATAAGACTGGCAAAAATGTCATAATTGTTGAATCGGGTGACAGGTACTGGAGACTTACTACACTATTATTTCAATTTCTATACATGTTTCAGTGTTTCCATAATAAAGTTTTTTTTCATAAGTCGTAAAATCTTCCCCAAAATTGTTAAGTCTAAGCAAACTACACTACAAGAAAGGTGGCAAAACAACCTCCACATCAACGTCCCCAAAACCAGTATTTCAGGCTTATTCTAAAACCTAATAATAACCAGTAGGTGGCATGTACCTCACGTTCTACAGAAAGTTGGAAAACGAAGCTCAATTACTAAATCTCCTGGAAAGCATAGATCAGTCTTTACAACCCAGTGCACAAGAGGGGCAACACTTCCTGGACACAGATAACAACCTGCACCCACCAGAATTATTTTTAGGACCCTGCAACTGGGCTCATGAAGCCTGAGGACAACTATGCTGTCTGAAATTGACACCCAACTCCAGAGTCGGCTTTCACAGGGAAAGGCTATGT
Organism: Phataginus tricuspis; assembly: GCA_029783875.1. Classification (NCBI taxonomy): domain Eukaryota; kingdom Metazoa; phylum Chordata; class Mammalia; order Pholidota; family Manidae; genus Phataginus; species Phataginus tricuspis. The sequence goes on along the minus strand of JAQQAC010016209.1, from coordinate 60,023,403 downwards.
GTGTTCAATCCCAAGAAGGAAAAAAGCCATGCTCACTGAAGGGTCAGGGGTGTCCAACCATAAAGAGGCTGATTTCTAGACAGCCACGCCAAGTGGCAGGAAGTTATCTTACCCACACAGCCCCAGGTCCCTGGCCCTACCCTATCACCTAAAATTTATACTCCTAGCCGCTTAACCCAAAATTCTGAAATTTGTTTTTAAGCAAGCAATGAGATTATCATTATCTACATGGTACCTTTCCCAACAGGAGTGTCAATTTGGAAAAATGAGTTCTAAAATGACACATTCAATACATCTGAAGAGGTCTTCATAGTTATTCCTTGCCAGATTGTATGTATGTAAAGAGGTCAAGCGCTTCAAAAATTGTTAGACGACCAGCTATGGTGCATCTTTCCCATTCCTTCTTCCACAACCGTTTTCTATCCTCTCAACCCTGCTCTCTGTCCCAGAAGGCTGTTCCTGCATATGGACTACATCAAGGGGTTCCCTTGCCCTCTGGCTTCCAGTTGCATTGCAGCTAATTGGGGGTGAGAGAGGGTATATCAGAAGACTGGAGAGACATCACAGTAGTTATTTCCCTGGCTCCCTCCCTGCCAGAAAACTATACCTACATCCCATGACCGAAGGCTACAATTCCTATCACAGGGCCCTCTCCACACAACTACCCTCTCTGGATTCCAGCAACCGTTTCTCCCTTTGCCCCTTCAGGCCTAGGGAAGGTGACAGCTGTTGCAAGCCCCAGTTTACTGTACTGTCCCTTTTGGGTTTCCCTAAACCCTACCCAAATCTTTATAGACAGTCCCTTTATTAAATTATCCTCAGTAACCCCATTTGATTCTGCTGATGATAAACCACCCAAGTTATGGTCCAGCGGCAGAGAAATGCACTACTTCAAGCCTGATCTTGAGGAGTTCCTCATACCCGCCCAGGATGGCCAGGAAGGGTCGCTCTGGGCTCTCCAAGGCCTTGGCAAAGTAGTTCAGCTCCTTCTTCATCAGAAAACCTCCAGCCTTCTGGGGCAGATTGACTCCTACCATGGAACTAAAAAAGACCAGAGACATTGAAATTTTAGTCAACCAATATCAATTTTCCCAATTCACTTTATCCTTATCACTCAAATACTTTCACTTCTGAGATTCTAGGAGACCAAGGCTTTCATCCCTAAACTGCAACAAAACCACTAAGGCACAAGATAAGTTTTTTGACCAGTAGTGCGGGGTTCAAGGGGAACAAGTAAAAAGCAATGATGTTAAGTAGAATTTAAGACACCCAATTAAGAGTCTTCAGGCCAAGGGTTTACCCACAAAAAGTAAAAAGCCAACTGATGACAACAGAAGAGGATTCTTCAGTTTGCTTCCTAATGATGGCATAAGATTCTGATCCCACAGTGTACACAAAAGGAGAGGTCCACATGCAATATTTAAAGTGAGAAAGAGCAACCTCTCCCTGAGTCTCAACAAAAAGCTCCACAATTCTCAACATTTTTTACTTTTATTTCCTCTTTGGCTCAGGGATACTCAACAACAGCCACAGTCAAACTGGTAGCTCCAATTAGAGACAGAAGCTGAAAGATCATGGCATAACACAGATTATCTCCAAAAGCGACCCAGAGCTTGGGCTGCTCAGGTCAACAGAGGAAGACTGCTCCCAGCTCAACATCAAACAAGAGTCAGTACCTGTGGGCCCGGTGGGCAGTACCAAAAGCATCATTGACATAGACATCCCCCAGCTTGGAAAGTGATGCTTGGAAGGCTTCTATTTTGGATGGCTCGGCTTTAACCTACAGAGAAAAAAAAAAAAACAACAGAAAAACCAACACAGGAAATGTTGATGGCTCCAAGACAACTATAAAAGCATTTCATACCAAGAGTCCTCTTGAAGTTCTCTAACGACCCACATTGGTGGGACATCAATTCTGGCAACTAGCCAACAAGATCTGTTCTTTCTTCCAAGTACTCCAGGTCTTTTGGTCATTTGTACATGTTTCTGCTCTCTGCCTGCCCTCAAATTGCAAACCTAAGGTTGCTGAACTGTGGCTTAACTTCTAACCACGTGAAGTTAACCATATCCCACTAGCCTCTCCCCAGCTCTCAGGACAAGATTCCAATTATCCTTCCTTCTCCTCATCTGGACTTACTTCCTCCTTTCAACTCACTCTTCTGTAAATGTTAGGATTACACTTGACTTAAGCTGCTGGCTACCAAGGCCTTTCTGCAAATGGAAGAAAGGCTCTCACATATATTCTTCATGAAAGTAACAAGGGCAGGCTGGGAGAGAAGGCACATGGGAACATGACAACAGATAAGGACTTCAGAAACACTTTATATTGATTAAAAGGAGATATTTTATACAGCGTTCCTCAGGCATCTGGGAAAACAAATAAAATACACTTTTACCAAAAATAAGAGAACAAAAAGTAGAAGTAAAATATAGGGCTTTGAAGTATCAGCTGACTATCCAGAGATTCCCTTTAAAGTGGACAGAAAGCAGATGGTATGATAAACAAAGAGTCTCTGGTAGGTGACTAAGCAAAGATGCACAGGAAGCCACATGATGGGGGACATGGTGCAGGAGAGCACTCAGAGCAGATGTTCACCTGAGTCACGGCCCACTCCTACCCTCCTATGTATCGAGGTGAGGGAGGCTGCCACAAGGAACAGAGACTTTTCTCTAATGACACAAAGAATGCAGGGCACTAATGCTAAAACTAAAGACTGCAGAGCCCCTATAATCTCTCAAGAATGGAATATCATCTGCCACTGGTGACTGAAGATGATTCCTGTAGTAATGAAAATACTGCCTGAATGGCAGGAGACCTGGGTTCTGGGCCCAGCTCTAACTTCACTAACTCACCATGTAACCTTTAGCAAGGTGCCTGCCCTGGTATCTTCCCATCTATTAAAAGGTGCAACTTCTTTAAGAATTGTTTGAGGAAAACTGGGGCAAACTGAAAGCTCTTCATGGAAAAGGCGCTACAGAAATTAAAAATCAGAACACACTTATCTTGATCTGCCAATAACTAAAAGGAAGAGAATGCTGCTAAAAGACCAATGTAGGAAACACTGGACAAAGGAAAAATTCTACGTCCTCATTTTTTTAATCCAGTTTGGACCTCTGACTAGCTCCTACAATTTCAAGCATTGAGACACTGGACACTAAATGTAAAGTTAATTAACTAAAAACATCACAGGCTAGCAGAGTTGGTTCATCACTTCCTAAATGAAAGGTTTTCCCTCAATTTGCCAGTCACCTCCTGCCACTTCCAAGCCCTGGGGTCTGTGCAGTGAGTTTCAGTCTCAAACGTCACCAACTTTTAGGTCAGCACTTGCCGCCTACTACTAGAGCAAGACCATGCCAGTGGAAGGGTAAGGCAATACCAGGGCCTGGGTTGCTAAGAAAAGAAACTGCTTGAAAGCAGGTACTCCAATGACCCCAGGAAATGTCAGAAGCACAACCAGGGATTGAGACAGTGACCTCAAGAGTATCTTTTTCCCAAAGACACTAGAGACCTTATAAGTGGAAAGCACTAAAAGGGGCCTAAAGACTCCCTTCTATCAGTAGACAAATTCCAAATCACCTTCAAAGAGCCAGTTCTATCACTTAATATTTCAATTCTGGTTTTCTGGTCATAGTAATCTGTTTAGTGTGTTATCTATGGTTGCTCTTATTTTGTTTTTTTTCCTATGGTTGCTTTTGCATGACAAAGGCAGAGTTGACTAGTTCCAAAGAAAGAGAGACGACATATGGTTGTGACTCACTATATGGCCCACAAAGCCTAAAATATTTACTGTCTGGCCTTTTACAGAAAACGTTTGCTGATCTAATGGACTGAGCTATATATGAACCCACCAACAGCACCACTACCTCTAACTTTAGTCAAATGACTACCTTTCTGAGGATTAGCTTCTTCCTGAAATGATAATACCTGTACTTCCTTGTGTTAAAGAGAAATTCAAAGAAAAATGCTTTACACTTCTTTAAGAAAAATGCCTCAAATCCAATGCAGTATCATGACCATCATTTACCCAACTATAATCAATTGTCCCAAACAGTCCCTTTATAGTTGATTCAGGAAAGTACTCTTTCTGCTCACACAATTTTTTTATAAGGAAAACCCCAACTACATCAAATTTAATTTACTGTTTGTAAGTACCAAGCTCAAGCTTTGAGTTAACTCCCTTCTAAATAAGAACACAGATTGTCCTTCCATAATACTCTAGGGTCTGTTGCTTGGAAAAGCTGTTCCAACCTTGACAGACAAAAAAAAATCTAAAACTCTGCTGAACACCTGGTGTAGCATGTACACTCAGCCCCACCACCACCTGTAATAGCTTCCTCTAATCTTCAATCATATCTCACAGATTCAGCCCTCCTCGCCCACACTAATGTCAAAATCACAAGTGTTACCTTGTTCCCAGAAGCATCTTTTCCCTTCCCTTCTTCCTCCACATGAAAGCGAAGGTTCTCCAAAAGGATGACAGATCCAGCAGCTGGGTCAGCACAAGCTTTCTCCACTTCTGGACCCACACAATCCTTCAAGAACAAAACATCCCTGGAGAGAGCAAGAGGTGGAGACAACACTTGAGCAGTCTAAAAATTAAGAACCAGTAACAACATGCTTGACAATGTCTTCTGTCACAGAGTCCACCAGCACCAGAGCCTGGCACTTACTTGCCCAGCAAAGACTTGAGTTCTACAGCAACTGGCTCCAAGGAGTACTTGTCAGGCATGGGGACACCATCAGGCCGGCCCAGGTGGCTCATAAGAACAACTGACTTGGCTCCACTGTCCAAGCAGAATTTGATGCTTGGGATGGCAGCCTTGATCCTATAACCAAAAAGAGACAGCAGACAGAGTAAGGTTTCTCCTAGGAAGCAGTGGGAATTATTTTATTCTTGGCCTTATAAAACACAAAGCCCCTTTCCTCTCCAAATTCCTTCAACTCTACTATTGGTAACTCAGTGAGGGTACTCAGGTTCATGTTCAAGGAAAGAAGCTAATTACAATGCTGACCGTCCACCTAGGACTGTACAATCTCATTATTATGTTTTGCCCCCTGTGCAAAAAGAGTTACGATAGCAGGCCTGAAGCTGTTATCTTTAGAAGGACCTGCTTGCAAGGTAGGCCCCTGGCTGGTATCTGGGAACCTGGCCTTCAAAGTGGTCCCTCAGTTCCCTGACAAGTGCTACTCAATATCCCTAGACTGTACAAACAAGGTGATTTATGTCAACACCTGCTTCCCTCTAAGAGTCTGGAATTTTGGTAGTTGTTAAGAAAAGGGTACTTACATGACTAGCTCCATATACATAAAAATCTTGGGAGCCAAGTCTCTAATGGACTTCTCTGGGCAGCAGAAACTCCACACAGTTACTGCATTTTTCATTGCTGGAAAAAGGAGCATGCTCTATGTGTCCCCTCATGGAAGAGAAAGAACCTCAAAAGCCCATGAATTGATTCTCCAGATTTTACCTGTGTCTTTTATCCTTGTTGATCCTGTCATACATCCCCTTCACTAATGAACTTCAGCAGTAAGAATCACATGCTGAGTTCTGTGAGTCCTTCTAAGCCCCTGAAACACCCCTCTTATGTGACTATGTAAGAAATACAAAATTCCCAAATCTTGAAACCATTAAGAGGAAATGTGAAAAATGCATGGTAACTTTTTCTGCACCCACTATAGATGCTAAGTCAGTTTTTTATGTAGGAAAAAATAAATGCATTATATAAAGTGGTTTACATAATACAACACATTTACTGTATTATAACCAAGATATTATTAAATTTCCTTTGAACATATCAAATGTTTTGTTACAAACCTGATATTAACTTTCCATTTTTGCCAGTCTTTAAGAAATTAAAACTGATCACAAAGAAAATCATTTATTTACTCAAAAAATATGTTTCTTTTGTGCCAGATACTGTTCCAGACTCTGAGAATACAACAGTATACAAAATAATAGTCTCTGCTCTCATGGAAGTCAAAATTCTAACATAGGGAGAGACAATAAACAAATGTATGTGTGTGTGTACACACATACATATCTCAGATGGTGATAAGAGAGATTAAGGAGAAAATAAAGCAAGGTAGGGGGACAATAATGACTGGGAAACAGTGGTGGAGGGAATTTTAGATGACCAGGGAAAGTCTCTCTGATACAGTGACATTTCAGCAGAGAATGGAATAATAAAAAAAAAAACAAGTTTTGTTTCTAAAACAGTACTATTTGGTAGCTATAAAAGCTCAGTTGTACCAAAACAACAAAGCTTTATCAGGTAGAAAGGTTGCCGAGTGAAACCAAATTAATCTTCAGAGATATCCCTTATCGGCAAACTCCATTATTTCTAATGCTTCATTTTGTTAATCAACTCCATGGATTTCTGAAAATGAAAAAATCTACTCAGACCTGTTCCTCTTCTTTTTACTCATAAAAATACCAGGACAGGCATATGTCCAGTCTTTTCTGTGTGCTGCAGAAAGTAATGAAAATCCAAAGGGTCAGAGCCGCCTTGTAAAAAGACCTTCCACTACAGTGCAGTAGGGATGTGCTTAGCAGAATGCCAAACTCTATTCCAGGGCCAATATCTGAAAATGTTCTGGGTCTAGAACTACACTGTCTAACTTGGTAGCCATTAGACACATGTGCCTCTTGAATACTAGAAATGTGACTAGTCCAGATGGATGTGCTGTAGTGTAAAACACATGCTGGATCTTGAAGACTTAATACCAAAAAAAAGTTAAAATGTCCCCTTGATTAACTTTTTACTGATTACATATTGAAATGATCATTTTGTACTTAATTGGACTAAAAAGAATATATTATTAAAATTCAGTTCACCCATTTCTTTTTCCTTTTCTAATGTGGCAACTAGAAAATTTTAAATTACATGGAGCTCATATTATATTTCTATTAGCACTGGTATAGCTCATTGGGAAGTACCTTTCCAGCTCAAACCTTTCATTTAAAATTTAAAATAGAAACCTTCTTTTACAATCAGTCAAAAGCAAGAGCAGTACTATCACTTAAAATTTCTGCTTCTGAATCTAGGAGCCACGACGTTTGGAACAGTCTAAATTGACTGAAAATATTACTTCTGAAGTCTTTTCTCTTACATCAAAATTCTTAAGAACTGGTTTTATCTGGGCCATCTGGAATATGGGCTTCTACAGCTACACATAAACTTATAATTACTGGTATTAAAAAATCCTTCTCTTGTACAGTTACTCATTTTGCGAGGGAAGCCAATAACCTTAAACTTTGATATTCTTTAAGAATGCATAACTCTAAATCCTTCAAATTTTCAAAAAACTTCTCAATTTCTACATTCTTATAAGAAAGCAGACCAGACGGTGGGTTGGTGGAAAGCCAAGATCATATTGCTTAAGTTGCCATACTTCTACAATAAAAAAGGAAATCCGTTTCATCCCATGCACCTACACCCACATCCATCTTCAGCCTAGCTCAAAGCCTAGCTCAAAGCATAACAGGGACCTTACCTCTGGTTGTTTGTTATCTGGTTGTTCTTCATGGGAACATTGAAGTCCACTCTAAAGAAAAAAGAAAGTTTCAGGTTCAGGGCCATGATGAATCTGCTGTTCCCTCAAAGAATCTGCTGTTCCATCAAATATTAGGAGAGGCACTTTTAATGAACCAGTTAAATAACTTGGGAGTTTTGAACTCACCTTAAAAATATTCAGTGATGCTGTTATTCAACACAGTACTGGAGGTACTTGCCACGGCAATCAGACAACACAAAGAAATACAAGGCATCCAGATTGGTAAAGAAGAAGTCAAATTGTCACTATTTGCAGATGACATGATATTGTACATAAAAAACGCTAAAGACTCCACTCCAAAACTACTAGAACTAATATCTGAATTCAGCAATGTTGCAGGATACAAAATTAACACACAGAAATCTGTTGCTTTCCTATACACTAACAATGAACTAACAGAAAGAGAAATCAGAAAAACAATGCCATTCACAATTGCATCAAAAAGAATAAAATACCTAGGAATAAACCTAACGAAGGAAGTGAAAGACCTATACTCTGAAAACTACAAGACACTCCTAAGAGAAATTAAAGAGGACACTAACAAATGGAAATTCATCCCATCCTCTTGGCTAGGTAGAATAAATATTGTCAAAATGGCTATAGTACCTAAAGCAATCTACAGATTCAACACAATCCCTATCAAACTACCAACAGCTTTCTTCAATGAACTGGAACAAATAATTCTAAAATTCATATGGAACCACAAAAGACCCCGAATAGCCAAAGCAATCCTGAGAAGGAGGAATCAAATTACGCTCCCTGATTTCAAGCTCTACTACTACAAGCTCTACTACTACAGTAATCAAGACAATTTAGTATTGGCACAAAAACAGACCCACAGACGAGTAGAACAGAATAGGAAATCCAAACATTAACCCAAACATATACAGTCAATTAATATTTGATAAAGGAGCCCTGGATATACAATGGGGAGATGACAGCCTCTTCAGCAGCTGGTGTTGGAAAAACTGGACAGCTACATGTAAGAGAATGAAACTGGACTACTGTCTAACCCCATACACAAAAGTAAACTCAAAATGGATCAAAGACCTGAATATAAGTCATGAAACCATAAAACTCTTAGAAAAAAACATAGGCAAAAATCTCTTGGACATAAACATGAGCAACTTCTTCATGAACATATCTCCCCCGGCAAGGGAGAGAAAAGCAAAAATGAACAAGTGGGACTATATCAAGTTGAAAAGCTTCTGTACAGGAAAGGACACCATCAGTAGAACAAAAAGACATCCTACAGTATGGGAGAATATATTCATAAATGACATATCCGATAAGGGGTTGACATCCAAAATATATAAAGAACTCACACACCTCAACAAACAAAAAGCAAATAATCCAATTAAGAAATGGGCAGAGGATCTGAATAGACACTTCTCCAAAGAAGAAATTCAGATGGCCAACAGGCACATGAAAAGATGCTCCACATCGCTACTCATCAGAGAAATGCACATTAAAACCACAATGAGGTATCACCTCACACCAGTTAAGGATGGCCAACATCCAAAACACAAAAAACAACAAATGTTGGCGAGGATGTGGAGAAAAGGGAACCCTCCTATACTGCTGGTGGGAATGCAAATTAGTTCAACCATTGTGGAAAGCAGTATGGAGGTTCCTCAAAAAACTCAAAATAGAAATACCATTTGACCCAGGAATCCCACTCCTGGGAATTTACCCTAAGAATGCAGCAGCCAGTTTGAAAAAGACAGATGCACCCCTATGTTTATCACAGCACTATTTACAATAGCCAAGAAATGGAAGCAACCTAAGTGTCCATCAGTAGATGAATGGATAAAGAAGATGTGGTACATACACACAATGGAATACTATTCAGCCATAAGAAAGAATCAAATCCTACCATTTGCAACAACATGGATGGAACTGGAGGACATTATGCTCAGTGAAATAAGCAAAGGGGAAAAGGACAAGTATCAAGTGATTTCACTGATATGTGGAGCATAAGAGCAAAGAAAAAAAAACTGAAAGAAAAAAACAACAGCAGACTCACAGAACCCAAGAACGGACTAACAGTTACCAAAGGGAAAAGTACTGGGGAGGATGAGTGGGAAGGGAGGGACAAGGGGGAAAAAAGGGCCTTACCATTATCAGATGTAATGTTGGGGGGGCACGGGGAGGGCTGTACAACTCAGAGAAGACAAGTAGTGACTCTATAGCATCTCACTTAGCTGATGGACAGTGACTGTAATGGGGTTGGTGGGGGGGATCTGACGAAGTGGGGAGCTTAGTAACCATAATGTTGCACATGTAACTGTAGATTAATGATACCAAAATAAAATAAAAATAAATAAAAAATAAATCAGTGATGTACTGAAAGTCAAGGAAATTGGTTAGCTATGGGGATAAGGATGGGAGTAGTAACTGGAACAGGACACCAGAGGGTGCTCCTGGGGCTCTGGTAATGTGTTCTTTGACCTGGGTAGCTGTACAAATGTGCTCTTTCTGTGATAGTTCTTTGAGCTTATGATTTGTGCCCATCTAGGTATATACTTTAAAGGAGACATTTAAAAAAATTACACTCCAATCACTGGTACTACCCCTGAAGACCTGGGAAAATAAAACAAGTTCCATCTAAAAAGGTTTCTATGTGGACCTAGCATGATAATATCTAATAACAGTAGCAGCTGGAGAGAGGAGGCGTAATAAGGAATCTATCTTGATTACAATTCCTTTGATATTATTTCTGGGCTGTAGTAAAGCTAGGTTTCAAAAGAAACCAAATTAACTGGAAAAACAAAACATGTGAGAAGAACAGCATTCTTTTTAGAGAAAGCCTGGGGCTTTGAATCTAGAAAGAAACCCAGTGGCCAAGACTCAGCTCACACAGTTTCCTTCAAGCAAAACACAGTCAATAAAAATAAGACGGCATCTTTCAAAAAGCCTGAGGGAAGAGGGTGGAACACGTGACCCTGCCCACCTGACAAAGAGGCAACTGGAAGAGATGAAGATGGCACAGCAAATAATTTACTGAGTTTCTCCTTTCAACCCCAACAGATTACTACTTCACCAATTTTAAGAACTGGTAATTCCTCCCCCCTTCTTCTGAACTCCTTGGAGCCTCAGCCTACTACAATTTGACTGAAAACAACAATGCGTGCTAACTATTTATAAGAGCTAAGGGGTGCCTGCCAAGATCGTTTTTAAGTCATTTCTTATCTGTAGGATAGGGATAGTATCTACCTCACAGTTTTTGTGAGAATTAAATAAGTTTTCAATCTGTGAAGTGCTTAGAAGCGTACCTGGTACACAGTAAGTGCCATAAAGGGAGTAGCTATTATATATGGTAATGCTTCTCCAAAATGTATTCTGTGATTTAAATGGCCAATCAACCACTAATGAAAACAGCTAACATTACATGCTAAGGAACTACAGGGAAAGTATGACCGGTCAAGACTACTGGTGCTCAGCTTGATCATAAAACTCCATTACTAGTTCTTCTCTGAGTCTGAGGCCTGGCAGACAATCACAAAATCCTAGACCTATTAAAAGAACACCAATTTCCTATACTCCCTAAGCCTAAACTCCAATCTACCTCACTGAAGAGCAGCCAAAGGTGAGCTGAGGGAACAACTCCATACCAAACATTTTAATTAGGCTTAAAAAATAAAGGCCATATGCCTCTGAAAAAGTACCCTCTACTTTGTTTCAGGATACTTGATTCTGATTCTAAGTATCTTCTTTAAATATCCTGAGCAATGCCCTTGCCAGTCCTAAAATGCATTCCAAAGAGGACAGAGTATCCCGGGTCATTTCCCCTGCCAACCAGTGCCTCCCAGAAGGCCTATGGTCAAAAGCGCTAATGGCAAGAGCCTGGTCATAAGCCACCCCTGGAGTGCTGCTCCCTACCCCCAAGTCCTTTCAGGGAGGAAATTCTCTGGGCACAAACATTCAAGAATCTGTCTGATCTATCCAAGCTGCCATGGTATAGCTTACTGATGAGAACTGGACTTGTACTTTCTTCTCATTGCCTGTGGATTACTTCCCCTCATCATCTCCTGGACTCCCAATAACAGCTCTACCTTCAGCTTCTCCTCTCTGAGGACTCCCCCATAGAAATTGCTCTTGCCTACACATTGCAATTTTCATTCTATGTAAAATCTGCACCCCTTCCTTTTCCACTTCTCTGAGCTCGGCCTCAGGCATCAAGTCAGATATCACTACACACCTATCAGAATGGCGGAAATAAAAAATGATGCCAATACCAAATGCAGGCAAGGATGCAGAGAAACTGATCACTCACATGCTGCTGATGGGACTATAAAATGGTGCAGGTGCAGCTGCTTTTGGAAACAGTCTGGGAATTCCTCAAAAAGTTAAGTATACAATCCAGCAGTTCCACTGTGAGGTGTGTACCCATCAGAAATGACAGCACATATCTATACCACCACTTGTGCCCAAATGTTCAATATTTACAGCAGCTTTATTTGTAGTAGACCAAAACTGGAAAACTCAAATCTTTCAGTGGGTGAATGGCTAAACTGTGGAACATCCATACCATAGACTATGATCAGTAATACAAGGAATAAACTACTGACACAAGCAACAACTTGGGTAAATCTTACGCCAAAATCCCAAAAGGTTACATACTGTGTGATTCCACTTATGCAACATTTTGAAATGACAAAACTTTAGAAATGGATGGCAGGTTTGCAGTTACCAGGGGTTAGGAAGGGAGGGAGAGGGGACAGGAGGCTAAAGGGGTAGCATAAGGGAGATACTGGTGGTAATCAAACATAACTACAGCTTTGTATCTTGATTGTGATGGGAGTTATACAAATCTATGCATATGATAAAATAGCAAAGAATTGGCATACTTTATTCCAATGTCAACTTCCTACTTTTGCTGTTGCACCGTAATTATGTAAGATGTATCCAATGTGGGGAAAACTGGGTCAACAGAGGACCTCTTTGTACTATCTTTGCAATGTCCTGTGAATCTGTAATTATTTAAAAATAAACTGTTAAAAATACTGACTTAATTGGAATACCAAGTCTCTATCACCTGAAATCTCAAGAGGAGTCCAGGCCCAGTTCTATTAAAAGTTCTCAAGGGAACCATGCCTAGCCCTGCTTCACTGCCCCTGACTGGAAAAAATTGGGGCATTATGGCTGTCTTAGACTTTTTTCCACTGCTCTGTTTTTCCTCTACATCAAGGCTGTTGCTTAACAAGTCATGACAGGTAAGAGAAAAGCAGTGAGGTTTAAGGAAGTGGGGAAGCAAGCAAAAGGCAAATGCTTCCCAAGTTGGCAAGAGTATGACTGGGAACCTATGTGAGGAAGAAAGGAAATGACAACGCAAAAAAATAAGCAAGTTTACTCAAAGGGCTGTAAAGTCAACCGGAGTCCTAAAAAAACTGAGGTGAAACCTGGTAATCATCCAGTCAGAGCTTTCCAGCTATCTGAAGTTCCCTCAACAATCAGTCTACTTCTCTTGGCAAATCTAAGCAGGGGCCAGAAGACTCAGCAAACGTTTTAATTATCTTTTGCAAGGAGAAGGAAAATGAAGCAGCCACTACTAAGGAGGCCCCATTTCTGAAACACTGCCAGCCACCACCACTTAAAGTGAAACAAAATTTGAGCTGCAAATGCATGGCTGGCTAGGCGCTTCCAAAAAACTAGTCCTACAAAGTATCTGTTCAAAAGAGATACATTAACAATCAGGGGATAAAATAACTTCCTGTCCTCAGGCCAAGCAAACAGAATTTACCCAGATTGGGGTGGGGGGGAATTACTGATTGCAACCTTTAGCAGACAAAAGGTCTATTTTAACCTGTCCTTGTTCACTATGTCTCGGTATTTAGAGGATGTGGTTGGTAGCCAAAAAGATCCAAATTCCAGTCCTGGCTCTCCCACCAACTTGCTAGTTCAGCGACGTTAGACAGGTCATTTTCCATCAGCAGAACAGGATGAGCCAACCATTCTAGGCTCAGGGTTAATTTGTGTTAAATGAAACTTTGAGCCCTTGTGCAGAAAGATATTACATATCACGTCTAGAGGGAGGAAAGATAAGCATCTCCTCTAGTCCCACTCCATCCAGTCCCATTAATTCCTCAAACTCGTTTCCCTGGGGAGAAGTAAAAGAAAGCCCAAGACTGCAGTTGTAGGAAGGTGACTGGCATGATTCCCCACCCCTTGTCTTTCAGCTGGTGCATGCATCTGAAAAGGTCAGCCCTGAGCATGGAGGAGGTGAGAGGAAATAAAGCCTAAGATCTAGTTGCATGCCAATGTCCAACTGTCCTGTTTTTCATAGGGTCTACCCTGTCCTTTAAGATTTGAGGAGTAAGAAAGGGCCCTTATCTAATACTAAGATGGCTGGGATTCCTACTTTGTCCAAAGTGCAAAGGCCTATAGGTCATCTGGGAAAATGCGGGCACTAGGTGTTTGGCCATCAGATGTTGAGTTGTTCTATTTCTATAGCAAGGCAGAGAAGGCCAATAGCAAACGAATAATGTCCATAATGAAATCAGAGGGAAGGGAAGAGCCACATGAACTTTTAGCATGCCCATACAGTCTTCTAATTCATAGTGCCCTCATATGTTTAAGCCTAGGGTAAAAGGATATCCCCTACTACCTTATGCGTCTGTTAATATCCAAAAGATGCCCTCACTTGAACCAGCCCAAACTGGGAAAGGGGTTAGATCACACCATTCACACGCCTGCCAATCAACCAACCACTTCCCAAAAAGTCCAAGACTGCACAATGCTATCAATGCAAGCCCTTATGGCCCCTAAAAAGCACCATCCTTGGATCATGTCAAGGTATATGAACAGTCAGGTCCACCAGTTGGGTCCATACCTAACTGTCCTCCTGCAGTCTGCTCCTGGCAGGCACAAATGTACCACAGGTTACCAAAAGGATAAATGGAAAAGCTCCATACACCATACTAGCAATTCTGGTAGATAAGGGAAAAACCATGTTGGAAGTAAGCTACCAGGGATACACATGTTCTGAGTAAGAGACCCCAAAGGGCATGCCCCCCCAACCACCCCCGCCCACTTCTAATATCCCGCTTTTCTAGCCATCTGAGGGGGTGAGGTTGGAGAACGGCAAGAATGTGGGGCCACACCCTGCTCTACCAGTACCCAGGATGTGTCACAATTCTGATGCAAACGCAAGGCCTAGCCTGGAGTCCAACGACACGATGGGGTGGCAAAGGCCTGTTACATAAGCTCTGCAAAACCTCCTTCGGAGCGCCGCGTCCCGCCCCACCTCACCCTCCCATCCGCAATGCTTTGGGGGCTTCTGCTCCTTAACATCTAAATCAACATCCTCTGGGAAATATTTCCTTTTCTACTGGGACCTTAGAAATGTGGGCCATTTCTCATTTGTCTGCGACGGGCGGTGAGGGTAGGAAACTAACCGAATGACCTTTCAAGGTCTCTTCCTTGGGGCCTAGGGATTTGCGGGCTAAGCTTTAGGTCCCACCTCGCTAACAGAGCACTGGAAGCGACGGAACTGCACTTTTATGAGGAAAGAGGGCAAACTATGTCCCAGATCCTCGGGGGATCCACTCCCAAAACGGCTCGCTTTCTGGGCTAGGGAAATGAGGTTAGAGACCGTCAGACCCAGGCAAAGCCTCAGCCACAATGGTGGGCAGCCTCGACCTGCAAGGCGAGGACTCACGGGACCCAGCCAAGGACTAAATGCAACTCTGGGTAGGGGGGAAAGCTGCAGCACGGCCCCGAGGACGCACGGGCAGAGTGTACCATTACCTCATGACGACCCGCTTCCCCCTCACGTCCAGCTTGTCCAGAGTCAGCTTGTTAGAAAGCGACATCTTGGCAATACGGCGGCGGCGAGACGCCGGGGTCTCAGGCAGCAGCACACACCGTAAGCGAAGAGTGCGCGGGCGGCGTGCGGAATGCGGCCCCGCCCCACCCCTGCCCGGCGCGGCGCGCTCGGCAGCCGCTATTGGACGCGGCCCAAAGGCTCCGGCGAGCTGCCATTGCTCCGAGGCGCTGTCTGTCTGCGGGGGCCTGGTGGGACGTGCAGCTTCCATTTGTCACGTCCGGCACGCAGAGAGCCGCTGGAATCGTACGTGATGAGGGGCGGGAAAGGGGAGGCCCCACGTGGAGGAGAAGGGGGCTGGGTGGCACCCCGGGGCGACGTGGGAGAGTGGGAGGCCCAAGGCTGCTGCCGCGCCGCGCGAAGTCGCAGCAACCTGGGGAAAAGCGCCACCCCCACGCTATGGGCTTCACCGGTGGCCTTACCAGGATCGATGCAAATGGCACTTGCTTTCGGAAAAGAACTCAGGTTTCCCAGCTCCCCAAAATTGAATTGTACCTAAGGCTGCTAAGTGGCCTTAATCAGCAAGACCTCTCAGAAGTTGGGAACGGCCCGGGTTCTCCCCAATCCTACCCCCCCCCACATACGCACCTTTTTTATAATAAAAGAAGGCTTAAAGAAGAACAAAACCTCATTTATAAACTAATCAGGGATAAAAGTACAGCATAGAGAATATAGTTAATAATACTGTAAAATCTGTGTGGACAGACAGTAACTACACTAGTTGGGGTGAAAATAATGTACATAACTGTCGAGTCACTGCATTGTACACTTGAAACCAATATAATATTGTGTATCAACTATACTTAAATTTTTGAAAAGTGCAATGTAATTGTCCTGGTTGTAACAATGCTGAGGGCAAGCACGTGGCATTTTTCATATATTACTAGTGCTCACAAAACTCGGAAGTAGGTACTGTCATCCTCATTTTACACATAAAGTAACTAACGCACAAAGAGGTTTAGTGACTTGTTTAGGGTTTCAGATCTTTTAAGTGGTGGGTTCAAACCTAGACAGTCAGGCTGTAGAGCCCATACATTTAACTATACTATAATACCGACACTGCTAGGAAATAGGTACTCAGCGTCCAACATGCTTACAGAGTTGGCTGGAATGAAGTAATATGAGTCATAAACATAAAACTTTCCCGCATACAGCACTCAGGGTCCAGTAAGATTTAGGAAATACTAAATCATAGTGCACTGGTATTAAGACACAAGTGTGTCAGTCTGATAATGTGACACAAGTTTAAAGTTACAAGATAAAACATTAGATTCTTTCAATCCTATTAATGTATATTTGGGAAACTTCCATAGAGTTACTTCCAAATAAGTCTACGTTTGTGGCGCAGCTGGGCCTCCTGACCTCCCCAAGATCAGCTCTGCATACACTAAGCACTTACTTCATTCTACCTGGGTCATTGCGGTAGTGGGAAGCAGTTCCTCTTGGATAACATAGAATAGCAACCAAGGGTGTCACCAGGGAAAGCAAAACCAAACAAGTATACAACCCGACAGCCTGAATTAAACAATACTTCACAATTATTGAGCACTTACTGTATGCCAGATACTGTGATAAGGGCTAAACATACATGACTTACTTACTTCTCACAATACTTTTGTGAAGTAAGTTCTATTATTATTTCTATTTTACAGATGAGATCATTGAAGCTCATAAAGATCAGGAAGCTTTATCCACTACAGATCTGAGGCAGCATCAGAGATGCAAAGATCCTAAGGTGGGAAGGAGCCTGGGACAACACAACACATAGAGTGGGAGGTAGAGAGGTCTACAGTTATACCGACCAGGCAAGGTAAAGCAAGGACCAGATCCTTTGGGCCTTATAGCCATAATTAAGTTATGGTTTTCATTCTAAATGCAGTGAGAAGCCACTTTTGCAGTGACTGTTGCTTACCCCACAGCCATTCCCCAGCCACCACCTTCCTTGCTAAAAGAAGCTTGATTTTATTATTGGGCCAGTGACAAGTACTCAGGAAAGGTAGGCTTACCTCACAGCCCCAAGAGATGAATCATGATTGACCCAAAATAAGCATGGAAATCCCATTCCCCTTCATCATGAATTGGCCTGGAAATGGACAGTGATTCAGTTTAGACCAGTGATATATAAGGAGAAATCTGCTGCCACTTTCTGGGAAGGACTTTACTCTGGTAAAAGAGAGAGCAGCTATAGGAGCAAGGTCTTTTTTTTTTTTCTGCCCGACTCTGGACCTTTTTGACATGCTGTCTTTGAAACACTACGACTGCAGTTTTTGGTGGTTTTAAAGTATGCCTACAAATTATTTGATACTCATCCTTTCAAAAGGTGAAGCCTAATTCCCTGCTCTTGAGTGTGGGCTGTAGTTACTGATTCACTTCTGATGAATAGAATGTCATTGAAATGGCTATGTGTGACTTCCAAGACTAAGTCATAAAAGGCATTGTGGATTCCTTCTTGCTCTCTCCTGGATCATTCACTCTGAGGAAGCCACCTGCCATGTTATGAGGACACTCAAACAGCATGATGGAGAGGCCCAGGTGGTGAGGAATTAAGTCCTCCTGCCAAGAGCCAACAAAGAACTAAGAACCTCCTTCCAGGAGCCATGTGAATGAGCCATCTTGAAAATGGATCCTCCAGGCCCATTTCAAGCCTTCAGATGCCTGCATCCTTCGCCAACATCCTGACTGCAATCTTAGGAGAGACTTTGAACCAGAACTACCCAGTTTAGCTGTTCCCAAGTTCCTGACCCACAGAAACTATGAGATAATAAAAGTTTGGTGTTTAACATACTAAATTTTGAGGTATTTTGATATCTCAACAGATGACCAATACATAGTTCCAGCAATGATTTTGCCACATGTTGTGAATGGCAGAGCAGTACTACTGAAATAGTCTGGGTCCTTAATGGCATTAGTGACCTACTGAATTAACCAACTGTGCTACTGCCCTACTACCCAATATCTTATCATTGAGATGAACAAACCCTATAATTTAAGCCATATTTCATTGACTAGACTGTTGCTTAGAGCTTAAAACATCATTCTACACTACTGAAGGGATGTAAGCAAGAGTGGTATGACCAAGTTTACGCTTTAAAAGTTCATCCTTAGGAGAGTTTCACCTCTGCTAATGAGGTAATCTTGGACTAGGTCATTGGAACTAATCCTCCCATTGAGAAATAGTAGAAAAGCTGGAAAAAATTTTCAAAGCATCTCTTTGAGGTATTAAAGAACTACCTAGGACAGTGAAGCATTATAAAGCCAAGATTCAAACGGTAAAGGAAACCTACAGAAGTAAGCCCAGATTGGGGGCTATTTTCCCTACAAGGACATCTGCCAATTCCAGAAGAGGCAGCAGAGAGACCAGACATAACTTTGGTTAGATTCTTTGGGCTAGAGGAGAAAAATTGAACTTCAGACTCAACAAGGAAAAGGGATTTTGATAAACCGCACAAGCTTTGGGTGGCAACCCTGAAGGGCAACACCTTAGGAATAAGAGTGCATAGGAAATAGATCATCCCTCACAGGGAATGATGCTCAGCTTCTTACCATCTCAATCCATGATTGAATAAAGTGATCTGGAATTTCTCATACCCCTAGCCTAGTAGTCCACTGGCAGAAACAAATATAAACCCTTTCTGGAGGAAGACAACATTATCAAAAGCCTCAAATTATTACTACATTCTTCATACACAATGTCTAGTAGACAATCAAAAGTAACAAAGTATGTTGCTTATCTATTGCTGTTTATCCTAAAACTCAGCACCTTAAAACAACAACAAAAAAAATCTCAGTTTCTGTGGGTCATGAATTCAAGAAGAGCTTAGCTGGGTAGTTCTGGCTTAGGGTCACTCATGACATTGCAGTTATCTGAAGGCTAGTTAAGGACTGGAGGATCCACTTATAAGATGGTGCACTCACATGGTTGTTGGCGGGAGGCCTCAGTTCCTCACCACCTGGACCTCTTCATGTGGTTTGAAGGCTGTTTGAATATCCTCATGATATAGCAGCTAGCTTTCCCCAGAATGAATGATTCAAGAGAGAGGACAAAGAGGAAGGCACAGCATTTTTTATGACCTACACTCAGAAGTCAAATGCCATCATTTCAGTCATATTCTATTTGTTAGAAGTAACTACTAAGTCCAACACACCCTTGGGGAAGGAGGCTAGGGGAGTTGGGTTTCACCTCTTGAAGGGAGATATTTAGAGGAGTTGTGGACATACATTAAAACCAACACACACACTTTTCCTGGGTCCTAATTTTACTGAGGGCTAGACCTGATGATATCCTACAGCACACATTCCTTAGCCCATGAAGAAATGAACACAACTTTGTTCATATTCCTTTGTGACCTGAGGAATATTAAAGGCAGTAGATTTCAGGCATTGTGACCACTGCCTAGACTTCTACCCACGTCTTGACTGTGCTGATATTTCCATGTAATTATAAAAATTTCATAGCTGGTAGCAATTTGAAGGTCCCAAATGTGAAACTCCTTTTGAACAATCTAGCTTCTATTTGAATATTTAATGATGGATCACTTACTACATTAAAGGACAGTTAATTCCATTATTGGATACACATAAGGTATAAGATGTAGGTATATAGATATTAGGACATCTTTTTTGAACTACAATCTGGGATGCAATCAGCAAAATAATTTATAAGAAAATGAAGAGGTTGGAAGAATCTATAGATTAAAAGAAATAAGACACATCAAACAAGTACAATGTCTGGTTCCTTTTAGGACCCTCATTCAAACAAACCAACTGTGAACACACACACACACATTTATGGGGCAACCTGGAAATTCTGAACACTGGATATTTGGTAGTCTTAAGATATTTGATTAAAAATTTTAGGTATGATAATGGTATTGTAGTTGTGATTTTTAAGGAGAACTTATACATACTGAAATGTTTTTAACTTTCTTTTGGAAATACTTCCAAATTTAGAGAAAAGTTGCAAAAATATTACAGAAATTTCCATATACCCTTTGTCCAGGTTTTGATATGTTTGTTTGATTATATTCCCTCCTCCTCCTCCTTCTCTTCCTCTCTCTGTCTTTCTCTATCTCTAATAGCATACTCCTTTACCCATAAATATTTCAGGCAATATTTCTAAAAAACTGAGACATTCACTTATATAAACACAATACAATTATAAAAATCAGGAAATTTATCCTCAGTATAATGTTATTGTCTAATATATAGACCTTAGTCAAATTTTCCAAATTTATGTTATAATATCCTTTATAGCAATTTGTTCTGGTCCCAGATCCAATCCAGGATCATACATTGCATTTAGTTGTTGTGTTTCTCCTTTAATCTGGAACAGTTCCTCAGCCTTCCTTTGTCTTTCATGTCATTGACCCCAGTCCTACAATCATAAGAGGATGAAGTCTGCCAACATTCTGAGAAGAGTGAATCTTTCCTTAGTTGAACCTCTGATGAGACTGTCACCCTGACCAACGTCTGGATTGTAGCCTGGTGAGACTTTGAGCAGATTATCCAGCCAAGATGTGACCAGACTCCTGATTCATGGAAGCTGTGAGATAATAAACATGTGTTGTTTTAAGCTGTTGAATTTATTACACAGCAATAGAAAACTAATATACCAAAATAAAACAAATTATTAAAAAAAAAAAAAAAGAAAGAAAACTAATATACCAACCTATCACACCAAGAGTTAACATATACACTTGTAGAGTCAAGGAAGATTGGAGACAGAAATCCTTTGTGATGTACATTTGATTTTGAGATTGTATAACTGTACTTAGAGATATCTCAAATTATGGGGAGAATCTTTTGATGGGGATTCTATTTTTAATTAGGCAAATTGCTATTCTGTTCCAGAATGGAATGAAATTGAGGTATCCTAAAATTTTGCAGTATCTAAATTTATGGAAACAGTCAAAAGAATTAAAAATAGAGATAACTTATTGGGCAAATTTTGTCTTACAAAATCATTGAGAGATACTCTGAATGGAGGCAAAAAGACAGAAACTGTGACTTTATTTGAGCTGAAATATATATACATTTCTAATAAAAAGATTAGTATTGAGAATATCTTCCATTTTGTAGAATTTTTTCTTCTCCTGTAGAGAGTATTTTCTCAATTTAAAACATTATGATTTATAAAGAAAAATCACTTGAAGATATCTACAATTTCTAATTTGTTAACCATAAAATTCAAGTGTGAAGCAGATTGCAGACAATTTTATGGGAAAATTAAAAACATTAAGACCACGTTGGAAAAAATACATTTTCAGAAAAATACTGGTAATGTGGTGTTACATGTGGTTAGGAAACTGATTAAAGTTGTGAATATGTGCCAACAAAAAATATTCTGCTTATGTTATTTTTTAGTGTTCAGATAATCAATATAAATAAGGATTTTTGCTTTAATTTACAGTGATGTATCTTGTTTTAGCAGGAAAGCAAATTTGAAAGAAGCATTCCAGCTACCTCCTAGTCATTATGATAGTCACCTGGAAGAAAAAGGCTTGAGAGAGTCGTTCTTGTTTCAGTTCAACCCAACTCTATAGTCTGGACAATAATCACATAAATTTTTCCATACCAATAAAAAGTCACCAGAAACAATATTTTAAAGCTTTCCTCAAACAGTGGTTCAGGGTAAATCCTTTTGTAATTTAAACCCATTTATTTACTTTCAAATTAGCTAGCAATTGTATTTGTAGAATGTATTTGTGGAAAATGCAACTGTATTATGAAGCTTGAAATGGTCACCCATAAGTAAGCAGCTATGTTAATCATTTGTCTGACTGAGGCAGCATCAGCAAAAGCAAAACACAAAAAACAAACCAAGGAAGTGTTGTTCACACTTGACAGAGGCACTAACTGAAGTAAGGGCCGAGTGGGCAGAATCTGTCTACTTAAGCAATTAAGAAGTTCATCACTCAGTTTCCCTTCCCACTAGTTGTGTGGGGCATCCCTTAGGCAGTCACTTCTCAGCAAAAGAGCGACAGAGTTAATCTCAAAATATTTTTATTCGTGTTGAAAACAAATAGGCATTAGTCTCCATTGAGATGTGACTGTGTGCCATCTTGGGGTAGAATTAATCATGGCCTCACAATACCTCTCCCTGGTCATTTAAATTAGAAATTGTCTTGTTTCCCCTCCTTTGCCCATGACTTTCCTATCACATCCCTTTCCTTCATTTTCAAGCACTTCTGAAATTCTCCCTTTTTCATCAACCTCCCTATCTTCCTGCTCCCTTCCTCATTTCCTCCTCATACTCCATTGGCACACAATAGTCTGCTTATAAAAAAGTTAATGTCACAGTCATTCATTTTATAGTTTGTACTTGTTCAATATCAGGAAGTGCTCACTATTTTATAAGTTTGTACTTGTTCAATATCAGGAAGTTAACTCTATCACTTTTGCTTATTCTGAGGTATTTCCATCTTTGCCTGGGTGCAAAGCCAGATGGAACTGAATGGAGGCAGTCTGCCAAACTGAAAAGGACAGTAGACACTGTGGCCAACAAGAAAGGTCTGTGGAATGTGTTAGTTGCAAGTTTTGCACCTGGAGCTCCACAGAGCTGGGAGGGACCGTCAGCTCCACTGTTTGGGAACTTCTCCATGGTTTTCTTCCTTCGCAATAACTTACCTTTTTAAAAAAATTAATGGACTTTATTTTTTAGAGTAGTTTTAGATTTATAGACAAATTGAGCAAGAAGTACAGAAAGTTCCCATGTGCTCCCTCTTCAAACCCCACCCCACACACATTCCTCTATTATTACCATCTTGCATTAGTGTAGTACATTTGTTAAAATTAGTGAACCAATATTGAATACGCTATCATTAACAAACGTCTATACATTGTGGTTCACCCTTGGGTGTTGTGCAGTCCATGGGTTTTGACAAACGTACAGTCCATGGGTTTTGACAAACGTATAGTAAGTATCCACAATTGTAGTATTGTACAGAATAGTTTCACTGCCCCAAACAGCCTCTGTGCTCTGCCAATTCATCTCTCTCCCCCTTAATCTCTGGCAACCACTGATCTTTGTACTGTCATCATGGTTTTGCATTTTCAAGAATGTCATATAGTTGGAATCATGGAGTATATAGCTTGCTCACATTGGCTTCTTTCACTTTGTAATATGTATTAAGTTTCCTCCATGTCTTCTCATGGCTTGATAGCGTAATTCTTTTTAGCATTGAAAAATAATCCATTATATGGATTTATCCATTCACTTATTGAAGGAAATCATGGTTGCTTCCAAGTTTAAGCAATTACGAATAAAGTTGCTAAAAATATGTGTGTGCAGGTTTTGTGTGGATAATTTACCTTTTATTTAAAAACAGAAGTTTGATATACATTTGTTAATGTTTGTTTTACGTTGCAAAACAATATGTGCTTGCTGCAACAAATTCAAACAATACAGGAGTGAAAAAAGTAAAAAGCGAAAGCTGGTTCTCAATGCCACTTCCCAACCTTTCTTTTTAAAATACAATTAAATAATATACATTCATTATAGAAAATTTGGAAGGCATAATAAGAAAGAAACAAATCCTACCATTTGCAGCAACATGGATGGAGCTAGAGGGTATTATGTTCAGTGAAATAAGCCAGGTGGAGAAAGACAAGTACCAAATAATTTCCCTCATTTGTTGAGTATAACAACGAAGCAAAACTGAAGGAAAAAAACAGCAGCAGACTCACAGACTCCAAGTAGGGACTAGCAGTCACAGAAGGGGAGGGCGGCTGGGGAGGGAGGGAGAAGCGGATTAAGGGGCATTAGGATCAGCACACATAATGTGGCGGGGTCAAGGGGAAGACAGCACAGAGAAGACAAGTAGTGACTCTGTGGCATCTTACTATGCTGATGGGCAGTGACTGCAGTGGGGGGGGTACTTGATAATATGGGTGAGTGTAGTGACCACGTTGTTTTTCACGTGAAACCTTCATAAGAGTGTATACCAAGATACCTTAATAAAAAAAGAAAGAAAGAAAATTTGGAAGGCATAAAAAGTAAAATTAACAAACTTGCTCCCCCATCTTACCTCATGAAAACAAACATCAGCCACCATTAACATTGTGGTGTATTTCCAATGCTTAGGATTTTGTAAGTTTTTAGTTATGATCATCTTGTATATATGTGTACATACACAAATGCTACATATTGAGGAAAATTTAGAAAACATAGATATAAAAAAAGAAAAAAATTTAAACCATACAAAATATCACCACCCAGTGATAATCACTACTAATATTCTGATGTGTAGCCTTAAAGATTCCCCCTTCATATAGAGACTCATAAAGGCATATGTATAAAGGCAGGAGCCTCCCTGGACAAGGGAAACAAAATAAAAATGAACAAGTGGGACTACATCAAACTAAAAAGCTTCTGTACAGCAAAGGACACCATTAGCAGAACAAAAAGGTATCCTACAGTATGGGAGAATATATTTGTAAATGACTCATCCAAAATATATAAAGAACTCATGCCTCAACACTAAAAAAACAAATAGACCTGAACAGACATTTTTCCAAAGAAGAAATACAGATGGCCAACAGGTACATGGAAAGATGCTCCACATCACTAATCATCAGGGAAATGCAAATCAAAACCACAATGAGATATCAACTCACACCAGTCAGAATGGCCACTGTCCAAAAGACCAGAAATAACAAGTGTTGGCGAGGATGTGGAGAAAAGGGAACCCTCCTACACTTGATGGGAATATAAATTGATGCAGCCAGTATAGAAATCAGTATGGAGGTTCCTCAGAAAACTAAAAATAGAAATACCATTCCACACAGTAATTCCACTTCTAGGAATTTACCCAAAGAAAACAAAATCTCCAATTCAGAAAGATATATGCACCCCTGTGTTTATTGTTGCATTATTTACAAGAACCAAAATATGGAAGCCACCAAATTGTCCATCATTAGATGAATGGATAAAGAAGAGGTGGTACATACACACAATGGAATATTATTCAGCCATAAAAAGAAAAGAAACCCTGCCACTTGCAACAACATAAATGGATCCAGAGCATATTATACTCAGTGAAATAAGCCAGGCAGGAAAAGTCAAATACCATATGATTTCACTTATTTGTGGAATCTTAAAACAAAACAAAATAAAATGAACAAAATAAAAATAGCACTAGACTCATAGACACTGAGAAGGGACTGGTGATGGGTTTGGGGAAGTAGGTGGGGAGCGAGCAGGTATTAGAGGGGCACAAAAATCTCAATCATGATGTAAGTTGGTCACGGGGATCGAAGTGCAGCATGGAGAATATAGCCAGTGGATCTGTAACATCTTCCTATGTTGACAGATAGTAACTGCACTAGTTGGACTGAGGATTTAATAATGTGGGTAACTATTGAATCACTGTGTCGTATCTTGAAACCAATATAATGTTGTGTATCAATTATACTTCAATTAAAAAGAGAAAAAATAAATAAATAAATAAAGGCAGGATCAGCCTAGTCATACAGTTTGGTAACTTGCTTTCTTCAGTTTACAATACATTGTGATATTTTTTCATTTCAACAAATTTATATTATCATTTATGAGGACTGCATGGCATTCTATTTTATGGACATATCATAATTTATATTATTAGTGTCCTATTTCTAAACACTGTTATGGTTTCCCAGTGTTCACCATTACATACAATAGTTCAAGAAACAGCTTTAAGCATTTGTCCAGTTATTTCTTTACTATAAATTCCTGGCAGTCAAAATGTTAGGCTAAAGAGTGTGGGCATTGTAAATATATTTAACTGAAAATACATACATACATACATACATTGATCAAAATTCAGATTATACAAAAGGATATACAATGAAAAATAGGTATCCCTCCTACCCCATACCTTTCAAGTCCTTCTTTGTTTCTCAAATAAATGATAGCATTGTGTATACATGAATTTGATTTTTTCACTTAAAATGTCTTGGAAAGATTTCCATATTTTATTTTTTCTTTTATTTTCCATATTAAAATGAATATTGAACCTTGAAGACTTTATGCTTAGTGAAATAAAGCAGACTCTATTTACATGAAGGGTCTAGAGTAGTCAGATTCGTAGGACAGAAAGTGGTTACCATGGGCAGGGGAAAGGAGGATGGGGAATACTGTTTAATAAGTACAGAGTTTCAGGTTGGATAATGAAAAAGATAATGAGATGGATAGTGGCAATGGTTGCACACCAATGTCAATTACTTAATGCCACCAAACTGTGTGCTTAAAATGTTTTAAATGGTACATTTTATGTTGTGTGTATTTTAGCACTCTAAAATAAAAAAAGACCTAAGAGTATGTCTCCATCTTGTTAGCACAGTTAATTACAAGTAGCATAATTTTGCATTTTCAAAAAGGTGATACAAAAAAATCTACCCAACATTCTACAGATACCTATACATATTAATGTAAATGAAATTATTTGTATAAAATGGACATTAACTACTGTCTTTCATGCTTGAGAGGAAAGTCAGAAAAAGAAACTAGGGGTCAGTACCAGAAGTCCACAAACAGGCTCTCTTGGGGATCCACAAGGCTAGGTTAGTGGTAAATCCTCATTTTTCTGACTGCATTATTTGGGTGTATCAAAATGTATTCAACCACTCCCATACTGAAGGACATTAATTTCCAATCTTCTGCTACTAAAAACAATGCTGCAATAAATACCCTTATACAAATATCTTAGCAATAAAGACAGAGTATGTCTGTAGGATTATTTCTTACCCAGCTGGGTCAAAGCATTTGGATTTAAACTACAGATACAAACTGCAAATTGCCCTCCAAAGAAGTTCTGCTAATTTACACTCTCATCAGCAATGTAGCAATTTCCTCACCAACACAATGTGTTATCAAACTATTTTATTAACTCTTTGCTCATTGGCAAGGTAAAAATGGTATGTCCTGGTAGTTTTGATTTGCACTTTTACGAATGAGTTTGAAGAGTATGCAAAATGTGAAGGCTTTTATTATTGTCAAACTGCCTTATAGAAAGGGAAAGTTTATCACTAGCACCCCTAAGAGGGACGCTTAGATATAATAGTCTTTCAAATGGTCACCAACAGCTGGTAATTATTCTTTTCCATCTTTGCCAGTCTATTTAGTCAAAAAATGGAAACTTGTTATTATTTTTATTTTTATTTATAAGAATATTGGAGTTGAACATCTTTTCATGTACTTATTTCTGGTTTTGTCACTAGCCTTTTCACACCTCCTAGTGTTCACACACAGTAGTTCTATTTTTCTTTAATTAAAAAAGTATTTTTTATAGTTTGCCTCAATCCTAGAGGCAGCAGAAGCATGTCCTTCAGAAAGTACAATGTTTGTTGGAGGAATGGGGAGCATATGATTGTTTCCTAGCAACAGATAAACAGATCTTTCTCCCTTCTCCTCATCTCCTGTTTTTCAATGCCCACATTCTGACGTTTCAGGAGGAGGTGGGAGAACAGTCTACTTTCCCTGCTACACTTTTCAACATCCTATTTTCGTTTTCCCTTTTATCATTGTGGGGTGTGTGTGTGTGTGTGTGTGATTTGTACGAAGAGAAAGTAGGGAGATGATCTTGCTCCTGCTGGTGGCCTCTGTGTTCTAAAAACTCATGTAGCAGCAGAACCAGGCCTGTGCTTCTTGCAGAAATGAGAAAGGATGAAGGATTTACCTTCTGAGACTTAGTTCAAGTGTAACAAATCTTCTCAAGCTCTATGAATTTAGCAGGGGCAGCAAAAGACAGGCCTGTTTGAACAAACACAGCACAATGTAGAGCTGGATAATACGTCAAGATAAATTAAATCCTATCCCTGCCTTGAAGAAGCTCACAGTTTAGTGACAGTTGAGTAGTGCCTCTGCCTTTACTGGGACAAACACAAAGGAAAGACCCAGAAAAACCACTAAGATTGCAGAGAAAATTTTCACTGCATTCCCAGGTCAGAGTAGTTTCCTGATTGATTGATTCAATAAATATTTATTGAGTGAGTTAATACCCACTCAACAGAGGAGGGACAACTACCTCCTTTATTTTAAAAGGATGAAAGGAAGTGAGGATGGGTGCAGATTGGTATGTTTCATAGCAGGAAAAAGTTGAGAGAATGCCCATTTGATATTTATTCTATGAAATAAGAAGGTCAACTACTCATAGTGACAATGGGAGAAATATCAGTAGTAGAGATTTGAGAAAAGTGAAAAGGCGTTTTTGGATATTGAAGCATGAGTTGACCAAAAAAATAGAGTAAGATTGTTAAGCAGAATTAATGGCCAATTGAGGTTAGTGACCAAAAATTTATACTGGTGCCAAGTTGCCCTGTGGAGAGACTTTCCCACCAGTACTTGGCTGCTAGGGACAGTCACTGCAATACTGGCAAGGCCCTTGAAAGGAACCAGGTCACTGCATGATATCAAGGGCTCAAGCTTTTATTTCTCATTTATTTGTTTTGTTATGTTTTGTGCATATCAATATATTCGGATATTCTGATTATAGAAGCAGTACTTGTTAATGTGGCAGGTTAGTCTATGGAAATAATAGTCTATGCTTTCTATTTTTCAAGAATAGCTAAATGAGTATAAGGTTAATTTTACCCTTCTGCCTCTGGTGGAAGGACAGTTTAACTTTTGTATATGAAAGTCTAGGCTTTTTGTGTTTCAGGAGCCATCCGTGAATAAAAGTCTCCATGAATTGAGTCTCAATTTATTAAGAGCATTAAGGAAATACAATTCCTTTGTCCCTTTGTCTGTTGTGGCATTCATCTTATTAATAGGACATTTAACGTTATTTATTAAGCGTTTCAGTTGTATGTTGCTTGTGTTTTTCCTCATTTATGTTTCTCTTTTAATTTTGTTTTATGATAGGTTGTTTTTTGACATATAGAAATTTTACATTTTAAGTCTTTTTTTTTATGGTTTCTGATTTGTCTTATGCTTAGAAAGGTCTTTCCAAACCCTCTTCAGGAAAATGTAAATGTTTGGGTATATTTTATTCTAGTACTTTTGTTTTACATTTAAATCTTTAATCCATTTATATAATGTTTCTTCTGAAAATGTATCAAGAATTTTTAAATACCTTTGCTTAGGCGCTTTCCTGGAATTATTTTCATTCAGAAGTCACAAAAACATGGACAAAATCCAACAACGATGCAGCACAATGTTGCATTGTGGTCAAGACAAAAGAAATAATCCCATGTATTTTTTTAAATATCACTATGATAACATATTTCTCTACTGACCTTTAATGACGTTTCCACCACGAATTCATTTTACACACTTCAGATTAATGAACAAAATGTTCTGTTAAGAAGTCTCATCTGTATTAGGAGTAAAACCCAAGTACCACGAGCTCCAAGAACAACGGCAGTGCTGCCACTGTACTGTGCTCTGGACAAAGCCCCTTGCAGCCTTTGTGGTCAAGGCCATTCACCCACACTTGCTCAATTTACGGCTGCAGTTCCTGTAATAATTCAGCATGTATCACAGACATTATATATCTACAGATCTTTAAGCATAACTGCTTGGGAACGATAGTTGAACTAAACAGAGAGAAAAATATTTAGCTTCAGAGGTGAGATTTTATTGAGCTGGGAGAATCCAAAAAGAAATGATATGATGCTTATGCTTTTTAAGAAGATGTTATGCCATCTAAATATTTATGCGCAACAATTTCTGAGAGTTTAATATATATTTATGGGCATAAAGAGGTCATATGTATGTATTTTTAAAAATATTGAATCAATTTAGAATTACTATTTGTGAAAAAATATATAATTCCTACTTGCTTAAATTATCTTACACAAAAGCATTTTTCATGTTATGATACACTCTTCATAAACATGCTTTATCATGACTATAAAATGTTCCATCATATACATCAACCCCCTAAATTATTTTTTTATTTGCATACTTTAGGGTCTACTGTTTATGGTGTAACATTTTATGGCTTTTGACACATGCACAATGGCAGGTATCTGCCATCAAGTAACCCTATGAAATACTTCATCTGTTAATCCTCACTGCTCCAGAAATGCCTGATATGTTTACCTTGTCTCTAGTTTCCCCTTTTCTAAAATGTCATATGAATGGAATCCTACAGTATGTGTTCTTTTCAGACTGACTTCTTCGACTTGTAAATATACAGTACATCCTTATGCCTTTGTGTTGCTGCAGAGTTCAGTTATTTTCATCTCTGAATAGTACAGCATTGTGTGGAAACACAAAAGTTTGGTTACCCATTCACTTATTAAAAAGCATCTTGGGTATGGCCAGATATGAGCCATTTTAAATAGAACTGATTTCAATATTTTTGTGATGGTTTTTATGTGGATATAAGTTTTCAAACCAGTTGGGTAAATACCTATGAACACTGTTGATGGGTTGTGTGGGGAGATTATGTTTATCTTTGAAGGAAGCTGCCAGGACTGTCTTCCTAAATGTCTCTATCTTATGCATTCATGCCTGCTATGAATGAGAGTTCCTGCTGTTCCACATCCTAATGGGCATTTGATTATAGATGTACTCATATATAGTATACTTATATGTTATACTTAACTCCCAATCACTTATATATGACTAAGTATATCTATATTTAAATCAACTGATTTAATATTACACATGTATATATATTCAAATCAATTGTATCTACATATATAGTGGAAATCACATATACAGCACTATCCCTAGAGATATGTAGGAATATCTCATATGCAGTGATAACTCATTGTATTGACGTGAGTTTGCCTAATTTCAAGCAATGTTGAGAATCTTGCATGTTAATTTACCTTTTATATATCTTCTTTGGTGAAGTGTCTTTTTAGATATTTTGCCATATTTAGTTGGTTGCTTGTTTTTGTGTATGTGTTTCACAAGTCTTTGGAGATTTTGTGTACAAATTATTTCCCAGATATATACTTTACAAATGTTTTCTTCCAATCTGTGGCTTGTATTTTTACCTCCTGACAGTATCTATTACAGAGTAGAAACTTTAATTGACATAAAGTCCATCTTAGACTTTTTCTTCGTTCATAGATTTGCTCTTCATGTTTTAGAGAGAAACTCTTCAGCAACTCCAGGTGCAGATAAATTTTCTCATGCTTTTTTCCACAATTTTTATATTTTTTGCATTTTATGCTTAATATTATGAATTATGCCAAGTAAATATTTTTGCGAAAGTTGTAAGTTTTGTGTCTATGTTCAACTTATTCCATGTGATTGTCTTATTACTTCATTACCATTTGTTGAAAATACTATCCATTTCTTATTTAATTGTTCAATTTGACAAAGACAAGTTGACTCTATTTAAATGGATGTATTTAGGAGCTCCCTTACTACTGCTTTCATCTATGTGTCTATTATTTACAAATATCATATTCCCTTTCATGTAAGTTCCTCCACGTTGTTATTTTCCAGCATTGTGTATGCTATTCTGGGTTTAGAAACAGTTAGTCTAGGTCTGTAGGCTAGCTTGATGGGATATTGGTCGGGATTGCACTGTGTCTACAGATCAAGTTGGAAAGAATTGCCCTTTCAAAGTTGAGTCAGACAATCAGGCAAATAAGTCTCTCTCTCTCTTCAGATTGTCTGTGACTTACCTCATTATGTTTCATTATTTTCTGGGTGCAGAGTTGCACCTATTTTCTTATTTACCTAAGGGTTTCATTTTCTGTGTGTTATGATAAGAGAAAATTTTATAATTTCAATCATCTGTCGCTTATATAGAGGAAAGAAGTCGCCATGTGTATGCTGACTGTGTATTTTGCTCCTTTATCTCCATCCATTGCCGTCAACGCATGGGATAGTAGCTGCATTTCAGTTAAAACTTTCAAAATTATGGCACTGCATAATGTGAACACTAAATTTCAGTGAGCAAGACTGACAGCCCGGAGGGAGACCGCCCCACCCACAACATTATCGTTCCCTGTGATGCTCAGCACGGCCGGCAAGGTGTGCCTGACCCCATCTTTCTCACCAGCATGGAACTCATGCCTGTTTAGCCTGCAGATGCTGGCACCATATTTACAGTGAGGACCAGAGCATTGTTTCTCTCAGGACCAACTGGAAAGTCTCATTGACTTCTGTACAACTGGGGACATATCCATGGTGAGGAAAAGCTTCTTCTCTGTGGCCCTAATGTCTGAGGAGTCAGCTGTTCCAGGCCTTCTAGCAGACATTTTGCTCTGTTAAATTTTCACTCTGGCTAGCTCTTTGAAACTCTTAATATTGTTTTATTATTTCATCCCATTTCTAGTTGTTGTCAGTGGAAAGGTTGATCTGAGTCACTTAGTTCTCCCTGTGTGAAGTAGAAGTTGAATTTTGCTTCATTTCTGGGTCACTTGGTCCCCAGCGTTCCTCAGGGAAGAGGCCTTGTGCTGAAAGCACCTGTAGTCCTTGGGCCTCGCCAAACAGCCAACACCGAGCTGGATCCTCCCAATTCAATGTCCACCACTGGCGGGGCGGTGAACAGTGCAGACTGTCCCTGGTGGAGAGAAATCAACCACTGAGCAGCAAACTACAGCTCCCTCAGCAGAAGCAGCCCTCCTGGGGGCTGGGCAAGTGGGGCAGGAGAGGAATCCTATCATGGGGGCAAGGAGCACAGCCCATGCCCTCTCCTCCCTTCAGAGCCAGAGCCTGCTCCAGACCTGTCCCCAAGACTCACCTCTCCTCAGTTTAGCTCCTGTTTGTGAGGACTGGGGAGGGTGTTGACCTTCTGCCCTAGGAGACCCCAGTCACAACACATCTGCTCTTGTAGGAACTGGACCCCTGTGGGCCTTGTAGGAACCTGGTTGCCTGGTCCCCAGGGTCCCCATGCAGTAATGTCAGAGCAAGGTCTAGGTTGATGGGAGAAGGGAGGGAATAGCTGAAGCCCAGGTGTCCTGTCTGTCACCACCTCTGCAGGTGCTGATTTCATGAAAAATTGGATTAGTAATTGATGTTTGAAGGTTTTCCTATAGCTCAGATACCATCTGTAGATGTTGCAGCAGTGTAGATGCTGAAACTTCTAGATCTGAAAGAGAATTAGATGTGAGCATGATATCAGCAATATAATGGTACAGCCGCACCATTGGCAGTTTCTCCCATGTAGCCAAGTCCTGGGCTAAAAGTCCATGACAGATGGTGGGGCTGTGGAAGTATCCCTGTGGGAGGATGGTGAAAATCAATCGCCATCCTTCCCACATGAAGGCAAATTTTTCCTGACTTTCCTGCTCAATGTCAATGGAAAATAAAGCATTAGCAAGATCTACCACATAATGGTATGTTCCTAGTTCATGGCTGAGAGTATCCATCAAGCCTGCAATAGCGGGGACAGCAGCATGCATAGAGGGTATGACATAATTCAGTTCTCTGTAATCCACAGTCATACGCCAGGAGCCACCTGGATTTCTTAATGGCCACGCTGGGGAATTGAAAGGACTATGTGTGGGCTTTATAATACCCACCTTTTCCAGCTCCTGGAGAGTTTCTCCAATCTCTATGCCCCCTAGGCAGTTTGTCTTGTTTGGTATTAGTCACCCACCGAGGCACAGGCAAAGCTATGGGCGGGTGCCTAGCATGTCCCCTCAGAATGGCCTTCACCACATGTACTCTCAGTCTGAACTCCCCTGCAGTGGTCTGCAACCATAGACCCTGCAGGATATCAATCCCTAAAATATACTCAGGGATAGGAGATATATACATACTTTACTCTTTTGGGGGTAGACGCCCTATTCCCCATATCCATCTATGAGTGGGTGTTCCAGGGAACCGCTCAGGGTTACCATGAATCAGTAAACATTCAGCCCCAGTGTCCACCAGAGCCTGGACACATTTTATGTTCACTGGCGCCAATGGATAGCTATTTCAACATGTGGCCTCTGGTCCCCCCTCACCCCCCAGTCCCTCAGGGCAGATACCTTGACCTTCCCCTCAGTCAAACCATGTTCCCCAATCATCTTCCTGTGTGGGCTCAAGTGAGGTTGGCTCGCTCTCTAGCAGGAGGTCTTCCAAACATACAGGCTGGACTCGTTTCTGTCTCTGGCCCCTGTCTCTTTGGTCTTAATGGGTGGAACTGCTGCTCTGGTTTCAGTTGTTGCCATAGCTTTAGTAAGATCCTATCTGACTTCCCATCTAATTTCCTTCCATCTGCTCCTGCCCGTATTAAATCAACCCACATTTGGGTTCTTGTAACCTTCATGGGGCCCTTTAAATTCTTCTTGTGAGTAGCAGATCTTATTTCTTTCTGGGTTCTCATTGCTTCTGCCTCTCCTAAGTCAGCTACTGTACGTGTCACCTTGCTTATGGGATGCCCTAAGTGAGGGGAAAGAATGTCCACTAGAGACCCAAAGAGGAATGTGGGAGCCATTTGAAGCACAATATTTCTCATCCCAGTAGTGAAAATCTCTTCACCTGGGCCATAATTCTCTGCACTATAGATGGCATTTCTTATGCCTAGCTCTCGTAGCACCTATTGGAGCTCAGCATACATCTGCCATCTAACAGGAGAGGATGGTAGATCAACCGGGTTGGGCCACACAGCATGAAGTGCAGCCATAAGCCAATCGAGGAGGGAGTGACTCCCTGGGGTCTGATGTGCACTTTATAATTGCTTCCTCAAGGCAGGCAGCACTGTCAGGGAAGCCAGCTTTCTCATCTCTGATCCTGACAGAACAATTCCATCCACCCCTAAGTCCCAGAGACACAGGAGCCAAGCTGATATTGACTCTGAGGGCTTCTGCCTAAACTGGGAGCCCAAATCCACCAGCTCAGCCTGAGTATAGGGGCGGACCATAGAGTGCTCCATGACCTGCAGAGGGGGCTGCTCCTCTCCTTGGGGAACTTTCAGCTACTGAGTCTTTATTTTCTTTATAACCACTAGGCATGCTTTTTCAATACAGGAGGGGTCAGTGCCTCCAGACCAGCCCTTCATCCTTCCCCAGCTCCTCCATTTCTGGGACTAATGGCACCTTTCTCTCCCCTCCCCCGAGTGCCTCCTCTGCTACAACCTTTACCTTTTCTACTGTGCCTCGCAGCAATGCCAGCTCAGTCTTCAGAAGCTCTCTTACCTTCACTTCAATGCTTTACAGCTGGCTTTCTCATGCCACCTCTGCCTGTGCTTCCCTCAGGAGTTTGTCTTTTTCCTTGATGGCCTTTTTCTCCTTCAGAGCACCTGGCAGTGCTTCCGTCTCGTTCTGTAAGGAATTTTTTACCTCTTCAATGGCACCTTGCTGCTGGCGTTCTCGTGCTGCCTCCTCTTTCATCAATGTCATTTCTTTCTTCAGGGAATCCACAGAAGTTTGCAGGTCACGTTATCATGCCGCCATTTCTTGGGTCTTTTTCAGGAGCATGTCCTTCTCCTCTGTAGACTTTTTTAATACTGTGAGAAGCAGCCAACCCACAGTCCCCGCTGCCTCACGGGCACTCTGTCTCTCAAAAGACGTACTTACTATATACCACAGGCCACCTCTACAGCCTCAGGTGTCACCTCCACTTGCCTCCAGTCCTGGGTTGGGGCCCAGTCATCTAGGTGGCAAGCCACCTCAGACCACATACCCATTAGGGGACAATCCACTGTCTCCCCATTCACAGGGGCAGCCCACTGAAGCACCCCTCCCAGAAGGGCAGCCTGTCTTTTTCCTTGGTCAACAATAAACTCTGCCGACTTTCACCAATTGTCTTTCCAATGGGTTTCAGCCCCGGGCAAGTTTGCTATGGATTCAATATGACCAAAGAAATTGACACCAAAACGTTCTTTGGGGTGAAAGGGTTTATTACCCGGCTTGTTCTCCCAGTGGTAGGTTGAGCACTCTCATCTCTGCCTCCACCCAGAGCCCTGGGCTGAGCTCTCTATATAGTGCAATAATAGCTTATTGCCTAAAGGTGTGGAAGTGGTAGCCTAGCAACAGGCCAGTTACATCATCAGGTGCTTTAAGTTCAGTGAGGATCCTGGCCACAGGAAGCCCAACTTCCCCACAACATACCCACATCTAAATTCAAAACGCAACATCCTGCATCCTAACCTCGCAGCCTACCCTTGGCCAGCAAACTGATCTTATATATTAATTATCAACAATGAATTAAAAGATTCTAAAGAACAGGTATGAGTGTTAGTCTAAAAAATGGTGCCCCATGAATATCCACATCAAATCCCTGGAACCTGTGAACGTTTCCCTATTTGGAAAAGAATCTTTGTAGATGTCAGTTGAGTTAACCATCTTAAGATGAGTAAAAAATCTTGTATTTTATATGTAGGCCATAAATGTCATTACAACTGCCCCTATAAAAGAGAGGCAGAGGAAGGTCAGACATACCAACAAGAAAGCCATGGGAAGAGGGAGGCAGAGGTTGGAGTGATGTGGCCACAGTCTCAAGAACAGTGACCAGCAGCCACTAGAAACTGAAGAGGGCAAGGAACAGATTCACCCCTAGAGCTTCTGGAGGGATCATAGCCCTGCCCACAAGAACTGTAAGAGAATACGTTTCTGTGGTTCTAAGCCACCATCGTTTTAGTAATTTGTTACAGCAGCCAAACAAATACAAGGAAACAAATACAAGGCGTCACCCTGTTCTCTCTAGTTAACACTAGGCCAACAACAGGGGGAGGGGAGGAAATGGTGTGATCTGTTAAATAAGCACCAAGTGGCAGTGCTGTGCAGGGGGTAGCGAGGAAGCTGGTTTTGGTAGTGATAAGAAAAATGTTCAACACAGCTGTCAAGGTCAGCAAACCACTTTTTTCCTCTGGTTGGCAAAGTCAGCATAGCCCTCCCAGCTCCCTCCTCCCCTCCTTCTCCGGGTTCCTCTTTTGCCCTGTGCATGCAGAAATGCCACATATCAAAATAATATAAATTGCTCAAGACCTCCGAGTGCTGGTTGTTTTTTGTTAGCGATCCAGTCCAGATTTTCCATTTTTTTCCATAACAATAGTGCACCTTCTGCCCCTCAGGATATCAACTTTCCTTTCTTCACTCCAACCCATGGACCCCCTAATCTTCTTTCTGGCCCTAAAAAGCTGCAGGCTCATTCCTTGGACATGCGCAGGTAGTTTAGGTTATATAAATTAGGTTGGGCGTACTGGGGTGGTAAGCAATTAAATGAAATCTCTGCACACACGTAAAATTATATTATTGCTACTATTGTTCTTTTAAGAAATATCACAAGAACAGAAATCCAAGGAATATTTAATGATTATATTTAAAATTTTAAATCACTTGTGTCACCTAAGAGTTAGTATTTGAAGATTCAGAGACCCTTCCCAGAGCTTCCTCAGTGTGATAATTGCTTCACCCGGTGCTTCTCAAAAAAATGTTGACATGCTTAAGAATGCCCCCGGGGACCTGGTGAACAGACTGGTTCTGACTGGTCTTGGGTGGGGCTGGAGAGTCTGATCTGCCTTTTAAGCCCATCCACTAATGGCAGACATTATCCTGTTCCCGCAAATACAGAGCTGGCATTGAAACTCTGGTTTGGACAATGAGCTTAAAAATCATCCAGGTGGGCCTGTATAAATAATGCTAAACAGAGAGGCTTTTATCCTTTCTTTTCCTCAGTATCTATAGAGAAGAAAATTTCAGATATTTTTAATTATTAAGCTTAATCTAGTTCTACCTTTACTGGCAAAGGAGATTTTCTCTTTTTCTCCTCTAATTTTTTCTCTTCCAATTTAAACCTCTTACTGCTTCAGATTGGTTGGTAGAGAAATTAACTACGTATAATCATTTCCAAACATCTTTAAAAAAATAATTACAGCCCCAATGGCTTCATTTAAAAATGCCTGCAGTTCTAGTAATTTGGTCTAGCAAATGACCTTCCCTGTATTCTGGCTAAGTAAATATTTGACACATGCAAAGACATAATGCAAACCTTTATATAATGGGTATGCCCTGGATTACCGCTCTGATCCCGTCCATGGCTAAAACAACAAGAATGACGGCAGCACCGTTTCATCTGTGATGGTAGTGGTATTTTTTTTCAATACCGAAGACAGTTCCATTTCTTTTCTTAGATGACCTCAGAGACTGGAGACATAATTTTGTTCAAGGAAATAATCATCCGTTTACTGGATTAATTACTATGTTCTGTGGGAAAATACTTATTGTTTTACTATTTGGATATTTAAGTTGTGAGGGATAAAGCCTATTCAGCAGGCTGATAGCCACAGGCTGGGCTGGCTTCATGGGCTGTGTCCAGTGCAGTCACACGGGGCCTCACACTCAGAAGGTTGCTGTGCTTGCTTTAATGCTCTGCCATCTCTGTCTTGAAATTCTGAATAATTTTGGACAGGTGACCCTGCATTTTCATTTTATGTTGGGCCCTGCAATTTATGCAACCAGTCCTGAGTGCACAGATGAACACTGTGTTCATCTGCTTTCCTAAAATATGTGTTTAAAATTTAGTCTGTGTTCCAGCATGATTGCCTCATCAGTTCAAAAACCAAACCAGTTCAAGTTATTAATTATCCACCTTTCCGGCCAAGGACTGCACACATAGGCACCTGTGTGCAATTCCTGCTAGGCTACAACCATCACCCTCTTTGTGGTACTGCGCCCCTCATATCACACACCGTAGTTTCAAGGAGTCCTATTCTGCCATCGATTGGCATGCTGCCCAGTGATCTTAGTCTCTTGGTCATTTTCACTTACTAATTTCATGGCAGAATAATTTAGAGAGATGTTTTTATTTTGTTTCCCCTGCTGTGGAAGAATCAGGAAGAACAAAAAGAGGAACGAGGACAGCTCTCCCCAAAGGGAACATGTTCCAAAGCTGAATACAACCTCTCCTCCTGGCTTAGTTCACTGAGATCACGCCAGGTGTGGCAGGGATGGGAGAGAGCAGGGCCAGGAGTGCTGGCCAAAGCAGCCAGAGAGCTGAAGATTTCCCAAGACAAGGAGAAGAATAAAGGTCTGCTGTGTCCTTGAAAGGTGGGACCCAAGACCCACTCCATCTTCAGAGAGGTGATATGACTTTGGGAGGAAATGGCTATGTCCAATTTCCACAAAAGTGAAGTTCCAAGCAGAGCTGTCAGACTCCAGTGATCCAGCTTGGATAATGAGCATACAAGAGGGAACCAATGTGGACCAGAGGCTAGAGAAACTGCCCCAAATGTTTTTTTTCAGGATGGAAAATAGAAATCAGTTTTCTTTTCCACTACTGAACATTTCTACAAAAGACGACCTCCACCAAGTTTGTTTCTTTATGCAAGAAGTCTAGGGGTTGGCAGGTGAGGGTGAGGAACCCATAATGACTAAGACTGAATTTTCCACCAGTCTAGCAGAACAGGGCCTCAAATTTAGATATCATTTGGTTTACAGAAAATCAAGTAATGTGCTATTTCTTGCATGTCCCATGTGGCAATTGCAAATTATTTCCTGCTACAATGTAATTTGTAACCCACTAACATCCAGCTGATGACTCACAATTTCCCACACAAATGCCCTGGGATTTTTTGCTAATGGTTTATCTCTAAATTGATTTCCAGGCACAGCATTTTTAGTCTTTTGAGCTTTTGGAATAAGAACATTTTTAACCAGAGACTTTGGTCGCCAGCTTTTGTTCCTGAGATATCCAAAAGTCCTGTCCAAAACGTGCCAACATCTCATCACACAGGGGTGTTACAGAGAGGCCTAGCCAAGGCCAGATGAAGTAAACATTTGGCCACTCCAGCAGCTAAAAATTCTGCCCTTCAGGGACTATTCCTCAACCAACTTTTCCCAGAGTCTTGAGTTAAGGGGAAAGACTGGAGCAGGAAGCCAGTGACAAAAGACCAAGTCCTTGTGGAGAGACAATCAGAAAAGGACAGCGTTGGTACCCTACTATTCCCCGATTTCTTCTAGGTCCCTATGGTCCCTCTTATTCTAGGAATTTTTAGCACTTTTCTTGTAGGAAATTGCTTCTGTCTTGCCAATGGATTTCAGCCCCAGGCAAGTTCGCTATGGATTCAATGTGACCAAAGAAACTGACAGCAAAATGTTCTTGGGGTGAAAGGGTTATACCCAACTTTATTTCCAGGTGGCAGGTCAGTCACTAAAATCCCACTCACTCAGAGCGAGTCTGTGTGCAGCAAGCCGGTCTGTGTCTCTGGGCTCCTCTGCACAGCCGTCCTCTGGGCCTCTCTGCACAGTCGTCCCAAACAGCCATCCTCTAGGCCTCTGTTCTCGAAGCTGCCACCACTCCAGCCTCTGCTCTGCTCTCCTGCAGCCTTGCAGCCATACCACCGTGTCGTGCCCAGGGCACTGGGCAGAGCTCTTTATATAGAGTCAACAGCCATGTATTGCCCACAGGTGTGCAGTGAACTAAGCAACCAGGGCCAGGTGAGAATCCTGGCCACAGGAACTCTCATTTTATCCACAGCTTTCTACAGGAATTTCTAGCTTAATACCAGAGCCATGGCCCCTATGCTGAGTGTTGCTTCCAATAGGTGTTGGCCTGCTACAGGACACTGATATGTGTCTGGTGCCTGAAACATGAAGCCTCCAGAGTCTACACCCTGGCCTTAAGATGGCTGCCAGCAACTGCTCTATGAAGTCTGTTTTATTACAGTGAAGCAATAGATTCTACAGCCATCATTGCACTGCTAGCTACTTCCACTTTCAAGGCTACTTCCCTTTCAGTAAAATGATGGATACAAGCTAGGACCATCTTAACTGATGCACTCCAACTGTGGATAAAATGAAAGTTCCTGTGGCCAGGATTCTCACCTGGCCCTGGTTGGCTAGCTCACTACACATGTGTGGGCAATACGTTGCTATTGACTCTATATAAAGAGCTCCACCCAGGGCTCTGAGTGATATGGTACCACAGCTCCAGGGCTGCAGGAGAGCAGAGATGAGGCTGGAGTGGTGGCAGCACCAACAGAGGCCCAGAGGACAGCTGTGCAGGACGACTGTGCAGGCAGAGAGGCCCAGAGGCAGAGACCGGCTTGCTGCCTGCAGACTCGCTCTGAGTGGACAGGATTCTAGTGATTAACCTGACACTGTGGAAATAAAGTTGGGTATAAACCCTTTCACTCCAAGACCGTTTTACTGTCATTTTCTTTGGTCACATTGAATCCATAGTGAACTTGCCCGGGGCTGAAACCCATTGACAAGACACCAACTTAGAGGAAAAGGCTAACCTTTGCAATCTTATGCCCTAAAGAAGAATACATCAGAATCCTAACTTTTTTTTTTTTTGCTTTTATTGAGCCCTGTACGTGGTGTATCTGTTGTTAAAGTTTCTTATAGTGCAGTTCAGTCTATCTTGGCAGTAACTTATTTGGATAAACTAACTCAAGCACATATGAGAGACCTCCTTGTCCCCAGATTTTCAGGTGATTTGTTTCCCAAGTCTTCTCCTTAGTAAAATAGATAGACTTTCCAGATATCTAATCCCCTAATAGTAGGAACACTGTTCCTGAAGCTTCCTCAAGCAGCACCCTTCACTTTTTCAGGTGCCTGGTGGACATTAACCAAATGATCTTGGGTCTCGTGGTCATGAAGAGTCCATGCCCTTCTCCCTGCAAAGCACTTCATTCAGTCACACTCTTAGCTTATACACACCTTGGGCAACATCGGACTTGAGGTCACAAAGACTTCCAGTCAATTGGCCACAATTAGCTGTGTATTGTGTTTCTCCACAGATTTGTTGCCCAATGCATTTCTAATACGAGCCCAGAAGAGTGGCTCTTCATGGGCACTGTCTGGCCAGGTGATAAATGTCTGCCTGTTCACAAGTTTCCTGAGCCGGTGGTAGCTGGATAACTTATAGTTTGGGATGTCTTCCAGGAAGATCAAGATGATAACATCCTCATGCTCATAGAACATCTTGATGCTGGCCAGCTGTACTTCAAGCCGGCACCATTCACTGCGCAGGTAGTGGTTACTGACTACACACAAAGTTTTTCGGCTGGTGTTGATGGCATTCTGGATGTTCTCAAAGATGTCTATACCTGGTTCAAAGTCGCGGTGGTGAAGACAGAGCTTAAAGGTGGGCTGGCCACCTTCTTCTAGGGCAGGAACAAGCTCTTTATATACCCAGGGCTCATCACTGGCTGTAAAAGAGACAAAGGCATCATAGATAAACTCCTTCTCTGTTCTGTGCCACTTGGCCAGGTACCAGGCTCGGATTACATAGAGCCCATACCATAGAGATGATACCATCTTTATACTGAACCAAGAGAAGACCATGGTTGTGAGGACCAGACTGAAGGAACAGAAGAAGTAAACCTTTCCCAGGTCAAAATTACACAGAGCGTCATCAAAATCTGTCAGCAAACTCTGGGTATCTGGTTGTTGGCACGGGTAGCTCCGGAGGTAGGGGATATGGACATTTACTGTGTTTATTGACCAGTTCTTGAACCACACATTGTCACAGTTGCACTGAAGTTTGTTCCCATAGAGATCAAAGTACACTAAAGACTTTAGATTCTCCAGATGACTTTGATTAATGACTTTAAGGTTGTTGAATCTTAAAGAGAAGATCTGGAGGCTTTCTAAACCAGAGAACATGCCAGGAGTCAGTGACTCTAAGTTGTTGTTTTCCAGGCGCAGCATTTTCAGTCTTTTGAGTTTTTGGAATAAGGAAATGTTAAAACAGAGGCTTCGGTCTCCAGCTTTTGTTCCTGAGATATCCAACTTGGTGAGATTAGTCAGGGAGTCAAATTGGAGATGGTCCAGGAAGATCACGGGATTTTTTCCTAGGAGAAGCACCTGCAAGCCATTCAGCCCTTGGAAGAAATTGGTTGGAACAACCTGAATCCCATGTATTTGTCCTTCTAGGTTGAGTTGTTTCAAAGACTTGAGGTTTATAAATGGAGGAGATGGCAGGGTCCTAGTGGTTTCATACGTAATTTTATTAAAACTGAGATTCAAAACTTCTAGATTTTCAAGGCCCAAGAAAAGGCCTTTGTGAAAACTCGACAAGATATTGTATGCCAGGTCAAGTTCATGAAGGAAAGTGAGGCCAGAGAATGCATTCTTCTCTATCTCTTTCAGGCGGTTCTGGGAAAGAATCAGAACTTGTAGCTTCTTCAGAAACTGAAAGGTTCTGCACTTCAGAGTCCGAATGTTGTTGCCTCCAAGGTCTAAAATCTCTAAATTTGGAAATTGAGCAAAGGAGTATCTGTCAATTTTCACTATCCAGCACCAAGCCAGGTTGAGAGCCTTCAATGAATACAGCCCATAGAAGGCCATATTATTGAGTTCTGTGATGGGATTTCGAGAGAGAGAGAGAGACTGTAGGTTCCTTAATGGTGAAAATGCAAAATTTGGAAAGCTTTTAAACCTGTTGTGGCTCAGGTCTAGGGTTATCAAGTTCAGGAGGGCACTCCAAGTCCTGTTATTAACAAAGGAGAGCTGGCATTTGTTTAGATTCAGCCTTTGGAGGCTGGGCATAGCATCAAATTCACTGTCATTGAGGTGAACTAGATCATTGTTTTGGCTCAGGT
Source organism: Phataginus tricuspis (assembly GCA_029783875.1). Lineage (NCBI taxonomy): Eukaryota > Metazoa > Chordata > Mammalia > Pholidota > Manidae > Phataginus > Phataginus tricuspis. The sequence continues at coordinate 59,979,656 of JAQQAC010016209.1, read as the reverse complement.
CAAGGGACAAAAGTCTGGTACAATTGGTAAGGTGCTTAATGCCCCCTGCATCAGTAGCATTTTTCCGAAAAACCAAAGCCTCTAATATGGGTAAGTTTCTGAGGAGGTAACACACTACGCTGAAGTTGAAGTGACTACCTCTTAACTCCCTGTTACTAAGATCCATTTCCCTTAAATTCTGTAGGTGTTTGGCTTGAAGCATCTCCAGTGTCACCAACGTTCCACTCAGATTCAAGCTCCTCAGCTGGGGCAGCGTTTCCAGATGCACATTACGGATTACTTGATGATTATTCTGAGAGACATCCAGAGTGGTCAGGTTAGGCAGTGACAAAGCAGAGAAATTTAATCCCATTAGTTTGTTCCCCTGCAGGCTCAGCTGGATCAGGGAGCCCAGGGATCTGGGGCTATGGTCCAAAGAGATGATGCTGTTGTTCGTAAGATCAAGGTATTCCAGGTGCGGAAGATGCTGGACTGCCTCAAGAATATTGGAAAAATCAGTAAGATGGTTTCGAGATAAGCTTAAATGTTTCAATTTGACAAGCGGGACAAAGGCATTTTTATGAATATGGGTAATTTGATTATGGCTCAGGAGCAAAGTCACCAAGTTAGATAGGCCCTCAAAGGAGTTGTTCACACTTTGAATCTTATTTTCCACTAAATTCAAAAGGGTCAAGTTTTCAAGTCCCCAAAAGGCCCGCTCATCAATCTTCCAAATGGAATTCCATTCCAGCCGCAAGTCCACCAAAGCAGACAAATTAATGAAGCAATAGGGAGGAAGGATCTGAATTTGGTTCTGTGTCAGGTTGAGGTGAGTAGTGTATCCAGGGATGTCACTGATGGCATCTGTCAAGTTGGTGATCTTCTTCCGAATGCAGAACACGTGGTGAATGTCCAGTTCGTACTGTGTGCATTTACTGAACCCATATGGCTCTGCCAAAGACAGCAGAGAAACCCCAATTAAAATGAGCCAGAGCTGTTGAGGAGGCAGGAGGTTCTCATAGCCCATCTTATCAACCCCAGACCCTAGAGTTAACTATTAGAAAAAAGTCCTTTCACATGTGTGATGCTCATTTTTGAAGGAATGGTACTTCCATTTTGACTTTGCTGAAAAGAAAAAAAAGGAAGTTTTGTTTAAATTTCTCTCTCAATAAATATTTTATAGCTGCTTCAAGAAAACTAATAATTTTGTCCCAAAGTTAACTTCTAAAATGAGTCCATTTCCAAAGCAATCTCTATTTGTATCAGCAAAGAACAGATTATTTCCCCTATAATCAAAGTTGTTAGCACATGGAGGCAGAGAAGGCAATTGCACACTCGACTTAACTTAGAGAACCCTAAGTTAACCTAACCTCTCACCCCTGCACAATAAAATACTTCCCTCACTGTTTGGACCGATACCTGAAACTCCACCACTGGAGGTGCACTTTGGGTTCTGTGGATCTCAGCCTATCTAAAAGATAATCAACCATGGCGGGGGCAAGAAAAACAAGGTTTACAGGTCACCTTTATCCTAGTATGAGTGAATATAGAGTCCTTGCTTTAAAGCCACTCATTTCACCACAATTTGCAGGCAATTAAACCCATTATCAGCATATGGCATTCCTGGTAAGCAGAAAAAATACAGCTATAATAAACTCAGATCTGTCAGTCTACTTTCTGATGTGTGCTGCCCCAGCTTGCCTCCCAGTTTCAGTCAGTTCCCACAGTCACTCGTGGTAATGTAGTGAAAAGAGCACGGGCCCAGACAGACCTGGGCTCCTCTCCTGTGTCCTTTAACAATTTACTTAACCTCTCTGAACCTGTTTCCTTATCCATACAATGGGATAGTAATGCCTAGTCCCTCATAACATTGTGCAGATTCAACAAGACTGTTTAAAGTGCCCAGTTTGGTGCCCGGTATACTGTGGAGCTCAGTAAAAGATTATTCCCCTCTTTTCACCTTCACTCAAGGCCAACACCAGCACGCCATCTTTGTGTGGCTCTGATAGGCATAGAAGAAGAGAAACATTACGGTTCAGTTGGGTTGTTTTCTTTCCTTTGTGTATATTTTCATATGCACACAAAAATATATATTTTCTAGCACTAATTCTAATTCTAAGGATCATAAAATAAGTATCCATTATAGAAACTGGAGATTTTATATAGATAGATAGATAGATATATCCTCCAATAAAATGGGAACTTCTTGGATTGGGACATTTACAATCACAGTAACATTATATTGAATAGAATCACAAACTATGACTTTGAAAAGCTTTTATAAGTAAAGTAAACCATTTAATAAGTCTGTAATAGTAAGGCTCCCAAGAATAGTACAAAAGAGGGCCCACTGCTTACAATATCAGTAAACCTTTGATGTTATCCACTTTAAAATTTTTGTGATTCTGGTGGTATTGAAGTGATATCATCTCATTGTCTTTTATTGACATATTTCTGAATATTTGTGATTTTGAGAATCTTTATTTGGACTTTTTCAGTTACCTGCTTATTTATATCCTTTCTCTATTTTTCTGTTGGGTTTCTTGTTTTTTCCTGATGATTAGTGGTCATTATTGTATATTCTAGATATTAATCCTTTGTTGGTTTTGATGATTTAAATATCTTCTTTATGTCATCTATCAATTAACATTGTCTATGATAGTCTTTGTTGACCAGAAATGTTTAATTGTAATATGATAAAAGCCATTGCTTTTTTTATTTATGATTTTACTCTTGAATTCCTATTTTTTTTTAAAGTTGTCTCCTTAGATTGCATTAAATGCTGTATATTTAGTTTTACCACTCCCACTTATGTCTAATCTGCTTAATTTCCATTTTTGTATATTGTGTAAGATCAGGATCCATCTATATACTCCAATTAGCAAGGTAACTCACTATTAACTAAAAAGAAAAAACCTGTTGCCTTTCTAATTCCTTGAGGGGTATCTTTATCATAAACCAAATTACCACACATACTTGAATGTATTCTGAGCTCTCTTTTCTGTTCCTTTATTTACTTATCAGTTCCTACAAGGGTACCATGCCATATTATTACTTTGGCTTAAAGTATATCTTAATATCCAATAGGATAGGGTGAATCCTTTCTCTTTGCCCTTCTTTCTCAAGTTGATTTGCAAAGTGACTGACTATTCATGAAAACTTTTCCATTACAAATGTAAGTAAGTCTACCAACTTTTCCTGAAAGTCCTGCTGGAATTTAATTTGGGGCTATGTCAATTTGCAAATTAATGTGAGGTGGATTGATACAATTACCATGTTAAATCACCCCAAATATGGACATGGTATATCTTCATTTAGTCAAAATTACTTTTATATTTTTAAAGAGTTTTAAAATATTCTCTGTAAAGTTTTGTGCTTTCCTTGTTAGGTTGTTTCCTAGAAATTTTTAGATCTTATTATTTTGAGGGATACCTTATTTTTTCCTATTTAATTTTCTAATTAGCTAGGCTGCCATAAATTTTGAATTTTTTGTGTTATTGTTGCTTAAATATATAGAATGTTCCTGAACTCTCTTCTTAGTTTTAAAAATGTATTTATTCTATTAGGTTTATCTGTTAATGATTATATTCTGTGCAAGTAATGGAAGTTATATATCTCTTTCATATTTGTACATTTCCTATATGTTTCCATTGTCTTGGTCTTACAACACTGGTCACACCTCCAGTACTATAGTAAATCAGTGACGATAGAAATTTTTTTGTTGATGGGATAGCATCTATAGACTTTCCATTTATTATTATATTTGCTATAGGTTTTGATATATATCAAGTCAGTAAAGTTCCCTCCTACTCCTAACTTTTTAAGGAAGAATACAGTATTGAGTTTTACCAGAACACAAAATAGGGAAGGGAAAGTAGCGCCATCATCTAAGGCAGAGTGTACAGGGACAACAACTTTCTTGCACAAATGATAAACTGGCTATAAGTATGGAGGCACTGAAATATCAAGCATTTACTATATGCCTGGCACTTTCACGGACATTATTGACTCACTACAAAACTCAGCAAGATAAATAGCCTTAACCCTATTTTATGTATGGGGAACTGGAAGCCCTCTAGAGAGTAGGACTTGCACAAATATTGCACAGCTAATATGTAACAGGTTTGCAATTCCAAGCAAAGGCTGTATCATCTCAAAACGTCATGTTGCTTCCACTATACTCTGTTACCCCTCAATTCCAAAAGAGGAGCCCCCAAACATTGTAGCAATGATTACATAATAGGGATATTTGTGTTAATCTATCTCAGTGATTGTTTTGAAGAATGATACTTTAGTGTATAAACTCTAAAATATTGCAGAAAAGGTGGTGTCCTAAGTTTACCACTTACAGTCTATATTTCATGTCCATGAAAGGCAAATTGAAAAAGTAATGCTGTAATGATAGTTTCAGTTTCAATTTTAAGGTAGCCCTCTGGCCTTATGTCTGAGATGAAGGAATTGATTCAGTGCTAGGAAGCCAATGCTTTAAGGCATTTTGACTTTGTTAGGCAACAAGAAGGAAATGGTTCAGTGAATGAAAGATTTCATCATAAAAGTAAATAAAGAAGAAGGAGAAGGGGAAAGAGGAAGAGGCGCAGAAGAGGAAGAAGAAGTAGTATAAATAAATAAGTCTTGCATAAGTGTGAGGTGGCTGGGGGAAATAGCACAGAATAAGATGGCACTGCCAGATTAACGTGTTCTCTGCTCTCATAGATGGCAAGAGGTAAGAGATGCCAATATGACCCCTAAAATCTATCCCTGTTTGTTACAGGACATTTTAAATCACAGAAAAGTGCAAACATCCAAATCTGTCCAAATACCCAAATTTCCTGCCCTGACAAAGGACAGAAAGGAACGAATCTTGTTGGTAAAGGTTCCCTGGGGACAGTGGTAGTGGAGGAGGTTTCTTTTACCTGAAGCTGATGGTGTTACTGCAGTCAAAAAAGCCAGTGCCAGAGCAGGAAGCTGAGACCTGTAATCCAGAGAAGAGAAGTTCTTGAAAGTAGCCAGAATGAAGGGCTTCCAGAAGCAGGTGTGGAACTAGCTTCAGGACTAGAACAAATAATTTTAAAACGTGTATAGAACCAAAAAAGACCCCAAATAGCCAAAGCAATCTTGAGAAAGAAGAAGAAATCTGGAGGTACATGCCTGGATTTCAAACTATACTGCAAAGCTATAGTAATCAAAACACTAAGGTAATGGCAGAAAGCCACACAGATCTGTAGCACAGAATACAGAGCCCAGAAATAGGCCCATGCTTATATGTCAATTGATATATGACAAAGAAGGCAAGAATATACACTGAGGAAAAAACAGTCTCTTCAATAAATGGTGGTGGGAAAACTGGACAGCTACATGCAAAAGAATAAGACTGGACCATTTTCTTACACTATATACAAAATGAAACTCAAAATGGATTAAAGACTTAAACATAAGACCTGAAATCATAAAACTCTTAGAATAAAACACAGGCAGTAAGCTCTTTGACATGGTCTTCGTGCTATTTTTTTCAATCTGTCTCCTTAGGCAAGGACAACAAAAGCAAAAATAATAAATGGGACAACACCAAACTAAAAAGCTTTTACACAGCAAAGGAAAGCAACAACAAAATGAAAATCCAACATAATAAATGGGAGAAGATATTCTCAAATGATGTATCTGACAAGGGGTTAACATCCAATATATATAAAGAACTCATACAACTCAATATCAATAAATTAAAAAACAAAAACCAATCCCATTAAAAAATGGGCAAAAGACCTGAACAGACATTTTTCCACAGAAGACATAGAGATGGCCAGCAGACACATGACAAGATGCTCCACATCACTAATCATCAGGGAAACGCAAATCAAATCCACAGGGAGATATCACCTCACACCTGTAAAAATGGCTATTATCAAAAAAACAAGAAATAGCAAGGGTTGGCAAGGGTATGGAGAAAAGGGAAGCCTTATGCACTGTTGGTGGAAATTTAAATTGGTTTAGCCAGTATGGAAAATTATGGAAGTTTTTCAAAAATTTAAAAATAGAAATACCCTACAATCAAGCAATTACACTTCTAGGTATTTATCTGAAGAAAAAAAACACACTAGTTTGAAAATACATATGCACCCTTATGTTCATCACAGCATTATTTACAATAAGCAAGAAATGGAAGCAACCTAAGTGCCCATGAATGGATGAAGAAGATGTGGTGCATATATTCAGTGGAATATAACTCAGCCATACAAAGGAATGAAATCTTGCCATTTGCAACAACATGGATGAACCTGGAGAATATAAGTGAAATAAATCACAGAAAGTCAGACTTCAAATACAACATGATTTCACTTATATATGCAATGTAAAAAACAAACCAAAGAACAAACATAACAAAACAGAAACAGACTTATAGACACAGAGAACAAACTGGTGGTTGCCAGAAGGGAAGGGAGTGGCAGGGTGGACAAAATAAGTGTAGGTGACTAAGAGATACAATCTTCCAATAATAAAATAAATAAGACATGGGGATGTAATGCACAACATAGGGAATTTAGTCAATAATATTGTAACATCTTTGTATGTGACAGATGGTAATTAGACTTATTATGGTGACCATTTCATAATGTGTATAAATACCCAATCACTAAGTTGTACACTTGAAGCTAATACAGTATGTTATGTCAACTATGCCTCAATGAAAAAATCCATACATAACAAGGTTATTTTAACTTTAAATGAGATGATGTGGATGAAATTGCATAGCACATGGCCTGGTCTGTCATAGGTACTCAATAAATGTCCATTCTTGTTAAGCAGGAATTGAAGCTTTTTAGTATCCCAAATACAAGAAGACTTTGAAAGACAAGCCTAAGTGTTTTAAGTTTATTCTGATATTACCAAAACATCATATTTACTGATAATGTCATCACTTTTTCAGGATCTTCATAACCTAATGATCTTTTCTGTATCATACAGGTGTGACAAGAAGGAGACCAGAATTCAGAATTCACCAGAATTTGGGGGAGGGGGTGGAAATCTGCCTACAGGAGAAAAGCATCCAGAGCAAGACACCAGATTAGATGTCCCAGGGGATTACATGTGTCCCAGAAGGCTGAAAGCAAAAACGCAAATTTGGGCACATGTTGAGAAGGAAGACATGAAAGAGTAGCATGAAAAAAGAAAGAAAGTGAGAATGGAGGACAGGAAGAGACAGAGATTTGAATTATGGCTGTAGAGACTTTAAGGAGATGGACAAGAGAAGAGGAATTTTATCAAGCTTTACTGTTTGACATGTTGTGTGAACCCTGTACTGCCCCTTTAAGAAAATCTATAGAAAAGGTTGTCTTTCTAAAAAAACTATTGAAGTTAGATTTGTTTTTGACTCTCTGCTAAGATCTACCACAAGGTGGCCTCAGTATTAACAGTTTACACAGGCCTAAAGTCGTTTCCCACTGCATCTCTCAGCAGGAAGAATTGCTGATTGCACATTGCCTGGACCCTAAAGAGTTTGAAGCCTTTGCTTTCTCCAAAACCCACCCACAGATCCTATGGGGAGAACTTGATCTTTTCAACCATCCCATTTCTGGAAAGTAAGGAAAAGGGGTGGGAAGATCTTCGGCTGACTAACCTGAAATAGGCTCAGCTTTGAAGTCTGCAAAACCTGGCTTCAAATCCCAGCTCTGTCACATACCAGTTATGTTCAAGTCTCAGCCTTATTTAGTTCCCTCATCTGTAACTCAGAATGCAATTAATGGCCCAATTTCCACCTTGGTACTCAGACCAAAAGTTTGTTGCTGAGCACTGAGCCCCACAGCCTCATGGTATGTTACCTTCCAGCTAGAGCTCTTTGTGGTCCCAGAAGAAAGCAGAACTGAACTGAGGAACCATGGAGCCAAATGGAGAGGGGCAGAGGAAGGAATGTTCCATGTTGCCGAAGGAGCTGCAGAGCTTCTCTTGGCCATGTCAGGGGGCTTTGAACCATGTCTAAATTCCATTTCAGCAAAACCCAAGAGGGGAACTGAAAGCTACTGTGGAGTTAACCAAGGCTTAGTTTCACTTGTGCAACAGGAACTGGTGCTGGGTGGGACTGGAAGTGAAAGTTGGGGTGGCATGCCAGTTGAGGAGGGGACCTGTAACTCACTAATACTGGAAAGGTATGGCCTTAAGTAACAAGCTTATGCAAGAGGCTGATCCAGAAAACAGGTTCACTTAGTTCCCAGTCACTAGGGAGCATTCAGAGCAAGTTGGGCTTTGGGTACCCTGGTCTTTTCCATCCCAGAAGATAGGCCAGCTGCTCTTAGGTGGGGAAGTGAGGAGTAAAAGCATGCCTTAGGCAGGATAAGGCATAAGCTATCACTGTCCTTGATTTCTGTGGATGAGGTTGGACAACCCAGTTTGAGAAAAATGGACCAGAAAATTCCACTAAGAGGGGCCTAGACTGCCACCTACCTGTTCCTTTACAACGAGAGATTTTTCTTTCCTTATGGCTTAATCCATCCGAGGATCATCTGTGATCCTAGCCCCAGATATAACCCATGGATCTTTATTGCTAATCTAGCCTTAAAAAGTAGTTAGAGAATGCCAGAGGTGGGAGGTGCTTATAAAGGTCAAGACCTTAAAGCTGGCCTATCTCTAATGCACAATAGAAGAAGCTGGGCCTATTTGTCAAGGTCTCCAGCGGATGAGAGTCCTGACCCTCTCAGTAGTTTACACAAGTATCTGTTTAGTTGTTCTTCCCAATCCTGATTTTCCAGGCTTTACTCTCTGTGGCTTAAACCTATCCTTTTTTATTTGACTTTTCTAGAAGTGAATGGAAATTGTAGCACACATTACCTAGGGTAAATGTAAGAATGATACATGCTTATAAAAATAAGACACACTGGGGACAAAAGGACAACCTAACGACTTAGGTTGTGTTCTGAACAAAAAGAAGAAAGAAGATGACATAAAGACGTTGACCATACATAATTTACCAATCAAATCAGAACACTTCTGAGAGTGAAAGGGGGCATCAAACGTAACAGGCATTAATTGAGCTGCAGCAGCTGGTCGCCAAGGAAATAAGATAATGCGTGTAAGATGACAAAGAGACCCAGACTACTCAGCTACATTTTATTTATAGCTTACAAGTTAAAACAACAGTCAACGTTTAAAGTTAGAAATAATAGAATAAATATGGCTAAGAGGGAGCCAAATGCTAAGATAGTTGAGATGTTGGTAAGAGAAAATAGAGCTGTCTTAAATTCATGCATTCATGATAATTCATTTCCTATATATTTGTTGAGTACCTACTTCGTTTCAACTACTGTGCTAGGTGATGCTCACATCAAGATGTGTAGGTAATAGTCCCTACCCTTGAGCAGTAATTTACAGAGTAGTAGATTTGTACACACAAGTAAATTATTCAACATGGAAGTAAACATTCTAATATAGGAATAAACAAAACGTTAAAGGAGTTGAACTCTCCAAACCCATATCAGTAACATTCTAAGATATTAAAAGACTTCATATCAGATCAAACAGGGATTTCTGGGAGAAAAAGTTGGTGGAGTAGGAAGGCAAGGCAAAAACATCCTCCTCAAAAACACATAAAACATGGAAATAGAGCAAATAAAACTAAACCTGAAAATGACCTGCAGACTGGAGAACTGACTACCTACATCTGGGGAAGAAGAAAAGACCTCACAAAAAGGGTAAAGTGGCAAAGCCAAGACCCAGAGGGACACAAGCCCTTCCTCCCACCCCAGCCACAGGCAGGAAAAGAAGGAATGGAGCAGGGAGAGGGTAGGAGCCCAGGATCGCTTAACACCTGGTCCTGGAGATCTGCTCCAGGATCACAAGCCTGCATTCTACGGTGCTCTGGTGATTAGCATGGCTGGACAACAAAGACAGGCGGAACACTCAGGAAGGCTGAGATTCCAGCTGCTTGGAGAACGGGCACATTCTAATGGCCCGCCTGAGAAAAAAGCAAAGTGGGCAGTTAGAAATACTTCCCAGCAGCAGGAGGGCCACCAGAGGGGTGAGGGTTAAATGGAGCTCTCTTCTCAGGAGAAAGGGCAGGAGGAAGATACCTCCCCAGTCTGCCCTCAGCCCAAGAGGTCAGGAAGTCTCAGGAGCCCCAGATGCTCCAAGCCCCTCACTGACAACATAGCCCTGAGTCTCCTCTCTGTGCACACAGCTGGCAGACAACCCACTTGGCCTGGTAGTAGTGTCAGACTTTGCTGCTGGGTAGACAGATGGAAGCCCTCCAAGTTTTCTCAGCTCTGTTTCAGCCCAGAGGTGCCTGAGGGAGCCAGCCCTGGGAACTCCTCCCTCCCCTTGGGCAGTGGGTGCTACCCACCGGACACTCCTGCCATTGCTGCAGGCCAGGCAGAGGGCAGCCCTGCCCACAGAAACTCCAGAGGCGCAGCCCCGAGGCTTCTCTCTGCACACACAACCAGAGGACAGCCCCTTGACCCAGCAGTGGTGTTAGACTTTGCTGCCAGGTAGGCAGAGGGAGGCCCTCCAAAATTTCTCACCTCTGTTTCAGCCCAGCAGGAATGGTGCCTGTGGGAGCCAGCCCTGGGATCTCCTTCCTCACTGTGGGCATGGGGTCCTAGGTACCTGCAGCCCCAGGCATTGCTGCAGGCCAGGCAGAGGGCAGCCCTGTCCACAGCAACTCCAGCAGAGACTTCTGCTCTGATCACAAAAGCATGGTAAAGAGTATTGACCTTGTGGACACTAGAGATACCTCCTTCAAAAAGCTATTACTACATAGGAAGAAATACGAAAAACCTGGCAGAATGAGGAAGCAGAGGAATATGTTCCAAGCAAAACTACAAGACAAAACACCAGAAAAAGGGCTAAATGAAACAAAAATCACCAATCTTCTTGATAAAGACTTCAAAGAAAAAGTCATAAACATGCTCATGAATCTACATAAAAATATTCAAGATCTCAGGGAGGACTTCAACAAAAAGAGAGAAGTCCTAGGAAAGAGCCACTCAGAGCTGAAGAATACAGTATCTGAAATGAAACATGCAGTGGAGGGATTTAAAAGTGTATTCGATCATGTAGAGGAGATGGTAAGTGAAACAGAAATTAGAGAACAGGGAAACAAAGATGCTGAGGAACAGAGAGAAAAAAGGATCTCTAGGAGTGAAAGAATGATAAGAGAGCAATGTGACCAATCCAAATTAAACAATATTCACATAATAGGGGTACCAGAAGGACAAGGGAAAGACAAAAGAATAGAAAGTCTCTTTAAGGAAATAATTGTTGAAAATTTCCCCAATCTGGGGAAGGAAATAGACACTCAGGTCATGGACACACAGAGATCCCCTAACAAAAGGAACCAAAGGAAGAAAACACTAAGACATATAATATTAAAAATGGCGAAGATCAAAGGTAAGGTGATTGTGTTATCAGAAGAGACAGAAAAAAGATTACTTATAATGGAAATCCCATCAGGCTATCAGCAGATTTCTCAGCAGGAACTTTACAGGCCACAAGAGAGTGGCATGAAATATTTAATGTACTGAAACAGAAGGACCCCCAACCAAGAATCCTCTATTGGTGAGATTATCATTTAAATTTGAAGCAGGGATTAAACAATTTTCAGATAAACAAAAGTTGAAGGAATTCACCACTACTAAGTCAGTCTTATGTGATATGTTAAAAGAACTGCTATAGATGGAAATGACCCTAAGCCCAGTTTTCACCAGTGAAAATAAACCCACAAAAAAGGCAGTAGACCAACTAATTACCAAGGAAGTACAAAATTAAAACAAAACAAAAGAAGCAAAACCAACCATACATAAAATCAGTCAAGGGATACACAAATAGTGCAGATTATGACATCAAAAGTGAAAAATGTAGAGGAGGAAAAAGAAGAAGGGAAAAAAATACCTTTAGATTGTGTCTGAAATAGAGTGATCAGCAATTTAAGATAGACTATTATATACTAAAAAAGCTATCCTTGAATCTTTGGTATCCATAAAACTAAAGCCTACAATAAATACACCCACAAAAATAAATACATTTTAAAAAGAGGGAGAAATCCAATCACAAAACTAAAGACAACCAGCAATAACAACAGAATAATATAAAAGGAATAAAGGAAGAGAGAGGAGATATAAAAAAACAGCAGAAAACAATTAATAAAATGGCAAGAAGTACATATCTATCAATAATCATCTTAAATGAAAACGGACTGAATGAATCAATCAAAAGACAGAGAGTGGAGGAATAGATAAGGAAACAAGACCCATCTATGTGATGCCAACAGGAGACTCACTTCAGACCCAAAGACATACACAGACTAAAACTGAAGGCATGGAAAAATATTTCATGCAACTAATAGGGAGAAAAAAGCAGATGTTGCAGTACTTGTATCAGACAAAATAGACTTTAAAACAAAGTCACAAGAGACAAAGAAGGACATTACATAATGATAAAGGGGTCAGCCCAACAAGAGGATATAACCATTATAAATATCTGTGCACCCATCACAGGAGCACCATAAATATGTAGAACAAATACTACCAGAATTAAAGGAAGAAATAGATTGCAATACATACTTTAACACACCACTCACATCAATAGACAGATCAACCACACAGAAGATAAGTAAGGAAACAGATCAACAAGAGAGAAAATAAATAAGGAAACAGAGGCACTGAACAATAAATTAGATCAAGTGAATTTAACAGGTACCTAAAGAACGCTCCATCCAAAAGCAGCAGGATACACATTTTCCAAGTGTACATGGAACGTTCTCCAGAACAGATCACATACTAGGTCACAAGAAGAGCCTCAATAAATTCAAAAAGATTGAAATTGTATCAGGCAGCTTTTCAGACCACAGTGGTATGAAACTGCAAATAAATTACACACACACAAAAAAAAGACTTACAAACATATAGAGGCTAAACAACATGCTTCTAAATAATCAATGGATCAATGAGTAAATTAAAACAGAAATCAAGCAATACATAGAGAAAAATGAAAAGAAAAATACAACAGTCCAAAATATGTGGGACATGGCAAAGGCATTTCTAAGAGGAAAGTATGTAGCAACGCAGGCTTACCTCAAGAAACAAGAACAATCCCAAATAAACAGTATAAAATCCCAGTAGAGAAACTAGATGAAGAACAAATGAAATACAAAGTCAGTAGAAGTAGGGACATAATAAAGAGCAGCACAGAACTAAATAAAATCGAGAAGAATAAAACAATAGAAAAAATTAATGAAACCAAGAGCTGGTTCATTGAGAAAATAAACAAAAGAGATAAACCCCTAGACAGACTTATCAAGAAAAAAAGAGAGTCTACACACATAAACAGAATCAGAAATGAGAAAGGAAAAATCATTATGGACACCACCAAAACACAAAGAATTATGAGAGAATACTATGAAAAATTATATGCTAACAAACTGGGTAACCAAGAAGAAATGAACAACTTTCTATGAAAATACAATCTTCCAAGACTGACCCAGAAAGACACAGAAAATCTGAACAGACCAATGACCAGCAATTAAATTTAATCAGTAATCAAAAAATTACCCAAGAACAAAACCCCCATACCAGATGGCTTCACCACTGAATTTTATCAGACATTTAGAAAAGACCAAATACCCACCCTCCTTAAAGTTTTCCAAAAAGTAGAAGAGGGAATACTTCCAAACTCATTCTATGAAGCCAGCATTATTCTAATACCAAAGCCAGACAAAAACACTACAAAAAAAAGAACATTGCAGACCAATATCCCTGAAGAAGATAGATGCAAAAATCCTCAACAAAATATTAGCAACCTGAATTCAAAAATATATCAGAAAGATCATCCATCATGACCAAGTGGGATTTATTCCAGGGATGTAAGGGTGGTACAATATTTGTAAATCAATCAATACCATATACCTCATCAACAAAAAGAAGGATATGAAAGACAAAATCACATGATCATCTCCACAGATGCTGAAAAAGCATTCGACAAAATTCAGCATCCATTCATGATAAAAACTCTCAACCAAATGGTAAGTACTTCAACATAATAAAGGCCATATATGACAAACCCACAGCTAACATCATACTTAACAGCGAGAAGCTGAAAGCTTTTCATCTAAGATCGGGAACAAGACAGGGGTGCCCACTCTCTCCACTGTTATTCAACATAGTACTGGAGGTCCTAGCCATGACAATCAGACAAAACAAAGAGATAAAAGGCATCCAAATTGGTAAGGAAGAAATTGAACTGTCATTGTTCTCAGACAACATGATATTATAAACAGAAATCCCTAAGGACTCCACTAAAATATTCTAGAACTAATAACTGAATTCAGCAAAGTTGCAGAATACAAAATTAACACACAGAAATCTGTTGCATTCCTATATACTAAAAATGAACTAGCAGAAAGACAAATCAGGAAAACAATTCCATTCACAATTGCATTAAAAAGAATAAAATACCTAGGAATAAGAATAAACCTAACCAAGGAAGTGAAAGACCTATACTTTGAAAACTACAAGACACTCATGAGAGAAATTAAAGAAGATATCAATAAATGGAAACACATCCTGTGCTCATGGATAGAAAGAATTAATATTGTCAAAATGGCCATCCTGCCTAAAGCAATCTACAGATTCAATGCAATCCCTATCAAAATACCAACAGCAGTCTTCAATGAACTAGAACAAATAGTTCTAAAATTCCTGTGTAACCACAAAAGACTCCAAATAGCCAAAGAAATCCTGAGAAAGAAGAACAAAGCTGGGGGGATTATGCTCCCCAACTTCAAGCTCTACTACAAAGCCACAGTAATCAAGACAATTTGGTATTGGCACAAGAACAGACCCATTGATCAATGGAACAGAATAGAGAGCCCAGATATAAACCATGCATATATTGACCAATTAATATATGATAAAGGAGGCATGAATATACGATGGGGAAAAGACAGACTCTGGTGTTGGCAAAACTGGACAGCTACATGTAAGAGAATGAAACTGGATTATTGTCTAACTCCATACACAAAACTAAACTACAAACCTGTATGTAAGTCATGAAACCATATAACTCTTAGAAGAAAACATAGGCAAAAAATCGCCTGAACAATTTTTTCCTGGACACATCTCAGGCAACAGAAAGAAAATAAAAAATGAACAAATGGGACTACATCAAACTAAAAATCTTCTGTACAGCAAAGCACACCAACAGTAAAACAAAAAGGCATCCTATGGTATGGGAAAATATGTTTGTAAATGGCTCATCTGATAAAAGGTTAACATCCAAAATATAAAAAGAACTCACACACTTCAACACCCAAAAATGAATAACCCGATTAAAAAGTGCACAGAGGACCTGAATAGACATTTTTCTGAAGAAGAAATACAAATGGCCAACAGGCACATGAAAAGATGCTTCACGTTGCTAATTATCAGGAAATGCAAATTAAAACCACAATGAGATATCACCTCGCACCAGTTAGAATGGTCACTATCCAAAAGACAAGAAATAACAAATGCTGGCGAGGGTGCAGAGAAATAGGAACCCTCCTACACTGTTGGTGAGACTGCAAATTGATGCAACCACTATGGAAAACAGTATGGAGGTTCCTCAAAATACTAAAAATTGAAATACAATTTGACCCATAAATCCACTCCTAGGAATTTACCTGAAGAAAACAAAATCCCTGATTTGAAAAGATATATTCACCCTTATGTTCACTGCTGCACTGTTTGCAACAACCAAAATATGGAAGTAACCTAAGTGTCCATCAATAGATGACTGGATAAAGAAGAGGTGGTACATATACACAATGGAATATTATTCAGCCATAAAAAGAAAAGAAATCCTTCCATTTGCAACAACATGGATGGACATAAAGGGTATTATACTCAGTGAAATAAGCCAGGCAGAGAAAGACAAGTACCATATGATTTCACTTATTTGTGGAATATAAAAACAAAGCAAATCAGAAGGAACAAAACAGCAGTAGATTCATAGACACTGAGAAGTGACTAGTGGTTACCAAGGGGGAGGGGTGTGGGCGCAGGCAGGGTGGAGGGGAACTGTTCAACCACTGTGGTGTACATTTGATAAAATAAAAAGTAAAAATAAAAATAAAGAATCTGTAAGGGACAGGAACCATATATTCCTTATCTTTGTATGTACCAAATAAAGTGGTTTATTCATAATATGAGGTCAGCATACACGGGCTGAGTTGATTTTCTTCGTCAGCTCTCCTGACAGTTAAACTTCTCAACAGTCAGAGCTCGTCCATATTGGGATGGCCTTCCTTTGCGGTAGCAAGCTCTAGACCCTGAAAGTGTTCAAGCAGGGCAGGGAGTGCATAGAGGAAATTCCTGAACTGATGAGAAGGCTGGACTAAAAGTCCTTTAACAGCCTTTCCAACTCAGCCTATGGTTTTAGAAGTCTCACAGCACTGGAAAGGCAGCACAGTATAGTGGCTGAGAGTATGGGATCTGGGGCCAGACTGTCAGGGTATAACTTCTGACTCTGCTGCTTATTCACTTTATGGCCTTGGGCAAATATTTAATTTCTCAGTCTCAATTTCTTCCTCTGTGAAATGGGGATAAAAATTGACCTAGTGCACAAAATTGTTGAAGATTAAATGAATTAATATGTCAAGTACCAGCACCTGGCACAGAGCTAAAAACTATTCAAATTTTTTTCAAAAAAATAAAATAAACATATGATTTCTCCTCTCTGCCCCATTCACTTTGTCCCTTTATATTTTGAAATCCAAAACCGAAGCTTTAAAAAAGTCTGGACCAAAGTATAGCCCAAAGGAAGACTAACTTTGCAGCTCTAATACATACCATTTCCAATACTATGACCCCATATGCTTGGGTCGTGGATGGCTTGCCCTTTGGATGGCTCTCCAAAGGTCTTCTTTTGCTGATCTGAAATGCCAGGACCCTACTTTAGAACCCAGGGAGTGGCGGGAACATCCCAGCTCCTTAGCTGATTTCCTGGTCGGTGCTGGCATTGCTCTAGCAAGGAGGGACTTTTGGATGTAAGATGTACTTTCTGGTTTAGCAGACAGGCAGTAAACCTAAATTTCAGTCAACTCAGTGAGTCGGCTAGAGCAAACGATACACTTCACCTGCACTTAAGCTGTCGGTAAGAGCGCACTTCAGCCTGGCTGGCTTCTTAAACAATAGCATTACTGTGAGGGTCAAGGAAAAGACAGCAAGTCTGGTGATTGTGAAAGAACAAAAGCTCCCTCAAATCAGACATACCTGAGTTCAAATCCTGGCTCTGCCCGACATTGTGTCTCCTTCAGGAAGTCAGATCACGTAAACTCAGTCTTTTCTGTAAAAGGCAATAAGAATCTCACAAAGTTATTGTAACGATTAAATATGGTGATGTAAGTAAAATATTTAGCACATGAAGCCTCAATGGAACCACATTTGCCCACATTCAACATGCCTTCCCCCACATGTATATGAACATTACCTCGTTTCTGGATACCCCTATTATGAGAGGAAGCCAAGAGATGTGAAATAACAGATTGACTTAACTGCAAACAGAAGTTCACATTATCTCACTGCTGCTCCAAGATTCAACATTTACATGAATAAAATAATTTTTGCCCCTGCAAAACACTTTCAAAACAAGTATGATGAGTTCAGACTTCTCCCTTCCAAAAATTTCATTGCACAATGGAAGTGGTTTATTGTCATGTGTATTTTATTCATTGGCAAATGTGGGGAGCCTCCCTTCATTGGTCCTTCCCTCAGCCCTGCCTTTGCCCGTCATGCTTTGGGCAATGACAGGCATTAGTCCCACTTCTCAAATGGAGAAATGAAACCAAAAGTGTCTGGCCCAAGGTCATAGACTGTGTGTTTAGTGGAGCTGGGAATAATTGGAGATTATAAAAGAACTGAAAGAACTAGAGATGTCTAATTTGAAATAGAGAATATTCAGGGAGTACAATAGCTGTATTTTAGCAACCTCCATCCCCATTCACCCTTTCTGCAGAGCCTCTTCTTCCAGACCTCTATACAGGAAGCAGCTAACGGCTTCTTCTAGACCTTTAATGCAGGAGAGAGAAAGGAGACTAATAGGCAGAGACAGTCTAGCTTCCCTACCAAGAAATGCAGGCATCACTCTCTGCTTAGGCCTCAATCCATCAGAGGCAGGTCCCAAAGCCAGGAAATGCCATCTAATTCTACAACTCCAATCTGTAATCCAGACAGGGGTATGGAAGACCCATGACAAAAGCTCAGCATAGTCCCAAGTAACTTGTTTATAAGGGGACAATGCACTTTTGGTTCTCAATCCTGCCTGAGCAGCAGAATCATGTATTGATTAAAAACAGGGATTTCCTGGGCCCCCACTCCAGAACCTGTGTTTTAAACAAGTGCCTCAGGGTGTGTAGCCAGGGATTAAAAGTCCTTAACAGAGTAGTTCTAAAGCTTGAGCATGAATTGGAACGACCTGGAAGCCTTTTCAAAACACAGATTGCCGAGTTACACCCCCAGAGTTTTAGATTCATTTGCTCTGGAGAGGGGCCCAAGAATTTGAATATCCCCTAGGTTCCCAAATGATGTTAGTGTTACTGGTTCAGAGACCACACACTCTGTGAACAGCTCGCACAGCCTGAGTTTGTCCTCGGTGTCAGACAGCTACCATGGCCTCTTCATCAGCTTGCCTCTGCATGGAATAACTGCTGAGGGAATTGGAACTAACCCCAGCTCTCAGTTATCAAGTCAGTCTCTACCCTGGGTATCACTACAGGAAACAATCGATTCACAACCTCCGAAGGTCACCATAGCTAAGCAGAGGTGGACACCAACACCTGAAGCCACCTGCTTCATAATGTAAAAGTTTGCCTCAACAGCTCCTGGTCCCTGCAAGGCAGGGCTGGCCCAGAGGGAATAGCAGTCTGACTTCACTATTTTGCTAGGGCCTCCCTAACAGAGAGTGCAACTGGGGAAACTGTGTCTCCGTGCAGATACATCAACACTCAAATGGAACTATTTTCCATCAGGAGGTAAGCTTAACTCTAAGAGCAGAAGCCTGATCGTAAGACACTTGTGAGGGCGCCATGCCCCAGCAGAATGCCCGAGCTGCTTTTCCGAGGCTGATGACTGCACTGCTTTTGCCGCATGTCCTTCAAAGGCATTCCTGAGCTTGTACAAAGGGACGGGGACTAAGGGACTTTTCCTCCTAAAATACGGGGTAAGGCCTGGTGAGATTTTTTTAGAAAATGGGGTTTGTGACTCACAGAGCCCAAGAGTATGACACTTCTTCAGATAATCCTCCACACCGTCTGTGAAAAGGCATTCTAACAAATCATTTCAGTTGAAAGCTTTCCATGAATCAAACTGTACATAGCTTGTTATTAGTACTATTAATAATACTGTATGCTTTCTCGGTGAAATTGGGAGGAATGGATGCTTTCATTTCTACTCTTGGAAGTTTCTTGACAACACTATTATTTGAAACTTCAGCTGGGTATGGAGGAGATGTAAGAGGAGGTGATCCACAGTGTATGCTCTAGTCTGAGGGGTCAGTGGGACTGGATGCCTAGAAAAATACCTCAAAATGGCTTAGCACTTTACAATTTACAATCCTGTCACATAATTCTCTGTGAAGTTTTACAGAAGTGGAAAGGAGGCCCACAAAAATAGTATGACTTTGCACCTAAATAAATAGTATGTATGACTGAGAGTCAAACCCAGGCCTCTTGATCCAAAACCCAGTGCTCGAACCACCTCAGCACAGGTGGAGCAAACACAGACCTTCATACCTGCTCCCCAAGCCTGCTGCATGGACTGCAGGTAATATGGGCCCTGAGTGCTCTCGAGACTTCTACTCCTCTTCGGAGGTGCGGGAAAACCCAACAGAGAACTGCTGCAGTGGCCCAAATGAAAATGAACTCTAAACGTACATACGCTACCTTCGAGGGTTTATTACACTGAGATGTAGGTACATTTTTAAAGCACTGAGATAATTTTCACAGAATATTCTGCCCAGTGGTTACAGCAACACCCAACTTAGGATGTACATGGGGATCCCAAATTCATTTCTTCCCCAGTTTTGAGATATAACTGACATATGACATTGTATAAATTTAAGGTATACAGCACAATGAATGTATTGCAAAATTATTACCACATAAGTTAACATCCATCACCTCACAGTTATAATTTTTTTCTAGTGATGAGAACTTTTAAGATCTACTCTCTTAGAAACTTTCAAATATACAATACTGTATCATTAGTTATAGTCATCATGTTGTACATTACATCCCCAGAACTTATCTTACAACTGGAAGTTTGTACCTTTTGACCACCTTTACGCAATTCCCACACACCCACTCCCACCTCTGGCAACAAATCTGATCTCTGTGTCTATGAGTTGTTTTTTTTCAGATTGAACATAGCAAAATCATACAGTATTTGGCTGACTTATTTCACTTAGTATAATGATCTCAAGGTCCATTCTTCATGTTGTTGCAAGTGGCAGGATCTCATTATTTTTTTAAATGGCTAAATAACATTCCATTGAGTATATATATATACCACATTTCCTTTATCCACTCATCCATTGCTGGACACTTAGGCTGTTTCTATATGTAGGTTACTGTGAATAATGTTGCAATGAACATAGGGTGCAGACATCTCTTCAGATCCCAAATTCTTAAGAGCTGCTTAAGTCCTTGGGTATAGGTGGAAAGGTGTAAGCAGTAATGAACAAGTCTTGTTGGGTGATATGAAAAGAAATGCCATGCCACCTCCATGTAATAACATTATCTATAGTGGAATTTGTGCATGAGCTACTTTGAAGAAAAAATTATTTTCCTGATCCCTTAGTCTCTACCAATGTCATATAACTCTTGGTACCATTCTGAGAAGTGATTTCTTCCCGTAATTCCCTGTATATTGATGGGATGCAATCAAAAGTCAAGATAAACAACATGCCTGTGAGAAGCTCTTGGTATATGTTCCTGTTGCTCATCTCTCTGTAGTCATATTTTTCTCTAAAATAAGAATTGTCTCTCTTGTGAAACTTCAAAACCTCAAGATTATTCCTCTGAACTCTTAGGACATGTGACCAAAAGCAAAAACCATTTTCTTCCTCTTTAGAGCTCATCATTTTTTGTGTGTGGGGGAACTGAGGGAGCTTCCTCAGAAGCGCCAAAATCCTGCTTGGTGTGTGTTGCAAAACAGGTTTTTAGTGAGATTTTGCCTTCTTCCAGTCACAAGTTCCACCAGACTTCTTTCTCCCTGGGATCTCCTGGGATTGTCCAGCTGGTTCAAGCCCTGTGTTGAGAGCAATTCCAGCCAATGTGCCTGGAATTGTACATGTGGAGTGGTACAGAGAGTCCCCCCTCACCCTCTTTCCTTCCTGAAACTGGTGTGCTTCCTCTTCATCTAGGTCCCAGCTGTGTCTGAGCTTGTGGGAAGGCGGTCTGATATTGCTTACTTCTCCTCTGACTCATTTATACCACAAATTTCATTTACCTACTTGAAGGATTTCTCACACTGTCCTGAATTTTTCTTTTTTTTT
>JAQQAC010016209.1:59829843-59936763 GCA_029783875.1 Phataginus tricuspis | reverse complement strand
AAAAAAAAAAAAAACCGCTGATGCCTGGTATACAGATGAGTCTGGTTGCGGCAACCTGCCCATATGGACAGCAGTTGCTGTTCAGGTCAACACTGACACCATCTGGGTGGAAACAGGAACAAGCCTCAGAAGCCAGGGGGCTGAATTCAGAGCAGTTTGGCAGGTGATTTTACACAGGAGCCCTGGCTGTTAACCCTCTGCACTGATTGTTGAGCTGTTCTAAAGGGATTACCCCTTTGGCTTGGACAGTGGGAAGTCCAACAGTACGTTGATCCATTGTGAGAGCTGGGTCAGTGGCTGTTTCTCATGACTTTCATAACTTCACAGCATTGCATGCCTCGGCAGAGGTCCCCAGTATGCCAAATGGGGCAACAGGTCCTACTGGTTGATCATTTAAATGTATTAAAGCCTGGGACAGGACTTTAATCCTCCTAGCCAATGTGGTTTTACCTGTTAGTAATTTAATTTGCTGCTTTAATATTTCTTTCTTTTCTCTTTCATTCACTCATTCATTTTTTTTTTTTTTACCAACACTACTGCTTGCAGGTTATAGGGGTGATGGAACCTCCATTCAATGCTGTGCTTTTTACCCGCTCTTGCACATCATGACCTTTGAAATGTGACCCCATCAATATTTGTTGAAGGTGTGGTACTCAGCTTCTCTAATCCCCTAAATGGTGTCAGCCGGGTTTGTGTGGCACAAGAGGAAAGCTTGAATTAGGTCAGATGCAGTGTCCATACAAACCAAGGCATATTTAGATCTTTCAATTATGGGGTGGGGGAAAATATAATCAATTTGCCAATCCCTTACTGGCTTGGCATCGGTGGATGGTCCCAGACTCCTTTGGCAGTTGTCTCAGGCTTTGTGTAGAACACACAGGACATGCTGTTACTGCATTAGCCAAGTCACTATTTCAAGGGTAATCCAGCATCCTTGGCAATACACCATCCCACCCAGGCACTGTGATGGGCACTCTTTCTGTGCACCCAATCTGTTATATCTACTGAAGGGTCAGTTGCTAGGTTTTGTACTTGAGCTAGGGCATCAGCCTCCTGATTGCCAGGGGATGTAAGCGCCTATTGAGCTGGAACATGGAAAACAGTGAGGATTGTCCCAGGCTCTTGAAGACAGACTTAAGGTCTTTTGTGACCCCTGTAAGGGCTTGTTTAATCATCTTCCACCCTGAGACCACCACCCCCGTCACACCTGGAAAAGGAATTACCTACTGGGATTTGCAATGGGATGTCCCACCAGGATGGGTGAGTTACTTTACACCCCTGGGTAAGGGGGAATGACTCAATCTCCACTGTGATCCCACTGTCCTGCTGCAAGCTGGGCCTGATGAAATACACTATACCTGGACTAGAACATGCATCATTCAAAGAGGGGAGAAGGTGATGGTCCTGGTCTGGCATATCTTCCCCCAGTCCATCTTCTCACACCTGACAGTGCTGCCTCACCTGGCCAACATGTATGGTGTGTACAACATACAATATTGCATATCAACTACATTTCAATTTTTAAAAGTCAAGAAAATTAGATAGAAACCCCCCCCAGCCATCTATCAATCTGGAGTGACCTGTCTCTTTCTTCAGTCTCTCCCTGCCCTCCACATGCAGGGGCTGGTTTAAGATTACACCTTAGAAACTCCCAAGGAGCTTGCAAACTGACATACTGGCATAAAAATAGATACATAGATCAACAGAGCAAAATAGAGAGTTCCAAAATAAACCCACACATTTACAGTCAATTAATTTACAACAAAGGAGGCAAGGATATACAATGGAGAACGGACAGTCTCTTTAAATGGTGCTGGGAAAACTGGACAGTCAGTCACAAAACTAGACTGCTACCTTACACCATACACAAAAATTAATACAAAATGGATTAAAGACTTGAGTGTAAGACCAGAAAACATAAAACTCCTAGAAGAAAACATAGGCAGCAAAGTCCTTGACATTGCTCTTGGTAATATTTTTTTGGATCTGACTCCAAAAGCAATGACCAAAAAAGCAAAATAAACAAATGGGACAACATCAAACTAAAAACCTTCTGTACAGAAAGGAAACCATCAACAAAATAAAAAGGCAACCTTCTGAATGAAAGAGGATACTTACAAATCATATATCCAATACGGGGCTAATATATCCAAAATGTATAAAGAACTCATACAACTCAATAACAAAAAACAATCTAATTAAAAAATGGGCAGAGGATCTGAATAGACATTTTTTCCAAAGAATACATACAGATGGCCAACAGGCACATGAAAAGATGCTCATCACTAATCATCAGGGAAATGCAAATCAAAACCTCAATGATATCACTTCCCACATGTCAGACTGACTATTATCAATAAGACAAGAAATAACTGGTGTTGGAGAGGTCGTAGAGAAAAGGGAACCCTTGTACACTGTTGGGAAGAAGGCAAATTGGTGCAGCCATTATGGAAAGCAGTATGGAGGTTTCTCAAAAAATTAAAAATAGAACTATGATATGACCCAGCTATTCCACTTCTAAGTATTTATCAGAAGAAAACAAAAACACTAATTCTAAAATACATATGCACACCTTTGTTCATCACATTATTTACAATAGGCCTGATATGGAAGGAAATCTTGCCATCTGCAACAACATGGATGGACCTTGAGGGTATTATCCTAAGTGATGTAAGTCAGAGAAAGACAAGCACCATAAGATTTCATTTATATGTGGAAGCTAAAAACAAGCCAATTAAAAAAACAAAAGTCATAGATACAGAGAACAGATTGGTGGTTATCAGAAGGGAGGGGTTTGTGGGGTGGGCAAAAGGGTGAAGGGGGTCAATTGTATGGTGATAGATGGATGGTGACAGTGGAGCATCAAGCAGGAAGACCAAGCAATATATGTAGAACAGTTTGCTAGAAAGACATCCTCTTGGGTACAATTACTAAGTAGTGTAGAGGTGAAAGGTATAAGAACATAGTTTGAGGAAAGATCCCTTTGTTCCCAAAAAGAGGTCGACAGAAGGTTCTGTGACTTTTAAACTCATCATTTTAAGTGGCTTAAAAACAACCACTTGTTCTGGCACGTTCCCAAGACCACAGAAGAAGGGCACTGCATTTCAATCTGCACCTGCTTTGTTGGATGCAAACCAATTTGTTTCTTACAGTAATTCTTTAGCTGTGTCCCTAAACGTTGAATTCCTTTTAAAATAATTTTGTGCCCAGAGTTGCTTTTCTAATGCAAAGAGCCACAGCTAACTAAGTCAATGGCTTTCAGAAGGTAAAGTTCTTTAGATCAGATGACTACCTCCAAAGATTTAAAATTAGTTACTGCTCAAGAATAGAATCTGGTTACCAGGGCAGGGAAGGAGGGAAATGGGTAGATGTTGGTCGAAGGGTACAAAGCTGCAGTTATGTAGGATGACTAAGTCTAGAGATCTAATGTACAGCATGATGGCTATACTTAATGTCACACTGAATGCTGGAAGTTTGCTAAGATTTCAGCTGCTGTCATCACACAGAAAAAAGGTAACCATGTGAGGATAAGATATGTTAATTAGATGAACTGTCTAATCATTTCACTGTTTATCAAATCATCATGTTATCCACTTAAATACATACAATTCATACAATATACAATATGATAAAAATATACAATTTTTAAAACATTTTTTAAAAGGAAGAAAAATTAGTTATTTTCATTTTCATCTCCCCCATCATTCAGCTATAGGTTAAAAACCACCCCTGTTTACCTTTATAAAGCTGACCCATGAACAACAGGGGGTAAGGGGGCAACAAACCCCTCATGTACTAGAAAATCCATGTACAACTTTGATTCAAAAACTACTAATGGCCTGCTGTTGACTGGAAACTTTACTGATAACATGAAGAGTTGATTAAGACATGTTTGTGTGTTATATGTATTAAATGCTGTATTCATACAATAAAGTAAGCTAGAGAAAAGAAAATGTTATTAAGAAAATCATACAGAAGAAAAAATACATTTACAGTGCTGTGCTATATTTATTGAAAATATCTGCATATAAGTGGACACATGCAGTTCAAACCCATTTTGTTCAAGGGAAAACTGTACATATACAAAGGAAACAAACTGAAAGAATATATACCATGATGGGACTGTGATTCTTTTTTTTTGCAGTTTTTTTCCTTTTTTTAATTAAAGTATAGTTGATATACAATATTATATTGGTTTCAAATATACTATATAGTAATTCAACAGTAATCCACATTATTAAATGCTCACCCCAACTACTGCAGTTACTATCTGTCAACATAGAAAGATGTAACAGCATTATTGACTATTTTCTCTATTTGTACTTTCATCCCTGTGACTAATCTCTGAGTGGTGAATTACCAGTGATTTTATTTGAAAAAAGAAAAACAATAAAAAAATCTATGTACTTAGTAAATACAAATATTGAAATCTTCCAATGGCAGCTTTAATAGAATGACCCATGGATTCTGTAGAGATTAGCTTCTTCTTTTACACAGCTTTCACAAACGTTATCTGCAGCTGAAAAACTACAACCCTCAAGCTGCTCTGAAGCCTAGGGTGCTTAAGAGAGGTGTGACTCAGGGATGAAAAAAAAGGTGAAGTAGGAAGGCAAGGCAGAAACCTCCTCCAAAATACACTTAAAAGAAAATACAGCAAATACAACTAAACCTGAAAATGACCTGAAAACTGCAGGACAGAACACCTATATCTGTAGAAGAGGAGAAGACCACACAGAAAAAGGAAAAGTGACAGAGCAGCAATCCAGCAGGACCCAAACCCTCCACCCACCCCAGCCTTGGGAGAAAGAGGAAATGGGGAGGGATAGGAGCCCAGGAACATACACACCTAGACCTGGAGATCTCCAGGAGCACAAGTCCACATTACATGGGGTTCTGGTGATTATCAGGGCTGGACACCAAGGACAGCTGAAACACTCTGGAAGACTGAGACTCCAACCACTTGTGGAGGGCAGGCAGGCTCCACCACTCCTGAGACCCAAAACAGAGGCAGCAGTTTGAATGACTTGCCAGCAGTGGGAGAGGTGCCAGAGAGGCAAGGATTGGATGGACCTCTCTCCTCAGGAGAAAGGGCCAGTGGATGATACCTCCCCAGCCCTTCCTTGACCCAACAAGTCAGGAACTCTCGGGAGCCCTCGACACTCGATCCCCCTCTCTGGCAACAGAGCCCTGAGGCACCTCCCTGCTTGTATTGCCAGCAAGCCAACCTACTTGGCCCAGCAGCAATATCACACATTGCTGTCTGGCAGGCAGAGGGAGACTCTCCCAGCTTTCTTGCCCCATTTCAGCCCAACCGGGAAGGTGCCTGCAGGAGGCAGCTGAAAGAGCTCCTTCCTCCCTGCAGGTGTCCAAGCCTAGCACAGCACATCCTGCCCTGCCCCAGAGCTGCACATCGGCTGGCCTACCCCATTAACCCTGCAGCCCCACCATTGCTGCAGGGCAGGCAGAATTTGGCCCTACCCACAGCAATCCCAACAGAGGCTTCTGCTCAAATCACAAAGGCAGCTGAGGCAAATTGCTGGCACTGTAGAAAGACAGAAAGGGGGTCCACTCACTGTACACTAACAACAGTTGGGGATCCCACAAAGTAGAACCAGGCACTGAAAAGTAAAGAGTCTTGAGCTCTGGGCATCATAGGACACCTCCTTCATAAAGCTAATACTTTATATGCCAGGAAGCATAGCAGAGCCATTTCGTACGAAGGAAGAAATACAAAAACCCTGACAAAATGAGGAGGCAGAGGAATATATTCCAAACAAAACTACAGGACAAGACACCAGAAAGAGGGCTAAATGAAAGAGATCACCAATCTCCTCGATAAATATTTCAAAGTAAAAGTCATAAACATGCTCACTGATTTATAGAAAAGTATTCAAGATCTCAGGGAGGATTTCAACAAAGACATACAAGAGCTGAAAAAGAGCCACTCAGAGTTGAAAAATACAGTATCTGAAATGCAACATACATTAAAGAGTAGATTGCTGCAAGTAGAGGACACACTCAATGAAATGGAAATTAGGAGAAA
The DNA here is from genome assembly GCA_029783875.1 of Phataginus tricuspis. Classification (NCBI taxonomy): domain Eukaryota; kingdom Metazoa; phylum Chordata; class Mammalia; order Pholidota; family Manidae; genus Phataginus; species Phataginus tricuspis. The sequence continues at coordinate 59,930,720 of JAQQAC010016209.1, read as the reverse complement.
CACAACAACACTGAGAAACAAAGGGAAAAAATGGATCTCTAGGAATGGAAGAGTCATGAGAGCTGTGTAACCAATCCAAATGAAACAATAGTCACAAAATAGGGGTACAAGAAGGAAAAGAGAGAGACAAAGGGAAAGAAAGTCTCTTTGAAGAAATAACTGATGAAAACTTCCCCAATCTGGAGGACATAGACACTCAGGCCCTCGAAGCACAGAGAGCCCCTAAAAGAAGGAACCCCAGGAAGAAAACACCAAGACATATAATAATTAAAATGGCAAAGATCAAGGACAAGGAGAGAGTACTGAAAACAGCCAGAGAGAGAAAAAATATCATATACAAAGGAAACACCAGGCTATCAGCAGGCTTCTCAGCAGAAACCTTACAGGCCAGAAGGGAGTGACATGAAATATCTAATGCACTGAAACAGAAGGACCTCCAAACAAGAATCTTCTACTCAGGAAGATTATCATTTAAATTTGAAGCAGGTATTAAAAGACATCCAGATAAACAAAAGTTGAAGGAATTCGCCACCACTAAGCTAGCCTTACAGGATATGTTAAAGGGACTGCTGTAGATGGAAATGACCCTAAAGCTAAATAGCTTTCACCAGTGAAAATAAACTGACAGTAAAGGTAGTTAGACCAACTAATTAACAAGAAAGAATGAAATTAAAACAAAACAAAAGAAGCAAAATCAACTATACAAAAAATCAGTTGGATATACAGAAAGTGCAGATTAGGAAATCTAATACATAAAGTGTGGAGGAGGAGGAAGAAGAAGAAAAAAAAGTACCTTTAGATTCAGTTTCAAATAGAACAATCAGCACCTTAATATAGACTGTTACATAGTAAGGAAGCTATCCTTGAACCTTTAGTAACCACAAAACTGAAGCCTACAATAGATACACAAAAAAATAAAAAAGAGAAATCTATTCATAACACTAAAGAAAACCATCAAATAACAAGACAAGAGTATAATAAGGAAGAAAGGAACAGAGAGGAGCTATAAGAACAACCAAAAACAATTAATAAAATGGCAGTAAGTATATACCTATCAATAATTACCTTAAATGGACTGAATGCACCAATCAAAAGACACAGGACAGCAGAATGAATAAAGAAACAAAACCCATCTATATGCTGCCTGCAAGACTCATTTCAGATCCAAAGACATACACAGACTAAAAGTGAAGGGATGGAAAAAGATAGTTCATGCAAATAAAAGGGAGAAAAAAGATGGAGAAGCAGTACCTACTTCTAACAAAATAGATTTCAAAACAAAGAAGTAACAAGAGACAAAGAAGGACATTAGTAGATGATAAACAAGTCAGTCCAACAAGAGGATATAACCATTATAAATATCTATGTACCCAACATAGGAGCACCTAAATATGTAAAACAATTACTAACAGAATTAAAGGGGAAAACAGACTGCAACAAATTCATTTTAGGAGACTTTAATATACCACTCACATCAGTAGACAGATCAGCCAGACAAACTAAGTAAGGAAAACAGAGGCACTGAACAATACATTAGATCAGATGGGCTTAACATTCTACCCAAAAGCATTGTCTCAAGTGTACATGGAATGTCTCCAGAAGAGATCACATACTAGGCCACAAAAAAGAGCCTCAATAAGTTCAAAGATTGAAATTGTATCAAGTAGCTTCTCAGACAGCTGGTATGAATGCTATGAAACAAGAAATAAATTACACCAAGAAAACAAAAAAAGCCTACAAACACATGGAGGCTAAACAGCATGCTTCTACATAATAAATGGACCAATGAACAAATTAAAACAGAAATCAAGCAATACATGGAGACAAATAAAAATTAAAATTCAACAGCCCAAAATGTGTGGGATGCCACAAAGGCAGCTCTAAAGGGAAGTACATAGCAATATAGGCCTACCTCAAGAAACAAGAACAATCCAAAATAAATAGTCTAAACTCAGAATTAAAGAAACTAGAAAAAGAACAAATGAATCCCAAAGCTAGTAGAAGTAGGGACATAATAAAGGTCAGAGCATAAATATATAAAATAGAGAAGAATAAAACAATAGAAAAAAATCAGTGAAACCAGGGGTTGGTTCTTTGAGAAGATAAACAAAATAGACAAACCCCTAGCCAGATTTATCAAGAAAATAAGAAAGAATATACAAATAAACAAATCAGAAATAGAGAAGGAATAATCACAATGGACACCACAGGAATACAAAGAACTATTAGAGAATACTATGAAAAAGTATATACCAATAAATTGGACAACCTATTAAAAAAGACAACTTCCTAGAAAAATATAACCTTCCAAAACTGACCCCGGAAGAAACAGAAAATCTGAACAGAACAATTACCAGCAATGAAATCAAATTGGTAATAAAAAAAAAAACCAAAACAGGGCTCCACAGCTGAATTCTACCAAACATTTAAAGCCAAGCTAACATACATCCTTCTTAATGTAATACAAAAAGTAGAAGAGGGAATACTTTCAAACTCATTCTATGAGGCCAGCATCACTGAAATAACAAAACCAGACAAAGACACCACAAAAAAAAGAAAATTATAGGCCAATATCCCTGATGAACATAGATGCAAAAATACTCAACAAAATATTAGCAAACCGAATTTAAAAATACATCAAGAGGATCATACACCATGATCAAGTGGGATTCATCTCAGAGATGCAAGGATGGTACAACATCAGAAAATCCATCAATATCATCCACCACATCAACAAAAAGAAGGACAAAAATCACATGATCATCTCCATAGATGCTGAAAAGGCATTCAACAAAATTCAACATTCATTCATTATAAAAACTCTCAATAAAATGGGTATAGAGGGCAAGTACCTCAACATAGTAAAGGCCATATACAACAAACCCACACCCAACATCATACTTAGTAGTGAAAAATTGAAAGCTGTTCCTATAAGATTGGTAACAAGGACAAGGATGCCCACTCTCCCCACTTTTATTAAACATAGTACTAGGAGGCCCTAGCCATGGCATTCAGACAGCACAAAGAGATGAAAGGCATCCAAATTTGTATGGAAGAAGTTAAACTGTCTGCACCTGTTTGCAGGTGACATGATATTGTACACAAAAAACCCTAAAGACGCAACCAACATTGTTGTGGGAGCTGGTGGAGCCGTTTATGCAGTTGTTCCCTCTACATCCAGTGTTGAGTATGCAGTGGCCTTAGGTCAGTCAGAATGTCAATCAGGGAGGAAAGCTGGTTGTTAATGAGAGTAAGGAGAAACTGGAACGTTTTGAAATTGAAATGACTTGAAAGCCATGAGGATAACTGGAGCTCAGGAGGACAAACAGAACCCATGTCTGTCTTGCACATCTCCAATCTCAATGCTATGGGTGACCACAGGAGAAGCTGGCACCCTGCATTCCAAAATTGCACTAGAGAGCCGCAGGGCCAGGTGCTGCCCCATACCAACAAGGTGAGCCAGGAGATCAGCAGCAACATGAGGTACACGGCGCTCTGTACTGACTTTCCAAGAGTAAAAAATGTATGACCCCAACTTCACTTCTGCCTTCTACAGCTCACAGAAAAGGTGTCTCATACCTAACCCTAACCCTGTCCAACCCATATATAGGGAAGGCGATTCTGTGAAATATAGTTCCAGCTTGCCAAAGTCACCACCTCAGCTCTAAGTCAAGACACTTCATTTCCTTTAGCTATAAACTTCAGAACACATGGATTATTGTGGGGATAACAGAAGATGTCAGCAAGTGTTGTAGCACAGGAAATAAAATCTCATCCATTTAAATTGAAAATTCTACATTTTTGAAATACCCAAATTTATCATTTCAACCTATAATTTCCCTTAATTTTTTTTTGAGTTTCATTTATCCAGTTGCCTCCTTGCCATCTCCTCTTGGATACCTAATAGATATATCAAAATTATGTATAAAACTGAACTTTTGACCTTTCTTTCTCATCTGACTCCCAAATCAAACTATTCTACTTACTGTCTTCTCCATTTAGTAAATGGCAACTTGAGCTTTCTTAATGCTGAAGCCAAAAATCTTGGAGACATTCTTGACATCCTTCTCATACCCCATAGCCAAGCCACCAGAAATTAGAACTCCTGTTGTTTCAAGATCCAAAATATAACCACCTCCACTGCTACCACCTTGACTTAAGCCACCACCATTGTCACTCACCTGGATTATTGTCATAGTCCCCTAACTAGGGCTGCCAGATAAAATATAGGCTACCCAGTTAAATTTGAATTTTGGATAAAAAACAGGTAATTTTTTAGTTTTGATGTGTTCCATAATGCATCCTTTCCCTGCAATGCTCTTTTGCATCTATGTGGCAAGCTCCCTCACTTCCTTCAAGTATTTCTTCAAATGTTAGTTTTTCAGTGAGCCACCTTTGTCTGACCTCGTTTTACACTGCGGCCCCCTCCCCAGTACCCCTTCTCCCCTCCTCTGTTAATTTTTTCCATAGCAATTATTACCATCTAACATACTAAGTATTATGTTTACTGTCTGCCTTGCCCACCTCAGAATCTAAGTTCCCTGGGAGCAGTGTTTTGGGTTTTGCTTTTGTTGTTTTGTTTGTTGCTGTCACCATCCATACATAGAACAGGTGCCTCACCCTCAGTAACATTCAACAAATATTCATTGAATGCATGCATGCATGGATGAATGAATTAACAAACCTGTATTTGAACAGGGATAGCTGAGAAAAATTTAACTTTGGCCCACAGCTTACTGGAGAAAGAGAGAGAAAGATGAGTATCTACTGTGAGTCCTTGACAGATTTGGAGGCATTTCCAGCTCATCCCAAAGCAGAGTGAAGATAAAAGCTTTAAGGCAGTGCTTTTTATATTTTAATGCACATACAAATCACCTGGGATTCCTGTTAACATACAGGTTCTGGTTCAGCAGGTCTGGAGTGGGCCTGATAGCTTCCAATTCTTACGAGCCTTGTGGTCTAGGAACACTTTGAGTAGCAACGTTTGAAGGCATTACTGAAGCCTGGTCTCAAGATAATTTGGCCAAAATGTGGTCAGCTAGCAAATGTTGCCATTGGTTCAACCTCACAAGGAAGAGAGTAATTTATTTTGAACAGAGGCAGCTGGTTCATTGTGACTATTTGAAACAAGGACTTTGCCTAACAACTGCAGCTATAAATTTAAGAATGCACTTGACGTCAGGTGCCACAACACAGGAGCATTATTTTACTTGAACTGGCACCAACATGAAGACTAACAATTATGGAGAAAAAGGAAAGGCTAAGTGCTAAGTTTAAGAACACAAAGGACTCTAATTGGTATAGAGAGTATTTGGGGCAAGCAGGCTTTTTTGGTGTTCCTCACATCACGCCCTATGGGGCCTTCCTACAGGCAAAAGCAACTCCCTTCAAAATAGGAAACTAGCAACTCAGCTCCAGACCAGTAACTGACCTACACACCCTACTGGCTGTGCCTTAGGTATTTTACTCATGTTTCCCTTTCCAATCCTATTTCATCATGCCAAATAATCCCAGGGATTTGGGTGTGTGTGTTGGGGGGGGGGTGAAAAGTAGTTTTTCCTTATAAATCAGTTAAAATCTTTTTCTTAATTCAAAGAAGTGTTTGGTATGGGAATGTCCTGCAGATGGGACCCTGACACACTGTACAGGGCCCCCCAAATGCAAGAAAAGCTCCATTCTCCGTTAAGCTCACTTAGGATAGACAAATGTATTAGAGACTACAAAGTAAAGGAGGACAACTGTATTCCTTTGTTTCTCATCCTCACAACATGATACAGCAGGTGGAGTGGAGTCTGAAGGAAACTATATTTCTTCCTTCCCACTCTTAGCAAATGTGTGGTGCTGCCTCCAATCCCGACCCCTCACTGATTTAACAGTAAAAAAGAGAAAAAGAGAAAGAAAAAAAATAAAAAACACAGGGTACTTCAGAACTGCTAGTACTGAGGAGCTGGATGATTTAACAAAAGAGACACTGACAAAAAAACATTTTTTTACAATACTATAATTATAAAGTTGAAGGCACATCCTTGGCAGAAATATGATCAAGTACATGCTTATGGAAAAACAAACTACTGAATATCTTGACTATAGTAAATAATTATTGCACAACATCATAAACTGCTGTTTGGGGTTTAAACAATCAATGTTTAACAATGTTTTGTTAAACATTTCTTTAACTAAAATCATAAGGCTGAGACACCTGGTTTTAGCTACAAAATGCTTATTATCAATGCCATTACAGAAGCTCTTTTAATTGAAGAACAAGAAGTCAGGCTTTTGTGCTTTATCTGCTTACTTATACCAGATAAACTTTCAGAGGGACTACAGGAAGTTAGTGTAAAAATTGATAATAATTTGGCATGAATCTATTTTTTTTACATTTGGTAAAATGGTATTTTTTTAAATATAGAAAAATGAGAAATAAAAAATCTGGAGTGATTCCAGGAACGTTTTTATTCTTATTCAAATAACCAGTAACCAGATGCCTCATCACAAGAAAATAACAAAGTAGAGTAAAATAAATATTAAGAAAAATAATTTTAAAGCATGATCCACAAGGAATGGAAAAAGAATTCTCTAAGAACATACATTCTTGATCTTAAGCTTTGTACATAAAAGATATGCACACTTCAGTTTTTGGAAACATCCTCTCTATGATGCTATTTTAAGCATTCTGAACAAAGAATACATCTAAAAAAAGAATAACTTTGAAAAAGTTAAAGCACGGTATAAAATTATTTGTTCACAAGGCATCAAATTTAACACTCTAAATGTTGAGACTAAACTAGGAAAAGTAACATTTCTATTTTCACAACTGACAATCATACTTCTTGAGATTACAACATTAAATATTCTAGTTGAGTTTTAACCTTTGAAATTCAAAAGGCATCTTTGGATATTTAATATAAAAGGTGCCCTATAGTTGAGTTTGAACCTATACTAGATATCAAAACATCCTTGTTGTCTTCAGACAGGGCATGGCTGCTGAGTGAATACGAAAGAGTGATAAAGGAACAACAAATAAAGAACTTCAAATATCAAATTCAAATATAAATCTATTTTCCTTATATATAGTAATATGTGTGTGTATATGTGCACATATGTATATAAATACACACACATACACACACTTTTAAAATTTGTTCTATTAACTAGTTACTCAAAGCTAGTTACTAACTGAAAGCAATGCTTTTGATCCCCTCCATATATCACCTCCCTCTCCTGTGAATACAGCTGCTCTGTGAAGCTAATGGGAGTTCTGGATTATAAAAGAGATTTGTGATAGAAAATTCAAAGATGACTACAGATATTTAAAGCAGGATTCTTTCTGAATGACGTTTCCTGTTCTGGTAATAAGGGCTGAAATTACACACTTGTTTTTTCCCAGACTATAGGCTGCTCTTCTCACTGTCCTAGGACATGTGGGTCCCCTGGCATGTGGGGGCCAAGAGGACAACTCAGACACACACATAATAATAAAAGCATTAACAGGCTATGTTCAAGTGCTTCAGAGAGAGAGGAGTGAGGATGAGAAAGAGAGAGGTACTTCTTTTTCAAAAGTCTTTCTACATTTTTTCATAGCTGTTTCTTCTAGAAGAAATACATTGTGTTATGATGGGCCACTGGAATTAAAAATTTTCAAAATATTAAAATTCAAACTGGAAACATGGACGATGGCAGAGGCATTGGTCTATAAAAGAGCCTGTACATACAAACTCATTCATATTTCATGAAAACGGGTTTGCCTTTCTAGATTAATAGCACCTTCATCAAAAGTTTCAGTTCTCCCTTTATGATAACTGAGATAAAAAAGAGATGTTTTCCAAATCTGAAAAGATAGCATGTAATAATGTTGTAAACTGTTTTGTGTGTATGAAAGGATAAGAGAGAAAGGAAGTAGGAGAGGAAGAAACCCATCCCCCACTCCCAGCTAATTTCAGACTCTGTCCTATAAAAATGATTTTTAGGGACTCTCTTGTCCCCTCCTGGCGTGAGCCGGGAGCTCTGTCCTATCACTTTATTTCTAAATAAAAGCCTGTACCTTGCTCTCCTACCTTGCCTGTTTGCTAAGCTCATTCTTCGGCTTCGTGAACAAGAACCCCAGCATCATCTTTGGGGGCTCGTCCGGGATAGCTTCGGAGGTGAGTGTCGGGCATCCAAGCCTGCGTTTTCTTTCGCTGTCCTTATAGAAGGAAGCCGTCTATGGCACACAAATCGGGCGCTTGTCAGCCACTTAAATGGGACTAGCCTGGCTGCCGATCTCAAGTCTCAAGCAACAGGTTTCCCTGCGTCTCCCTCAGTGGATCCCCCGTCTCCCCTGGGAGCCGGGAATGTCACCTGAGTGGAGGCCAGGATTCCCTTTCAGAGGCATCTCCTTGGATGCGAGGGACTGAGGAAAGCCATGGGCAACTGCGACAGTCTAGGCTGAGGCTACACTTCAGCGGCTTCTCAAAGGTCGTGTGTCTGGAATCAGACCCCGACAGCCCGACTGGGTGTCCGTGAGGAGCGTCTCTCTTTCTGTCTCTCTCTGCCTTCCAGCCTGCTTCTCCAGGCCGCCCTGGCCTCTGAGTGAGGCAGGGGGCGCTCCTAACTCTCTCCTAACTTCATCAATGTCACGGAACCCGATGCTCACCACCGCAAGGTAGGAGATCTACGCTTCGCTCTTATTCCTGACTTAATACTGCACTTCTTTTCTTCAGTAAGGTCAGTTAAAAGTCAAAAGGCCAGGAGCAACTTGGCCTAGAATGATTGAGTGGTTTTACAAATAGGGAAAGGTATCCCAGCATAATCCGTGACTTTACTGTAAACAACCCTAGCAAGCAGAGAACAACCCAGCCCTCCTTGAGGGCAGGGCAAGTGGTACAAGTCCACACCCCTAAGCCTTTCTTTCATGTTCTCGAAAAACCCCAATCTGCCTACAAAGCCCCCTAGACAACGCAGCACACCGGACTCTCTTGTCCCCTCCTGGCGTGAGCCGGGAGCTCTGTCCTATCACTTTATTTCTAAATAAAAGCCTGTACCTTGCTCTCCTAAGAAAAAAAAATGATTTTTAGTATTTATTTCTGACCTCAAGGGGAGAAAAGCACTAACATTTACTGAGTACAAATCCTATGTGCTAGCAGCTTCCCATATGGCAATGGGAACAAAATACTAGGAATTTATTTATGAGTTCTCTTCACTTACAAATTTTGCATATGAAGTCCAGCTTGCAATTAAACTTAAATGAATTAAAATTAAATGAAATTTAGATAGTGACACAAGTGCCAGATCTCTGACCAGTGTATTAACTCCCAGGAACTCACTGGGGAATGTTCTAAATCTATCTATATGGCAATGAGAACAAACCCCTGAATTTGTGAACGATGCTAACTCACAAGTGCAAGTGTGTTAAACTAGAGAAAAGTATAGATTTGGCCAAGAGGTATCACAACCTAGGGAGAGTCTCATTTCTGTGTTACAATTTTTGTACTTTTTGGTAAAAGCAGCTTCATATAACAGCATTATTTTAAAGTCATTTTGAGAGGTTATCTAAAAGACTAAAAGATAATTAAAATCTATTAAATCATATATACCAGCTAAGGTCTTATATTCTCTCCAAAAAAGGACAAATTTAGTAAATCCAGGTAATTTTATATGACCTGTATATGTTAAAGATGGTAGTGTTAATCTTATTTAAAAAATTAATTGTGAAAGAGGCTCAAAAGCTTAAGCTTCTGGACTGAGGCTGACAGAGTACACTAAAAACAACTTGTAGCTGAACTCAGCAGGAGTGAATTTAAAGCTTGCACAGAGCTAGAGAGTCATAGAAGGAAGACTCTGATATATTTTTACCACAATGGGAAGATGGCAAGCAGGGAACTCTACAGACCCTTAAGGTCTTTTGAGCTACAAGTTAAAGAAAGGAACAAGATATTGGAAAAGGTGTCAGCTATTTTTATCAATGAAAAACTACCTCCAGCTAAAAAGATAACATAAGAAAATGCACCAGGGCATCTAAGAAAGCAACTGCAATTTCAAAGACACAGGGAGAATGAGAGGGGGAAGAAAGCTTGTAATAAATAAGGCATTTCTGTTTTTAAATAGTTTCTACTGTTTACCTTCTAAAGGAAGGAAATCCTTCTAAAGGAAGGATTCTTTATATAGTGCTTTGAAAGCCACTGTTCCCAATCTGGCAGGGATAAGAGCTCAGGAATCTCTTCAAGATCATGCTCTCAAATCTTCAAAATTTTAATAATCCTTTCTTTGAGCCTTTTTTTTTGTCCAATAGAAAATTATCACTTCAGCAACAATTTGGCAATCTTCAATTATAGGGCTTGTTGTAAACCTCACTGGCCCACCTTACCTATAGCTAGTGAAAGCAGTAATTATCAGAATCATTTTAAATAAAGCTATGTTCAGAGCCAATGCCCTGAAAAAAGATATTCTTCCCATTGGACAAATACAACTCAAATAGAAACCCTAAATTAAGAGTGTGAGACCCACATAAAATCCTTCCACGATATTTTGAAAAGCTAAGGTGACATCACGAATGCTGTGTCCATGCGTAACAACATCAGCTATTTAGCACCCTCTGTCTGTGGCCTGTTACAATGTGGTGTCGTCATCTTCCCGGCGGTCTCCCACCAGGAGTGAGTGCTTGTCAGGTTCACTGGTACCAGCGCTGTTTAGGGACCGTTTATCAGACAGTAGCGAATTTATGGAGGCTCTGCTGTAATTAACAATCCGGTCCAGCAAACCCAGTTTAGGAGAATTTCTTGAGGTGTCATCTATTCCAACATGAACGCTGATTTCTGAAGGACTTTTCTGTCCCATCTGGCTTCGGGCATGCAGTTCATAATTCTCATAAGTTGGTTTCCTATAACTGGACACATGCAAAAGTACACTAGTTTGAAATAACCAAATGTGAGCTAGATGCTTGTTACATTCAAAAATGGAAAGAGATTTGCCTGGTATGAAATGTACAAAGGTGGTTCCTGCTAGGAAAGTAGCTCAAAAGGAATTATGCAGTCACATGATCAGAAATCCTACTTCCCAGAGCCAATGTACTAGATTTTACCCCACTCAGTGCTTGTGGTTGCTATGTAAAGACTATATATAAGGTGATAGTTACATGGCTAACATTAATTATTAACATTTTGGGCTTATCACTGATCAATGTGAGAATATACAACCTACCAAGACTAACTGTGCATGATAAAAGGAATATAAAATACAAAGGTTAGCAAGCCATCATACTTACAGTTTAAGGAAGAGAGAAGAAAGTACTACTGAAACAGAGGAAGCAGCCATTGCAGCAGATCCCATCCAGGGCTGTAAAACCAAACCAATGGGCATAAAAACTCCTAGGAAACAAGTTTGTGTTAGTTAGAGCAGATAGTACTGAACACATTACCAATGTATCTCCAATATGTACACAAAAATCATTTCCTTGTTTTATATTTATTCAGCAATTCATCCTATTGGAGATTTATTACACTGCCCATTTTTCACTGATAGAGTATTGCTGTGAACATTCTTGTACGTCAGCCTGCGCATATGTTTGAGAATGTCTCTAGGGTACATACCTAGAGGTGAAACTGCTGGGTTATAACACAGGCACATCTTCAACTTTATTTCTCAGTTGCTCTCCAAAGTGGCTGTACCAGATCACAATCCCACCAATAGTGTAAAGGTTCATGTTCTACAAATTTATCTACACTTGGTTTTGACAGACATTTTAATATTTGCTCATATGACAGGGATGAGACAGACTTACTGGACTTTTAATTTTTTTGTGTTCTTATCTGTATTTTTCTTTTTCTACAGTGATCATATGTTATTTGTGTAAATTTTTAAAAAATCACTTGTGCCATGAGTTAATCTCTCTGGACTTTGATTGTCCTTTTACTCTTTATCCTCTCAGCATTTGTGTGTCCTTGTTGATATGCAACATACTAATTGCTCTCAGGTCATTTCATGTCTTTCTTTGGCTCTCAAACCATTAAGAGAACAAGAAGAAAGTGATAACTGTTTCTCTTATATTATTACTAACTCCTACCAAGACCCAAAGTACAGGCGATTATCAGATGTTAATTAAACAACTCTAAATTGCTTTTTTTTGGTCATATTCCTTCATTCAAGTTCTCTCTTTCTCATCTGGTCCCCAAACTTAAAAAAAAAACTGCTGGGTAGTAGAATATTAAATGAAGAGCAGAAAATTCTTGGGCACTGTAGTTATAACTATGTAATAAGACAAAAACTGTTACTAAAATGCTAACAGTAGTTGTGTTTGGGTAATGAAATTAAGGGTAAATTTGTTCTCTTCAACAAAAAGTAAATGACTAAGTAAAGAAATGTGTATGTGTGTGAGAGTACACGGAGAAAGTTTAAGTAATGTGGCAAAATATTATTAATTGATGAATGTAAGTGAAAGGAATACAGGTTTTTCACTGATTCATTTTTTCCTTATGTGGGCTTGAAATTTTTCAAAATATGGGTAAAATAAAGTAAAATAAGATAAACCTGTCAGAATGCTTACACATTCTAGGCTATAATGCATATTGCTGAAAATCAAAATTACTGATTTTAATATTATCTCTCATCACACCAGCAGGCTACATACAAAAACTGAACTCAAAACTAACTTACAATCTGATAGGTCTCTAACAATTCCAGAGGAAAAAGTAATACTAGTTACCAGTCACATACCAGCAGCTATAGGAATTCCAACCAGATTATAAATTAGAGCGAAGACAAAATTTATCCGAATTCTTTTGACTGTCTTCCTTGATAAATCAATACTTGCCACGACATCCAGAAGATCATTCTGAGAACAGAAATATTTTTGATATCAATGACTCCAACCTAATAACTTTTGCATTAGATAGTGTGTATATTTAAGATTATGTGTACCTTAGGGTAATATATGAGTAAACTACAAATATCAGACATTGCTAAAAATTTGAGTCAGCCTAGGAAGATGTTTTTCAGGAATTTTTCTCTGAGTTCTGAAAACACTTTGAGGGTTGTATGCTGGTATAGGAATTAAATCCCACTAAAATAACCTCAGCACTTATTTACTGAAGATAATTTTATTCTATTTTCCAATCTCATTCCTTCCTTTAGAAGCTTGTCATTTTCATTTGTTTTGCTGGATTGGGGAAATCTGGAAGTAGTTAATAAGACCTCATACTGGCAAAATAAGCCAGGTGGAGAAAGACAAGTACCAAATGATTGCATTCACTTGTGGAGTATAACAACAAAGCAAAACTGAAGGAACAAAACAGCAGCAGACTCACAGACTCCAAGAAGGGACTAAATGTTACCAAAGGGAAAGGGGGTGGGGAGGGTGAGTGGGGAGGGAGGGAGAAGGGGATTGAGGGGCATTATGATTAGCACACATAATGTAGGTGGGTCACGGGGAAAGCAGTATAGCACAGAGAAGACAAGCAGTGACTCTATAGCATCTTACTATGCTGATGGACAGTGACTGTGATGGGATATGTTGAGGGGGGACTTGATAATATGGGTGAATGTAGTAACCACAATGTTGCTCATGTGAAACCTTCATAAGAATGTATATCAATGATACCTTAATAAAAAAATCAAACCACTATGATGTATACCTGAAACTAAAAAAAAGACTTCCCATACTGCTATCTTGAAATCCCACACTCTCAACAGCTGGGATCATGGGAATTAGGACAGAATCGTTGTGCTCGATATACTTCACAACACTATTCCCGACCATGTAGAGCAGTCTCATACTTCTCAAAGTTCAGGCCATAAGACTTACCCTTATCAAAACCACATCAGCTGCTTCAATGGCTACATCTGTGCCTGTACCAATGGCAATACCCACATTAGCCATGGCCAGGGCTGGGGAATCATTGATTCCATCTCCCACCATTGCTACCCGTTTCCCCTCCTCTTGAAGTTGCTTCACCTTAGCAACCTTGTGGGAAGGTAGAACTTCAGCAAACACCTTATTAATGCCAACCTACATGAGGAAAGATGAATTCAATTCATTTCAAGAAATATTACTGGTCTCTGAAATATGAATCAGCAATTACGAACCATCATTTTTCCACCCACCAGTTGTCTAAATTTTTAAAAACTGGTGATATCCAGTGATAGTAAGGATATGGAGAAATGAGCTCTCTTTTGCACTGTTGGTAGGTCTGTAAACTGGTACTACCTTTTTGGAGGGCATTTGGCAGCATCTGTCAAGGTACACACATCATTTAGTTTAGCAATTCCCCTTCTAATTGTATGTTGTACATACTTGTACATGTGCAAAAAGATGTATGTCTAAGGTTGTACATTACTGCCCTGTAACAACAAAATTTTCAAAACCACCTAAATGCCCATCATTAAAGGAACAGTTAAATTATGACACATCAATTATGATCATCCATACCATGGAGTTCCATGCAGCAATGTAGAATGAAATAACTTTGTATTTTCAAACACAGACAAAACTCCAAGGCTTATATTTTTTCATGTTAAAAAAAAGCAAACTACTGACCTATCTGTACAAAAATTACCCAATGTGTGTTCAAAATATCAGCACTGTACATTTGTATATGAACATATATGCATATGAAAAAGTGTGTGTGTGGGGGTAAGACCTGACAGGGAGTTTGGGAAAAGGGTGACAAACTTTTTACTTTATATCCTTCTGTATGTTTTCATACAAGAATGTATTCCTGTATTGCTTATGTTACTTAATAGAAGAGGGCAGAAGGTGTTCCAAAGTAGAAAAGAGAAGAGTTTTGGAGATAAAACAAACGTGGGGGTCATTAGCAGAAAAATGATGTCAAAGTGGTGCAGGAAGGTGGTTCCATCAGTGGCATTCAGGATGGAATAGACAGGGAAGTGCATGGAACTATTGCTGTATTTTGGACATGAGAGGATAAGACCCAGTGCTTAGGCTGGCAGCACTGGTGAAAAATATGAGTAATGTTTCAAAAGAAGCATCAACAGAAACTGTTGTATGGTGTTACTCAAGCATTTCATGAACTAAGCAAATAGCTTTTTACTTATAATAGCAACACACAAAGCTCAAAGCCCTTCCCACAGAGCATGTCAATTTTTCTTTAAGGCACCAGATATGGCTACTCAGTGATAGTGAAAATAATAGGTAATATGAATTTTTCAGCATCTGAAGGCAAGAAAGAAAATGTGTATGAAGAATGAGAAGTTACCACATACCCCCTACCCCAACAACTAAGCAAACCAATTACCTGAGAAGCAATAGATCTAGCTGTTTTACTGTTGTCTCCAGTCATCAGAACTACTTCTAAGCCCATGGATTTCAGAATATGGACAGCCAATTCTGCTTCAGGCTTCACTGTATCAGCAATAGCTATCAAGCCACACAGCTCATCTAAGGAGCACCAGGAAATATGAGAGTTTGGAATATGGTGAAAGCAGAACAATATTCTGACTTAAAATTTCAGACAGAAATGAATTTTGTTAAGTTGTTAGGGCTTGGCTTAACTCAGATTTTTTCCATGCTCACAGAGACAGACATTATACCACAAGCCCTGCAACAAACCTCATATTTGGTTGTGAACATTTAACAGAGTGAGGGAGGAGTTACTAACGAAGGTAGTAATAGGAAAATGAAGAGACTGGGTGCTAATACACTCTTTTTCTTTCCTTATAGAAGTATTGGCCAACTGCCCCAACCACTTTAGCTCATTTAAAGGCAAACAAAACTGAACATTAGTACTTTTTTTTTCTTTCTAAGGTGAAGGGGGTGGATGGAGACAAACTGGCATTTTATACTGGGAGAAAAAAATCACTGCAAGTAGTTACTTCATTTTAAAAACAAAAGTGAATGGTATTTTCTGTTTCTTCCTGGACTTAAAAAGGCTATAGTAAGATACTGCCTAGCAAGGATTGCAAATGTATACTAATTAATCTCACAGCTAGAAATTTACCCTAAGAAATAATTTAAGAAAAGAAAGCACCTAAAACCTCCAAGATGTTTACTACACTGTTATTTACAAGAATCAAATATTAGGAATACCTTAAATTTCCAACAAGGGAATGATTAAGTTACAGTAAGTTTGATAAATGATGCAGCATTAAAATAAAACTGGAGAATATATATTATTAAATAAAATAAGGCAAAATAAAATAGTATGTGTATGAGGGACTTTAAATTTTATTCTTTATTGAGGTAAAATTTACATACAATAAAATGCACCAATTTAAAAATAGTATACATAGTAATATTGTAATTCTGCTAATATAGTCTGTGTGTATGTGTATATATATATACATATATATATATATATACATATATATATGCCCCCAAAAGCCCAGAAATGGGATATATGCAATTAAAACTGACACTGTATTAGGATGATGAAATTATAGATGTTGTTTTACTTTGCTATTAATTTTTATTACATTTAGGTTAAAAAAAATCCTTTATTAGCTTAAAAGAAAAAAACATAGGCTAGGGAGGAAGATAACACAGCCACGCAAATGCAAGAGAATTTTAAATTAATCAATAATAATTACATATTGCCAACATTTTCATTTTGCATTCAGGCTGCTTTTGAATAGCCCTAATGGTTGTGTCTCAAAACTACATATAAAACCATAACTGGGATCATAACACTGAGTTACAGTATGCTTACAGAAAACCTTACCATCAACTGCCACTAATACAGCAGTCCGACCTTTTCTCTCGTGCTCAATCATGGAATCATCTACATCGTTACTAATGACAAGACCATTTCTAATCATCCACTCCCGGTTACCAATGAGGACTTTGTACTGTTGAGCATTAAGAGCATCTGAAAGCAAAGCAAGTACACAAATAACATTTAATGAGCTCCTTTAATACTTACAACAACCCACGAGGTATGTTCTTCTGTCCAACCTTGCACAGTAACAACATCGTATTTTTGACAGAACACAGCCTACAACAACCATTTCCAAATTTTCAAGGAACATACTTTGCTCTGCCATGCCTCTGGGCCATATGTTGCTGCCTCCGCCTGGAATGTCCTTACCCTCCCTTCCAAATACCAACCTCTATCATATTCTTCAAGAGTCAGTTCAAACGTTAAACTTTTCTTGGTGAAGCTTTCCCTTTGAACTTCCATAGCAATTGAATTAAATTCAAAATATTTCTTGTGCATCAGAAGCGGAATATGTTTGGATGACAACATACAACCATACCGATGTCTCATTTTAAACATCTGACAACTAACTTTAAGCAGGCCCCTAGTGCTGTGTGGCAATTCTACTATATTTCCCTAGTCCATTCATTCTCCATTCCTTTTAGATAGCTATTTTATACCTTCTCTTCTCCCATTCTCATATCAAACAATGACTCTGCTTCCTTCTTCAGGAAGAAAATAAGAGCAATCAGAAGAGAACTTCCACAATCTACTCAACTACCTGTGCCTGTGTACAAATTAATCTAGCTTCCCTTCTGTTATCATAAACTGCCCCTGCTCCTATTTAAAGCCAGCCTCTCCACTAGCACACTTGATCCCCCTCCTTTGCTTATTCTACAATATCTCTCCAACAATTTTCTCCTCTCCTACATAATCAAATTTCCTATCTCTTCTATACATAAAAAAAACCTCTCTTGATCCCACTTACCTCTTTAGCTACAGCCCAATTTTTCTTTTTCTAAACATAGCAAATCTTCTTAAAAGTGTTATCTCCATGGGCTGTTTCCAATTTATATTTTCCTGTTCTCTTGTGAACCCACTCCAATAAATCTTTGATCTCTACTACTTCAAAAACTTGTTCTATAGTACACCAGTTACCTTTACTTTAATAAACCTAATGGCTAATTCTCAGCCCTCAGCTTACCTGCTTTGTTAGCAGCATTTAACAGTTATCACTACCCCCTTCTTGAAATGCTTTCTTTGCTTGGCTTCTAGGACACCACATTTTTATGAGTCACCTCCTCACTCACTCACCACTTCTCAGTCTTCTTTGCTGATTTTTCCTCATCTCCCTGACCTCTCACTTTGTAGTTATACAGGGCTCAATCCTTAAATCATTTTTTCTGCTTCTATCTACTCTCACCCCTTGGTGATCTTATCTAGTCTCATGGCTTTAAATACCATTAATACAAGATCTGTCCAGTAGAACCTTCCATGATGATAGAAATGTTCTGTATCTGCTCTGTTCAATACAGTAGCCACTAACACGTGGATATTGAGCACTGAATTGTGGCTAGGTGGTTGAAGGGATAAATTTTAAGTTAAATTAATTTTTAATTAATTTAAATTTTAATAGTCACATGTAACTAATGACTACCATATCAAACAGCAAAGATCTATAATTGGATATGACTCCAAAATCTGTCTCTCCAACATAGTCTGTTTCCTTGAACTCCAGACTCGTGCAGCCAACTGCCTGCTCGATATTTCCATTTATATGACATCTTCACTTGACTCTCTAATAGGCACTCAAATTTAACATGTCAAAAACTAAACTCCTGATCAGTGTTCCGCAGTAATGCCCTTCCTGTGGTCTTCTCCATCTTATTTAAGTGGTAAATCCATCCTTCTAAATTGCTTAGGCTACAAATCTTAGTATAATTCTTGACTCCTGTTTCTCTCATAGCCTATATCCAATCTGTGAGAAACACCTGTCAGCCAGCTCTCCAGTCGAGATACATTCAGAACTTGACCACGTCTCATGACTTCTATTATCACGACATTGATCCAAACCACCATTATCTTTCACCTGGATTATGGCAACAGCCTACTAACTCATCTCCCTGCTTCTTCCCTGCCCTCATCTCCCCTCAATAGTGTATTTTTACCAGAGCAACCAGAGTTAAGTCAGCTTCTGTCACTGTTATACACAAAACTCTCCAATGGCTTCCTATCTCAGTAGAAAAAAACAAAGTCCTTTCAGTGTCCTTACACAATCTAGTCCTACACTACCTCACTAATAACCCTGTCTCTTACCACTCTTTTACTCTGCTTTAGACATACTGTTGTCCTTGATGTTCCTCAAACTAGTCAAGCACACTCCTGACTCAAGGCTTCTGTATTTAACAGTCCTCCGGTCTGTAATGCTCTTGTCACAGATATTCACACAGCTTTCTCCTTTCCCCTCCTCAGGTTTTTGCTCAAGCACTACCTTCTCAATAAGGCCTACTCTGATCATCCTATATACAATAGGACCCACTAATCTCAGCATTCTCTATACCCCTTACTCTTTTTTATTGTCCTCCATAGCACTATCTCCATCAGACATACTATATTTTCTTATTTATTTGCTATCTTGTATTCTTGCACTAGGAATGTAAGCTCCATGAGATAGGGACTTTCTATTCTGCTCACTGCTGATTCTTTAGTGTCTCAATCCATGCTTAATAAAAGCTGTCAAATGAACAAAATTATTATTTTTCAGTGGGCTTGATACTAGCAGTTCACAGACAAATAATAAAGAGATCGCAGTTCAGTAGAATCAGGCAGATAAATAAAGAATAACCATACAGTTTGCCTAGTACAATAACAGAGATTAAGTAAAGTTATGATTTTTAAAAAAGAGCAACTATCTCTGCCTATTCATGTCAGTCAATGAAGGCTCCACTGAAAAAAGATGTGAGCTGAGTCATGAAAGATGAAAATAATTTCATGAGATAGATGCCACTGAATAACATTATGCAGAGAAAACAGTAAATGAAATGACCTAATAAGCATGAAATGAACAACAGAAGTAGAAAATGCAAGTAAAGCCATATGAACAGAACACAGAGTATATGGGGGGAGGAGCAGTGGAAAAAGACAAGATGGGTAGTGCAGGGAGGCAGGAGATACATCACGGAGCACAGATTTTGAACAAAGTCCAGAGACACTAGACTTTGTTCTGCTGGAGAAAGCAAGCCAGTCAAGCCGGGATCCTTTGCAGAATTCCATGGATGGGCTTTAGGATATATGCGAACCTCTGAAATAGAAATTTTCTGAGGGATAGGCATGGTTTTCATCACATTCCTCCAAAGGTTTGTGATTCAAAAATAGATTATACACATCTGTAGCAAAAGGTATTAGTCAGAAAGTGATATAATCAGATTTGCATGTTAGCAAAATCATTTGAGCACAAATGGGTGGGGAGGTGCTGAACACTTAGGTGGGCATGTAATGTTTGGGGGCATATGGATAGACCAACAGGAAACTCAGGAAACAAGCCTTGGCTAGAGATATGGATTTTGGAGTTGTAGTGGAAGTCTATGGGTGGCAGAACAAGTGATAGGCATAAGTGAGATTGTACAGAGAGCATATATAAAATGAATTAAAGACATAGAAAAAAACCTAAGGACACCCAACATTTGACAGCAGGATAAAAGAGGAATCAGAAGATTAGAAGGAACAGCTAGGTAGGTGAGAGGAGGATCTAGAGAAAGCATAGCCATGGAATCAAGGGAGGAAAGAGTTTTAGGAAGGAAGAAATGGCTGACATTGTCAAATATCTTAGTGAGGTCATGCAGGATTAAGACTGAGAAGTGACCACTGGAAAGGGTACTGAATAAGGTCATCTATGGGTTTAGAAAAAATAGTTTCAGTAGCAATAGATGGAACAGAAGGCAGACTGTGCAGTGAATGAGTGATTTCACCAAGCCTAGATTACTCTTTCTAGAAACTTGGATATAAAGGAAAAGAAAGACAGGACAAAAATCTAGATGGGAACACAGATGATTTTGATGGAAGAAATATTTATATGTTTAGGAGAAGAAGTTCCTACATAAAAAGAGTTGGAAAAAAAAGAAGCAAGGGGATATAACAGAGTGAGGTCCCTGAGGAATCAAGAGAGGGCGGTATCTACAGCAAAGATGAAGGGATTCATTAGGAAAGGGAGGGATACCTCTTCCTTTGAAAAAGGAATTTGGGAAAAAAAAATGGAAAGAACACAAAAGATAACCTTATTTTTCTATGTGAAAAGTAAGCCAGATAATTTGCTTAGGGAACTAGGGGGAAGACCACAGTACCTTGTGAAGGATATAAAAGGCTTAGAGTAGCTGTGGTGAGAAACAAAAGATAGCTTAACTAATGCGGAAGATCAGTAAGGCAAGACTTCATCACCCTACAGTGGAATCATGGAGTACAGTTGGGAAATGTTTACAAGTAACTTGAGAGAAATGATCAGAAGGCTTATGGTAAAACTGATTTGAGAGAATGACACCACAATGCTAGATTTTGTTTTTAATATAACAGTTCAGGATTATAAAATTAGGTATCTGTAAATAACTGTCTCATAATTGATACTACAAAGAAAATTAGCTTACTTGAAAGCTGGGCATCGATAATCATGGAAGACGAAGTTGATGACTGTTCATTACTTGTATCAATTTGAACCAGGGATGCATTTTTAATATTATTTTCCTCTATCTTCCAATTATTCTTATGTAGCAAGCCTTCAATATTGGTGACTTTACAGCTAATACCACATCCTGGAACAACCTGGAAATCTATGCAGGTACCCAGGGTTTCAGTGTCCAGCTCCTAATAGATAGAAACAGAATTTCCTTTGCTGTTCTAATAATCCAAAGTTATCATTAGCAAGATCAAATATTACTGCTGGTTAATTCTAAGTCTTTAGACACATGCTACATGCTTGGTTAATTCTAAATGTTTAGAATAAAACTGTCACTTTTTATTGTCTATATGACAGTGGATTTTGATAAGAATGAAGGAACATTATATTGTTCAAAGTTACAGGAGAACCTCAGAATCCTTTGTTTTAATCCCACTCTCTAAAATTTATACATGGAAAACATGGAAGTTTTATCAATATTCTCTGCTCTTTCCAGTAGAGAATTACAAGTTAAATATTTAATTCTATGGTCAAGTCAGATTTTCTATTCAGCACAGGGCAAAGGGTAACAAAGAACAGGGCCTTTAGTTACCAGAGTGCCTCTCTAGTATGATTCTGTGTCCTTAGTAAGCCAAAGAATTCTGGTGGCCATCATTGTTTCTGGCTCTTTGTATCTTCATCCTCTGTGTTGTTTGATTTGGGTGTAAAGAAGCCAGGGTCAGTAACAGTTAATAGGTAAAAAGGAAAGAACAAATAAAGAAATGGCAACACCAATGGTAGAAATTGCCACATTTTAACTCTAAAATTATGTGAGGTAATTTACAAAGAATTTATACAAATCAATGAGGAAAAGGTAAATAATCTTATGGAAAAAAAGCAGACAAAGGATACAAGAAGACAGGTTACAGAACAACAAATTCAAATTGTCAATACACATATGAAAAGATGCCCAACCTTATTCATAATTAAGAAAATGCAAAGCAAACCATCAACGAGTTAATATTTATTTACTTATTAAATTGGAAAAAATAAAGTGTCCGTAAGAATGTGGGGAAATGGGTACTCACAACTTGGTGAAAATATAAACTGTTACAACCCTTTATGTGAATGTTGGTAATATTTGTCATGTGGGCATTGGTAATGATCAAAATTTAACTGCATGTATGTTTTGATTTAGCAATTGCTTCAATAGGCATTTATCATAAAGATAAACTTGCAAAAGCTGACAAGGATGTTAACTGTACAACCAATCATAGAATACAACATAGCCATTAAAAACAATAAGGCAGATGTATATGCCCTAACATGGGGAAAACATTTAATAAAATTTTTTAAAAAGGTACAAAGATTGTTCACTGTGTGACCTATGTGAAGTTTAAAAAATAATAAAGGCATATATGTTGTGATATGCATTAAAAATGGTTAAACAGATGTATACTTTTGGGAATATACTAAAAATTATTGAATTGTACACTTCACAAGGGTGAACTTTATAGTACACGAATTGTATCCCAACAAAGCAGTTACAGTAGTCTCCCTAATCCTAAGTTTTGCTTTCTGCACTTTCAGTTAGCTGCGATCTACCAGAGTCCGGAGGCGGATGACCCTCCTTCTGATGTATTGTCAGCAAGTCAATAGTAGCCTAACACTACATCACAATACCCACTCCATTCACCTCACTTCATATCATCACAGTGGCATTTTATCATCTCACATCATCACAAAAAGAAGGGTGAGTACAGTACAATACGTGACTTTGACAGAGAAAGAGACTGACCACATTCACATAACTTTAATTACAGTGTACTGTTATAATTCTATTTTATTATTGGTCATTGTTGATAATCTTACTGTGTCTGACTTATAAATTATACTTTATCATAGGCATATATTATGTATGTATGTATGTATGTATGGTAAAAAAAAACATAATACAGAGAGAGTTTGGAACTATCCTCAGACTCAGGCATCCCCTCGGGTTCTTGGAATGTATCTCCTGCAGATAAGGGGAGACTGCTGTATTTAAAAAGACTGTTAACAGGTTAACACTTGCTAAACTTTGGAGAGAGGACTTATGGGAGGGCACAGGGAATGAGGTTTTCCTTTCTCATTCCATAACTCTCTGAACTACATGAATGTTCCTACTAAAAATATGTAATACCTCTATTTTAATTTTTTGGTCAACTGGAGGTATCTGTGTCATAAGATTACAGTTAATTTCTGTTTTCACCTTTATACATATCTCTATTAAGAAACTAAGACATATTATAAAACAAAATGAGAAATACAAGTTTCTCTAGCCTCGTATCAACTATGTATTTAAATCAAATTCAAGTGCCAGTTTGGACTTGGTCTGGGTAATTCCTATAGGAGATGAATACATTAATAAACAAGGGGAGAAAATTGTACCTGCTTGCAGTATTTGGTTATGGCTGCTCCCAGAGGGTGCTCACTGTTACTTTCAGCAGTTCCCACAATGGCCAGGATCTTACTGGGTGATATTCT
The DNA here is from genome assembly GCA_029783875.1 of Phataginus tricuspis. Lineage (NCBI taxonomy): Eukaryota > Metazoa > Chordata > Mammalia > Pholidota > Manidae > Phataginus > Phataginus tricuspis. The sequence goes on along the minus strand of JAQQAC010016209.1, from coordinate 59,906,927 downwards.
GTTACCTTCCACCAGAACCTTTACTTGATTCACTACTGGGGTTCCATGGGTGATGGTTCCAGTCTTATCAAATACCACTACCTTTACCTGTAAGAATAGGAAAATACAATGCACCTATATGACTTGATAATCCTTAGTATCACCTGTTCAGAAATGTGAATAAGGTTTACTTTAACAAACAGATTACTATTTTGCTTCTTAATAAACTGACCTTTGACTTAATTGGACCTAATAAACTGACTCTTGGAAGGGAGAGTAGGGAAGAAATACTTAGTTATACCTAATAGCCCTCCCTTACAAATGTTCAGCCATATTGTGGATGTATGTTAAACAACTAGAACTTATTGTTTAGGGTTGACTGTTAATAGGTAATTAAGAGGTGCCTCTAGTGCCTCCAGGGAAAGAGATAGGCTTTCAAAACTAATGAATTATATATCCATAGGGGATATCTGGGCAGTAGGCATATGATTATAAGAGAAATATAAGTGATTAAGTTGAAGTGAGCCCCAGATAAGACCTGCCAGGTTGCTTTGAGTTTATGGGTCAGATGAAAATCTTGGCCTGATAAGAGGCAGCCCAGGGAACCAATGAGGGAAACTCAGCCAAGCCAGGGAAAAGGAAGAGTCTGGAATTAGAGAACACAGTAACCTCATAGTAAACTTGGAATACAAATCTTGGAAAATGATTGCTTTAGGGACCAAGATGAAAAGAGACAGGACAACTAAATACAAAGCATGATTTTGCACAAGAGTAAAAAAATCTATAAAGGATATTATGCATATTGGAGACAACTGGGGAAACTTGAATATGGACTACAGATTATATAATAGTATTATTCAACATCAATTTCTTGGTTTTGACCTTTGCACTGTGGCCATGCAAGAGAATGCCCTTGTTCTTATGAAAGGAACCTGAGAGCTGCAGTAAGGGTATTCAGGAGTTCTATATACCATTCTTGCATCTTTTAAGACTGAAATTCTATCAAAGTGAGAAATTACTATAAAAATGAATAGCTTATATTCACTGGCTAGATGAGGTTCCAAATCTGTGCTAAGCTATGTTCTGTGTTTGCTACATGCATCTGTATATACTTTACATCTTCATAATAGGACATAAAGGAACAGGGTTTTAGTTGAAGTCAAGAAACCGTGATTGAGATGTTCATTGAAATCCTAATATGAGAGAGATCAGAGATAGGATTATATTCCTGAAGTCATAGGCTGCGAACTGTCAGCTGGTGGCAGCAAAGGCGAAGAAACTGCAACCTAACTGCCAGAGGCACTGTCTCTGGGTGAAGCATACAAACATGGAGTCATGAACATATAAATTAGAAGCCTGAAAGACTTGGGCAAATTTTCTGTGGCAAATACTATTCTGTCTTCCTGCCCTGAAGATTGGTCTAGTCTGAGCCACTGCTCCACATCAGGGTCTGCTCTGACAGAGTAGGCCTAGAGCACTTTTAGAGATCTTAGATAACGAAGGCCAATGCAGAGCTGAACAAAAATAACACCTTTCCTACCTCAACCCTCAAGATAATCCCAGAAGAGGCTCAGTTTATGGACCATCTGGAAATAATTTAGGACTCTGTGTTTCTCAAGAGGGGTGCTTCTGCCAGTTTGGATGGGACAATTCTTAGTTTTAGGGACTATCTTACCTTATGAGCCATCTCCAGTGGCTCACCTCCTTTGATTAGTATGCCATTTTGAGCACCTACTCCGGTACCCACCATGACAGCAGTTGGAGTGGCCAGTCCCAGGGAACAAGGGCATGCGATGCATAGAACTGTGATAGAGGCTTGGAAGGCAAAGCGTATTACAGTTTCCGTTCGAGAGATACTTCTGTTGTAGCCCTTTAGAGGAAAGGTATGAATTTTGGTTATTGATTTAGAGCTGTATAAAACAAAATGTCAAAGCTTAACCCTGTAAAACCATAATTCAGAAGTCACATAATCCTACTTAGCTACCAACATATACATTCTAGTGACTAGTAATAAAATAATTTTTTCTTTTATAAATATAAGAAACTGATATAACTCATAAAGAAGTCATAGTCTTAAAATGAAGATTTCAATTTTGCTGATTCTAGAGTTACAAACTATGCAGTGAATATTACAAGGAACACAAAAATCAGCTTTTTTTGCTCCATATTTGGAGTGTTTTTATTAGAGACTTTCAAAATTATATGGAATCCTTCAGTCCAACTGTTCTGGTGCTTGCGGGACCTGCAAACACTCCATTCCCCTCAAGGGCAGCTCAGCCCCAAGGTACTTCCTGCATATAACCTGCCTGCCTGCCACTCACAATGGGCACAGCAGCTTCAGACTTCGCTGCCTGGCAGGCAGGAGGCTTGGCCAATTTTCTTGGCCCTCTCTCATCCCAACTGGGGTGGTGCCTGCTGAAGAGAGCTCCTTCCTCCTGGCTAGTGGCCCAGCCCCAGGCCAGCACTCCTGCGCACCTGCCCCACCTACCCAGTAGGCCCAGCAGCACCACCCTCGTCGCTGGGAGGCAGCACACAGCCCTGCTCACAACAATCCCGGAACAGGTACCACTGCTGGCTCACAAAGGGCCAGATGAGATAAGCTGCCAGCCATGTGGACTGAGATCAGCCACTGCCAGCAGACAGGAAGAAAGGCGGCCAAACCCACTGCCCACCAACAGCAACTGGAGCTCCACTGCAAAGGAGAACCAGGTACTGGTGAGTAAAAGTCTTGAGCTTCTGGGCACCACAGGACTCCTACTTCATAATGCCACTACTCTCTAAACCAGGAAGCATAGCAGAGCCATCTAATACAAAAGAAGAAACACAGAAATCCAGACAAAATGAAGAGACTTTGCGATTAAGTTTTGGCTGTGGGTTTGTCATACATGGCCTTTATTATGTTGAGGCCTACTACATCATCTTATTTAACTTTCACAATAATTGCAAGTTATTCAGATGGGTATTAACAAATTCTCACTTTACAGATGAGAAAACTGAAGCTCAGAAACAAATTAATTTGATCTAGACCACACTGATGCTATGTGGCAGAGCTGAGATCCTGAGGTTTTCCTCATCATATCTGCAGTCCTTTGTGAAAGCAATACCATGCTGGGAATGAGATTAAATATAAAATGTAAAAGTTCACTATTTGCTTTTGGAACACATTCCAAGTCATAACAAAAAATTCTTTCCAAAAGGAAATCTTTTATATTTACAAAACTTCAAATGTTACTCTTTTATCACCCTCCCACTCCAGTCCCTTAAAGACAACAGTAATTGTTAAAAAGTTATTTTCCAATTAATTATTTATGCAAAAGATTCACAAACTGTTTTCCATATGGTAAAAAGAGACAAATCACTTACAGGAAAGTAGGTTTCCACAATTTCAAAATTCAGAAATCCAATTATAATCCAAACCAAGAGGGTAACAATGGAAATAATAACAATAAATGGAACAAAGTAGCCACTGAGTTTATCTGCAAACTGCTGAATAGGAGCCTAGAATTAAAAAATAGAAGTAATAATACAAATATCAAAGTCTCCTTTTTTGATAATGAATACAGAGTATGTTTGTTACTAAGCACAGATAGATTTTAATAAACTCCATTTAATGCAACTAGAATGAGTCAAATGAAAACAAAAAAACTAGATCAAAATTTATACTAAGCAGGCTTTAAAGAAAATACTTTGTTTATTCTAGGGAGTTAAGTTACCTTTGATGTTTGTGCCTCTTCAACAAGTTTGACAATTTGAGAGAGGGTTGTGTCTGCTCCAACATGGGTTGCGCAGATAAGAAGGGACCCATTCTGGTTAATGGAACCAGCAATCACTGTGCTACCAGATTTCTTAGCCACAGGCATTGCCTCCCCTACATAAGAAGTAAAGATAGATTTAGGGAGCATAAATAAACACCATCTTGAAATATACTGCTATTTGTTCATTGTCAAAAAATATCTACAAAGGAGATACTTCATGAAACAATCTGGACAAATGCCTAGGTAAAATTTGACCTGTCTTTTTCCTTATGTCAGTTCTGGGCCAAACTCAAGGATACATATCTTAAACTGGAAAAACCTAGTATGTTAGCTCTTGTGGCCAGATACTTTTAAAAGCTCCACCCTAGTCTTTGATAACTGGTTCAACCTGTTCTCAAGGAGCATTTAGAAATGTGGCAGGGAGTTCCGGTTTGTAATAACTACTGGTGGGGCATGGCATACTGCTACTCCAATTTAGTGTGCCAGGGTCAGGGATACTAAACGTACTACAATGTGTAAGACAGTCCCTCAGAACTAAGAACTGCCCCATCTGTACTGGCAAAAGCACCCCTATTGATAAACATATATTTTCCACATGGTCCATAAACTGAGCCTCTTCTAGGATTATCCTGAGGGTTGAGGTAGGAGAGGTGCTATTTTGGTTCTGCTCAGGATTGGCCTTCGTTCTCTAGACCTCCAAAACTACTCCAGGCAACTCTCTTAGAGCAGAGCCTGTGTAGAAAATCTGGAGTCCTATTCCAGCTCAGATCAGACTAGTCTTTAGGGCAGGAAGACAAACCTGTGCATTTGCACAGGAAAATTTCCCAGTCTATTGGGCTCTACAGCAGAATGAGACAACTTCCTTTGGTTATACACTCTAGTAATTAACAATCCTCAGTGAAAAGAGCCTTCAGTAGCATAACTAAAACCACAGTAAATCTGTGGAAATTTATTTAATATAGTCCTAAAAACTCATATTCTCTTTGCTATTTACTCATTCCATAGTTTCTACAATAAGCTCTTCACCTTTCAGGCCTATTTTTCATTAACACATTTGATTGACTTCACTTTCACGTCATGATCCTCTGAAAGAACATACCTGTGATGAGGGACTCGTCTACCATAGAATGTCCCTCAATAACACGACCATCCACTGGAAATTTGCCTCCTGGAACCACTTTAATGATGTCTCCACGTTGTACAAGTTCCACATCCACTTGTTCTTCACTGGATATGACATAAAATAAAAAGCATCATGACAAATATGCTTCTCACCCTTATATTGCCATGCAAGCCTTTTAGCTCTTGTGGCACTTATGGCTCCATAATTGCTACCAATGGAAGCTAGAAGAACATTTAAGCTACAATGGAACTACAATGTCAGTCCTATTCACTACTGGAGAGCAGCTCAGTACCTGGCACAAAGTAGGCACTCTAAATATTGTTGAATAGTCATTGAATGAATAAATGAAAGCATTAGAAAATAATGTAATGGGTTTTTGTTAACTAATCAATTTATTTATTGTGAAAATTAGCTAAATAATTTTATGAGTATACAAATGAGAAATACAAAAGAATGAAATCTAATCACGTCTTTAGCTCTAATTTCCAGTTTACAGATAATACAGGAGTTTTAGAACAAGTTAAATGACCCCACAAAGAAGCAGAGACAAATCCAGACTGCAGGATATTCTAGAGGCCAGCTGACGGCTGCTCCTTTAATAGGTCAATTGTATGGATAGGGAGGAGGAGGGAAGGAGGAGGGAGGAGCTCTTCTAGATTAAAAGAAACATGTCAGTCAAATGCAATGACACATGGACCTTGCTTGAATCCATTTCAAAGAAACTTAAAACACTTTGTAGACAACAGGAGAAATGTAAATATGGACTGCACATTAGATGATATTAAGAACTATTGTTCATTTTGTTAGATGCAATGTGGTTATTACAGGCATATAAGAGTATGCCCTTTTTTTAGAGATACTACAGGAATATTTAGCAGTAAAACAATATGACTGGTTATTTACTTTAAAATACTACTGCAACAACAGAAAGAAAAATATACAGGTGAAGTATGGCAAAATGTGGATAACTGTTAAATCTGGGAGATAGATTATGTGGGTTCATTATATTCTTCTCTCAATTTCTGTGTATGTTTGATATTTCCCATAAGAAGTTAACAAAGAGAAGGGGAAAGAATGAAAATAAATACCTCAAGAGGATATTAGCAGAGTCAAGAGTTACAATAGTTGCTTCCGTAGCTTGTAGTGAGATTAGCTTGGCAAGAGCTTCTGATGTTTTGCCCTATAAATTAAAACAAACATGTTAACAATGCTAAGAAAAAGCTCAGGTCTTACCTAAAGTAAAGATATGATCTTTAATATTTACCTAGAAGACAGCCTTAAGAATATTAATTGTTTCAAATCAGAAAATGTTTCACTTCAAAAATATGATGTACACAAAATACAAAATGTATTAGAAGATGTAACTTATAAATAAATAATGTAAATTAATAAGAAAAACATCAAGATCTCAATAGGTACCTGGGTAAAGAACATGAACAGGCAATTCATTTAAGAAGAAATAGAATACCCAGTACGTGGGAAAATGTTTATATCTACTATAATGTCAGAAATATAAACTAAAGCAACTCTATGATACCATTTAAATGCCTATTAACTTAGCAAACATTTAGATAGGAGTCAATTCTCATGAAGTTATAGTAAAACCACTTCACTAACATACTCTTGCTGGCAAAAATTGTTATAACTTGCAGCATGAGCCATAGAAAGATTTATGCCCCTGAATCATATCTGTGTTAATTTATCCTGATATTAATTCAACAGGAATTACTATTACATATGAATATGTTTAATGCAGGATGATCTAAAATGAAAAATTGGAAATAATGTAATTGAGAACAAAACCAGAATAGTTTAGTATGTTATAGCACATTGATTTGATAGAATATTACTCAGAAATACCAAATAATTATGTAGACTGCAAAAAGGGCAGAAAAACTTTATAGTATTAAGGGTACAAAGTGGTATGTACACTACATTTGACACTCTGTAAAATATAAAGGGTATGTGGAATGGGATTAGAAAGTGATTTCCATCACAGCATGAGATTATGGGTGAATTTTTTTCTAGCATTATTTTATATTTTGTGTTTGCATCAATTTTTCCATTAATAATGTGATACAAATAAATAAGTACTTCTCAAATGTCTCTTTCTTAAAATAAACATGGGCATACTGTACTATCTACAGTATTAATTCCACAGATTTGATAAACCTCCTAAAGGAATATTTAACTCAAAATACTGCCAAAACAAAAGTACTTCTTTCAGTAAATAGTTAACTGTGTATTTCCAGTAATTGGTCTAGAAAATATTAGGGTAATTTATCCACCCAAGATGACATATTTCATGCTTTCTTACTTTACCTTTGCTATATGTTCCAGCCACCGGCCTAATGCAATAAACACAAATAGCATAGGAGGTGTGTCAAAGAAAGTAATAGGGTTTACTTTGGCTCTCTCATACATTGCAACCAGAAGAATAACCAAGGAATAGGCAAATGCAATGGTGGTTGCCAGCACAATCAATACGTCCATATTTGCAGTTTTATGCTTCAGTGCTTTGTAGGCCTGAATATAGAAGTACCAGCCTCCAAAAAACTGTAATACAGAAACAATAATGATTCCTTTATTAAAGATGCTGAAATTCACATATATACCTCAATAACTAAGATACAGTATCAATGGTAACTCCTTTGGCTTTTACCTAATCCATAAACACTATGGAGAGATTTCAAGCTGAAACAATACTGTTTGTATTTTAGCAATATGTGTGTGTAGGGATTCAAATTGCTGTACAAGCCCTTGACAGTTGTAGTTGTCCTCTATGATCCAGTAGATATTCCATAATATAAGGAATGTCAGATGGTTCCGGGATTTTTCTTTTTGATGCTAGCAAAAACAAGAACTAGGGAAAAAAATCGCATTCTTTTGACAAGGATTTTTTACATAAAACACACATCCCCCTTTCTAAAATTCAACCTAAGTGGTATATCACAAACTATTGGATCTGTTGGCTGTTTTCATTGGTAAACATAACTGAAAAGCTTATTTTTCATTACTAAAGAGAAATATACTAAGATGTTTTAAAAATCATTATTGCCTTTTCATAGGGGCCAGAAAAAAGAATAGATTTATTAGATTGAAGTGTTCCACAGTAAAAGTTTATCTCAAAAGAAAAGTTGAAAATGTACAGAAAGTAATGAACTTGTCAGGGAGAAATAATAAAACTGTAATATAATTATGATAATTATTTTGTCATATAATCAATTAATAATAAATATATTTACTATAATATAAATACAATTTTCATTTAATGTACATTATACTTAATGTATATTTATTTATATTTAATGTACACTAAGTATAAATAAAATTATATATTTTATTATAACTTTAAATATAAAGTTATACATCATAGTAGATATGAATAACAAATTAATACTTGAATATGAACTGAACTCTTATTCTCTGCTTTGTCACTAAACAATATCTTTAGGGTTAAATGGAATTTATTATTTACTTTAACCATCCAGTTTAAAATTATTTCTGTAAAGCATAAAATGATTAGACTTCTGGCAAATATCTGTTTTGGAATTGAAAATAGCCTTCCTTACCACATTTTGGCTATTTTTCATTATTAACAAATATACTTCCTAACACTTACCTGTACAGGTACACACAATAAAAAGGATAGCAAATTCATAATGGACAATCCTGGCAGGATGTGGCACTCCAGGAATATAGAAGAATGAATGTTGACCATTTCTTCTTGACTCATGTTCTGATTATGGTGTACAGTTGCAGGGTGGTGGTCCATAACCATCATGTATATCATGAGGCCCATTACAGGAATACAGAAAAATAGGCTCACAAGGAACGAACGTCTCCACCTTAGGGAAAAATGAAAAATCATTCCAGTAAGTAGCTAATGGTTAAAGATTCTATGTACTATAGAGAAATACAAATTGTGACCACTCCACCCAGCATAAGAATGACATTGTAAGAACTGACATGCTAACAGTACGTTAAATTTTTAACAAGGAGTCAAAATCACTGACACTCCAAACTACTTACTGTCTTATTTCTCGTTTATGGTCTAGGTGGCTTGCTGATCGATCCTTCTTGACCAAAGAAGCTTCAAAACCTAAGCTCTAAGGAAATTCATGAGAAAAGAATTATACCACTGAATGTATAAATGTATCACATAGAGAAATTCTAAGCCATGATAGTTTTATTAAGAACAATTCAATTACTGAGTGCAAGTCACTCTGGGTAATACAAAGTTGAAGATGTGCTTCCTTCTCTCAGTTACATTTGTCTCTAATCTTTCATCAAAAAATGAGTATTTCTTCAACTCTAGTTAATGTGTATTCTACTGTTCTCAACCTAATGATTTAACTCAAGTACAGTTGTCCTCAGTAGAGGTTCTTATTGTATCAAAAAGTAAACTAAAGTCTCCAATAAGTTATTTTGGAAAAAAGCAGAGTCTGTTACTTGGCCAGGCTGACAGTATTTGATGACCTACTAAAGAGAGAATTCAGCTGTAGAATCATAAATCTTAACATTTAGACAAGCACTGTCTACTAGTACTGATATATAGTAATCATTTTTATTTTAGTTTTGATATCTATCTATTCATCCATCCCCTGAGCTAGTATAGAAAACTGAATGATAGGCCACAAAATGTAGCATCATACTAAATATGTTATTCAAGGTTTTGCATATGCAGCCTTTACTCTTATTCTATCAAAAAAAGAAAGATCATAAACATAAATGTTCCTCAGAAAAACACAGTATTTAAGTAAAACTACACATAAGTATGACTCATATGAACACAGACAACAACAAACACTGTATTTTCAACTGCTTAGGAAAATGCTACCATCTTTCTCTTGTTGGCAATGTAGTACAGTTAAAAGAGCAAGTATGAGATTTTAAGTCAGAAAGATTAGGTCCGGCTGTGACACTTAATAGCTATGCGACTCTGGGCAAGTAACTTAACCTGCATTTACTCACCTCCAAAATGAAGGTGACAGTACTGCTGTGAGAATTAAATTAAGATCTGAACCTTTGCAATCTTAGTAAATGACACATAGCACATACTCAAAAATGCTAGCTTCATAAGATGTGAATGGTATTAATATCTATATTAATAGGATCTTACATGAACTATTAATATGCTTTAGATCATTAGGACACCAATGCTATACCACACTGAAACTTTTAAAGCACTTTCACATGTATTACCACTTAAGATATATTGAAGAACACAGGATGAATTTGTTACAAAGAAAAGGGTTTGGTCTTGTAAATTTCTTACTGTAACTTAAAAATACATCATTTGCTTTGACGTGACAAACAACAAGGCATCTAGCAGGATGCCTCACTTTCTTAGTGATTAACATAAATCTTACTCATAACAAATTGTACTATACTTACATTTCCTAAATATTTTTAAGTGATTTGTGGTTCTACCTTAAGTCAGCTCCTGATTAATAGTGCCAATGTGCTTTTGCCTAACTCTTCCTGACAAAGACAGAAAAAAAAGGCAGACATATTTACATTAAATTTTGAGACAGATGTTGTCTAGAGTAACTAAAAGGGTCCAGTTTTTTTCATTGTCTCTATCTGATACAAACCAGAAGTGATTCAAGGGAGTGCTGATTGAATAGGTAAGAACACAGAAATGTAGTCTTGGCACTTACTTCAACTGTATGGATAATATCTCTGGGACCAATAATTTCTGGATCATATTTAATATGTGCTTTGTTGGTTGCCAGGGCCACAGAGCAGTAGAAGATCCCTCTATGTTTTGTGAGGGTAGACTCTATTTTATGTACACAGGAGGCACACGTCATTCCTCTCACCTGTTAAAGACAAAGGCTTTGTTATTCAGGAATATACTTTTCCTTCATTAAACATGAGTTACAACTTTAAACTAAAAGAACTCTTGTAGAACAGGATTAACACACAAGGTCTTATCTGTACTGTTAATATGGTTTACGTATGATCATTAGAATGCTGTTTTTATATCACACTGAAAAAGATATGGCCCCAGCTGCAACAGGTTAGATAGTGGATCTCATTAAAAGTCTCCCTCTTCCTGTCACTACTCAATGACAAAGGATTTGACATCTATCATTGTTTCTTATAGTCAGTGCTATGCTTCCCTCTAGATTTTTTTTTGCATCCTGCTGAAACATACAGCTGTTAATATTACTTTTAGTGAAGGTTAATGGATGACAAAAGTGTTGTACCTTTGTCTGAAAAAGTATTTTGCCCTAGATATCAGTAATGGTGGAGTACAGATCTCTAAATATTCTCTCTTCCATAAAAGCAATGAAAAAACTGGCAAAAATTGTCAGAACGAACTTCTTTAGAAATTTGGAAATTAAACAAAAGCTTGCAGGAACCCAGGAAGTATTTAGTCAAATAAATCAGATGAAGCCCAATAAAACAGCAAGTTATGTGGCATTGTAATTTGCCTTATTTCCACCCACTGCCTTCCAGGTCTATGGTAGCCATGAAGATCAACCAGCTTACAATCATGGTGAAAAACAGCATCATGGAAGTCACCAGAGAGATCAGAAAAGGGTTGCATCTCCTTCAAAGCCTCATTCCCAGAGAACTGTCATCATGTGATCTGTCTCATTGTTTTCTGAACATCCCACTTATGAAGATGTCTACGTTTGCCCTGATGGGAACTCAATGAGTAGAAAAGGCTTTTTCCCTGGGAGAATTTGTCAAAAACAATTAGAGGCAATTATTTAACCTTGTGGCTGCCTGAGCCAATGGATAACAGTTGGGGAAAACAATAGGCTAACCAAAAAATGCCTAAAAGGAAAAGCTGGGAAGCAAAATGTCCATAAGAGCTACAACATATTCCTAGGAATCTAAAAGGTCATGCACATGCACAGGGTTATGTACATGTTCAGGGCTGAAAAGACCTGAAAAAGTCCTAACCTGTCACCTCAGGCTGACATTTAGGCTCTGCAGAAGCAGGAAGTGAAGGTTAAGGGAAAAACTGACAACTACATGACTTAATGTTTTGAAGGCAAGCCCCAACATCTACATAGAGCATCTCAACAAAGACTGAGAGACTTACTGGTTCCACGTATTTAAGGAAATCTCTGTCTAATCATTAGCTGACCAGTGAGGTAACCAAGCAGAAACTTCGGTGGCCACACACAACAAAGAATACAGAACTTACAGAATTCATTCAGAGAACTTACAGAATTCATTCAGAAAAATTACTAAGCAAATAATAAGAATGACAAAGAGCAACAACAACAAACTCTGATGGTGTGGGTGAAGAATCTTATATCTGGAGTTGCCACATTATATTTGCAACAAAAAATTGTGAGATATGCAATGAAACAAGAAGGTATGGTCCAAACACAGGAGGAAAAAAGCCACAGAAACTGTCGCTGAGGAAGCCCAAACACTGGACTTAATAGACTAAGACATTATATCAGCTATTTTAAATATACTTAATGAACTAAAGGAAACCATGTCTAAAGAATTAAAGGAAAGTATGAGAACAATACCTCAATCAATAGAGAATATCAATAAAGAGAGATTAATAGTAAGGTACATGAAAAGTCGAGTTGAACAGTACAATTTTTGAAATAGAAGCAGTGCCTAGAGGGAAATTTATAGCTACAAATATGAATGTTGAAAACAAGAAAGATCTCAAATAAATAACCTAATCTTCCACCTTTAGGCACTAGAAAAAGAAGAACAAACTAAAGCAAAGCAGAAGGAAGGAAATAATAAAGATTAGAGTAAAAATTAACAAAAGAAAATAGAGAAAATCAACAAAACCAAAAGTTCATTCTTTGAAAAGACACAAAACTAACAAACTTTTGGCTACACTGACCAAAGGAAAAAAGAAAGAAGACTCAAATGATTAATATCAAGAATGAGTGATTCTTAGTAAGTATGGGGTTTCTTTTTGGGGTTATGAAAATGTTATAAAATTTGATAGTAGTAAGTTGCATAACTCTGAGAAAATACTAAAACCACTGAATTGTACACTTTAAAATGCTGAGTTTTATGGCATGTGGATTACATTTCAATAAAGCTATTACTTCTTAGAAGTCTTTAAAAAATAAAAATCTACCCATTCTTTTTAATAGTTGCTTAGTATCCCATTGTATGGACATATAATTTATCTAGTCCCCAATAACTGACATTTCATTTTTTTATTTGTTTGCTATTAAAAACAATACTATAATGAACACCTTTGCACACATCATTTCATACATATGAAAATACATCTTTTGGATAACTTTCTACAAGTGGAATTTCTGAGTCAAAGCTATGTGCAACTTTACTTTTGATAGATACTGCCGAATTCCTCTGCTGAGAGCTTTTATCAGTTGGTACTCCACCAACAATAAGAGAGGTCACACACACAGTGTTCACAAAATTGTTTTTTATCTTTACCAATCTAAAAGGTGAAAAATAGCACAATGCAATTTTAATTTGCTTTACTCTTATTACAAATTAAGCTAAACATCTTATGTTTACAGAGATACTGTTCTGGCTTTTCTGTAAACTGTCAGTTCATATCCTTTACCATCTTTCTTTTGGGTTCCTAGCTCTTACTGATTTATAACAATTCTTCATATATTAAGAAAATGAACTTTCATCTGTCATATGAATAACAATTATTTTACTTGCCTTTTGACTTTATGGTGTTTTTCTCCCAAGAAGAAAATTTTATGTACCTGAATTTATCAATCTTTTATTTCATGAGTTTTGTATATTTAGAAAAGCCTTTCCTTATTCTAACATTTCTTAAGTGATGGGTTAGATGTTGTCATTGAGGAAAGCTAGGTAGAGGCTACCTGGATATTCTCTGTACTACTTTTGCAACTTCTTTGTTAGTCTAAAATTATTTCCACCAATGGATTAATGAACTGATATAACATAAAACAAATACGGTAAATGTTAATAGGTGGTCTTTATAAGCGTGTCCACTGTACAATTCTTTTCAATTTTCTGATGTCTAAAATTTTTGTAATAAAATATTGAAAAAAAACCCTGCAAATATTTCTTCTAGTAATTTCATGGTTTCATTTTTCTCATTAAAATTTTTGTTTGAGGTAGAACTTATTTTGGTGCAGGGTCAAATTTTTTTGTTTTAATTGTTTAAGTTATACAAATAAAACTTGATTGCTGAGTTGAATGAAATGTGCATTTTAAACTGATACACCTTACACCTGGTTTTGTTATTTCATTTATAAAATTTAAGTCTTTAATGCATCTGGAATTCATTCTATTATAAGCTACTAGGTAGGAATCATACTATATTTTAAAAGTTGATTTTCATTTATTAATTCAAACCCAATTCTTTTTTGGTTCTTAATAGAGACATGATTATCTTTGACATTCCATGCTTGAAGGCCATCACTAAGTCCTATCTTATCCTAACATTTTCTAATTTCCTTAATTTTCCTTTTATGTCTCATTTTCCCAACCTTTAATTATCTTTGGAACTCTCTTTTCTGAATCCTCACTAAGTTTTTCCAGGAAATTTTGTTAATAACAAAAATTTTTACTTACAACAAGCTCCAAAACACCATCCCCTTCATCAGCATTCTCTATCACAGTGGCTCCAAATCCAAGCTCTCGGATAAACTCGGCTATCACTGGGGGTTGTATAACTGCAGGATTATATCTTACTTCTGCCTTACCAGCCATTAGAGCCACAAGTACAGAATATATTCCTAGGGCATTGATAAGAAAATTCAGAAAACATTCCTTATAAGAAAGAGTAATACTGTAAGTTTTATCATTTTTTAATTAACTGTGAAAGGGTTAGAGTGAATCTGGAGAATTTTATTACCTAATTCTATACAATCTTGAGGCCAAACCAAATAAAACTATTTGAAAAGGGGGCCTTAATTTTTTAACTTTTTAATATGGAAAATTTCAATCATATATACAAAAGAGAGAATAACATAGTAAACCCAACATGTACATCACCCAGCTTCAACAATTATCAGTAATACTGGGCTGATCTTGTTTCATCTATATTCGTACCCACTTACTCCCTGCCCTCTCCACTGATTATTTTGAAGCAAATCCCAGATATCATATCATTTAATATGTAAGTATTTAAATATGTATCTCTAAAAAATACTCTTCTATATTAAAAAAATTGCCATAATACTATTATCACACCTAAAATAATTCCTCAATATCACCCAATACCTAGAGAGTATTCACATTTCCACAATTATCTAACAACTGTGTATTAGTTTGTTAAACAGTTTGTTTGAATTGAGATCTAAATGAGGCCCATGAATTGCAATCAGTTGAGACATTATCATGTAATATACAGCACTTTTAGAAACTAATAAGACAGAGTCCTAGAGAAAAGAACTCATACACTAAGGAATCAATGCAGCTGTAGCAAAGAACCCAAGAATATTTTAATATACACATTATAATAATATCAAATAATGGTCATTTCTTAAAATCCTCCAGTTTTACTGTCTGGTACACACTAATCTAAGATGCTCTTATTCCTAGAAAAAAAAAGTGCCACATAACTTGTTAACAGAAATTCATTTTAGGGCAGTCATGCTGTTCATTGGTGCAAACCACCCCATTTCTCTATGCCAGTCACTGCTGTCATTGCCAGGAAGAAAACTAATTCCACATAGCAGAAATAGCTGCTCCTTCTAAGAATCTGTGGCACTTGTTGGCTACCTGACAAGGAATGGGGATCAACAGTCCATAGTTCAGCTCGGGGGTTTGATAAGAAAAAAAATATCCAAATATTAATCTAATAATGGTTTTTAATAAGAAAATTAAGTACCTAATATAACCTATGTTTTCCACCGAAAGTACTTACACTCTGGGTTTTGTGCGTTCCAAAATAAATTCAGAGGATCTGTTCACAGGAAAGTGTCAGCAATAAGAGAAGGGTATAGAGAAAGTAGGAAAAATCTTACTGCTTCAGTTGAATGTAATTTACAGCCAAACAGAAATAGAAGGGAAAATCTGACTTTTCAGGTTTCAAAAAAAGTTTTCATACTTAAATAAATTTTGTACATTTAAAAAATTCTTACTTCAAACTATAATTAGAAGTCTTTCTATTCATTTTTAGAAACATAATGCAAACTAAATTGGGAGTAGTATTTACTTAGTTAAAAAAAAAAGTGAACGCAGTGACTCCAGCAGGCCAATGGTATTCCTAATTGGGTAAAGAGGTGGTAAAGGGGATAGTAGGGACTAACTGGAAGAATCTGCTCAATGGATTTTTTTTAAAAAAGGATCTGTAATTACATAAGCATTGCTTGCCACCTGAAAAGGGTTCTTTCTGAATTACCCAAAAATAGTTGATTCTAAAATTAAACAGAAACCTAGCAAATCTCTTTTTGCTTTCATTTGCTTGCAACTTCCCTCCTTTTCTTTTTTAATCAAACAAGGTGTAACATAAGTTTAGCCTTGACTGCATTCTAATTAGATACAGTAGAGGCTGAAATCTTGGTTATATCAAGTTCTCCCAGTCATTTTCTCTACTGCAAACACCAGGTAGGGAGTAGTTTGTTAATGGATAGCTCTTATTTTTTATAACCTATAATTAAAACTTATAGACAGTATTAAGTATTTTCGAACATTTTTACTGCCAACAAAGATTGGCAATTGAACTGTTGGAAGAGAACAGTATAATTCTAAACAAACTTGATTTTGGTCTGCTGCTTGGTCCAGGTATAATAATATTGAAACATAGGGATTCTAGTTGTTAGTTTTAAATAACCATAGCCATTATAAAAAAAATTGGTATGTTACTTAAAATCCACTGCAGCCAAGATCCATACAGAATAGTAATCTTATGTATTTCCTTCTGCTATTTTCCTACAAATTTCACTGATATTAAAATGTGATCCTGAGGTAAACAAGATAGGAACTGTATCTAAGGGAACAAAACACTAAAAAAACTGGCTTCAGGAAGTCAAGGTTGTCCTGCACATCACTGATAGTCTTTATGGGGCCTTTGCAAGAATCATAAAAATGGTTACAAAACACATAAGAGGACAAAATAACAGAATTCTCAAACTAGTACACAAAATAATAGTCTTTAAGAGTGTCTCACCTTCTTCTCGTCTTAAATTCCGTTCAATGTTTACTACACAGGAAGCACAAGTCATGCCAGTGACCTGTATGTAACACTTAGATGAAGTCTTTGCCTCCTCCTTGTCGTGAACTGGTGTCATCACTTTAGTATAAAATTCATTAGTTGATGTCAAAAGTGGCATTTCCGATGAGGGCTGTGCTATTACTACCAAGGGCTCATTTGTATCTGGTGGACAGGGAAAGAGTCTTTTCATTTCAGGGGTTCTCCAGCTGCATACTTAATCACAACCCACACCTCCAGGCACCATCAATCCATTCCTTTAAAACCAGCAAGTACCTAGAGTCCTTAGCAATGTTATCTTTACACTTGAAAGGAAATGACTTCCGATTTTAATCCACCCATCCCAGATTTCAGGAAAATCTGCACTAACTGAATAAACAAAACTTTGGTTATATTAATTTTTCCAGCTATTACCTCTACCACAAACCACAGGTACAGAGTAGTTTGTTAATGGATAGCCCAAATTTTTATAATGAATTTTTATCATCATGGTAAGGATTTGCATCCTGGCCTTAAAACAATTCATGATCTAGTAAGTGGAACAAAAAGCAATTTACAAAATAACACTGCAGTATGACGTTATTTAAATTTGTTTTGAATGTCTATATGTGAAAGAACATGCACAAGAAAATCTGGGGGCTACATACTAAACAATTAACAAAGGATATTTCTGGGAGATGGGGTTAATGCAGAAACAGAATGACAGGTAAATGAATAAATTTTGCATATAGACACGTTTGTACTGTTTAAATTTTTAACACCAATATATAGCATTTTTAAAATTAAAATGTCTTTGGGACAATGGAAGAAGAGCCAAGAAGTAAGTTAGCATTAATCTTCATTTTGCACAAAGGCGTATTCAGAGAATTTCTCCATAGAATGCTTATGGACTGTGGAACGGTGGGAAGCTCCCTTCATTCCAGAAGCTCCCCTGCAGTCTCAGAAAATCTGCTAGTCTGTTTCAGTTTCTCTGTTGCAGTATTTATCACCTCCCAAGAAGGGAGAAACTATTCTCACTAGCACATCCATGCACCTGCAAAAAAGTAAAGATTTTCTACTCTCCTGCAGGGATGAGGAAAAGAGGTGAGGTGGAAATTTTTCACTAAGCTATCTAACTTGTTCTTTCTTCCTCTTGAGCAAAAAACTAGTTTAGGTCTATTTGGCTAGCCCACAGAGGAACCCCTACATAGCAGAGCTGGATTTCAGGATGCTGAAAAAGGGCATCTTTTGAAGAAACTTTAACAAAAGCCTGACCATTTCCCTAATGAATAAGATCTAGACTTTTCAAGTCAATTGTTATATAATAATTCAAATATTATAATGGCTCTTAAATATTAATGCTCATTCAATCACCTGGGGGATTTTGTTAAAATGCAGATTCTGATTCACCACATTTAGTGTGGGGCCAGAAATTCTGCATTTCCACCAAGCTCCCAGGTGATGGCAGTACTGCCAGTCTGGGTATAACAAGGGACACAAAATAACAAAGGACTAGATATTCCCAATTCAGAAATTAGTCAGCCTCTGGTTTTAAGAGTCATTTTAGGAAATTACACTTATTCAGATTACAAGAGCATTATTTACAGCACTGAGGGCAAAATTTACCAAAGAGCACCATTACCTTAACTCAAAAAGGAGGCTCATTTACCCAAAGGAAATAGCTTTGACTGAAAAAAAAAAACCATTATTTTCTAGCCAGGGGATTACCTCATTCTTCTATAATTACTAACAAGACTAAATCTGGAACTTGGACAATGGGAAAAAAAGTTTATATGCCAACTACTTTTGGTGTTATTCCAAAGAAATTAAGTTATTTCAGGCACCAGAGGTGGTCCAAAATATCACCCGCAATTTTCAGACTCTAGAAGTCCAGTATTAAAATAAGTCACTAAGGTAGTAGTAGTTCCTTTTGGCTACCTTGGCATGCATGACCGCTCAACAAAGATTCATAAAATTGTGACCTTTTCCCCAATGAGTGAGGTAAGCAGAAAATAAAGCTTCTGCCTTCCCCAGAGGGAGTGCAAATGTGAAAAGGCCACAATAAATAAATAACTTGGTTAGTTTCTTTAAATTAGCTTTTCTATATAGGCTGTAGCAATATTACTTGTGGTTAAATGAATTAAAAAGGAAGGGTAACTTTCCTACACTTGAGGCAACAATCAGAAAACATTCCAAAAGGTTCAGGAGTTTCCAATCTGGTCTTTAAAACTGGCAGGTTCCTCACGGTTAGGAAGAATTAATATTGTCAAAATGGCCACCCTGCCTAAAGCAATCTACAGATTCAATGCAATCCCTATCAAAATGCCAACAGCATTCTTCAATGAACTAGAGCAAATTGTTCGAAAATTCATAAGGAACCACAAAAGACCCCGAACAGACAAAGCAATCCTGAGAAGGAAGAATAAAGTGGGGGGAATTATGCTCCCTGACTTCAAGCTCTACTACAAAGCCACAGTAATCAAGACAATTTGGTACTAGCATAAGAACAGACCCACAGACCAATGGAACAGACTAGAGAGCCCAGATATAAACCCAAGCATATATGGTCAATTAATACACAATAGAGGAGCCATGGATATACAATGGGGAAATGAGAGCCTCTTCAACAGCTGGTGCTGGCAAAACTGGACAGCTACATGTAAGAGAATGAAACTGGATTATTGTCTAACCCCATACACAAAAGTAAACTGGAAATGGATCAAAGATTTGAATGTAAGTCATGAAACCATAAAACTTTTAGAAAAAAACATAGGCAAATCTCTTGGACATAAATATGAGCAACTTCTTCATGAACATATCTCCCCAGGCAAGGGAAACAAAAGCAAAAATGAACAAGTGGGACTATATCAAAGTAAAAAGTTTCTGTACAGCAAAGGACGCCATCAATAGAACAAAAAGACATCCTACAGTATGGGAGAATATATTCATAAATGACATATCTGATAAGGGGTTGACATCCAAAACATATAAAGAACTCATGCATCTCAACAAACAAAAAGCAAATAATCCAATTAAAAAATGGGCAGAGGAGCTGAACAGAACTTCTCCAAAGAAGAAATTCAGATGGCCAACAGGCACATGAAAAGATGCTCCACATCGCTAATCATCAGAGAAATGCAGATTAAAACCACAATGAGATATCACCTCACATCAGTGTGGATGGCCAACATCCAAAACACAAACAACAACAAATGTTGGCGAGGATGTGGAGAAAGGCGAACCCTCTTACACTGCTGGTGGGAATGTAAATTAGTTCAACCATTGTTGAAAGCAGTATGGAGGTTCCTCAAAAAACTAAATATAGAAATAGCATTTGACCCAGGAATTCCACTCCTAGGAATTTACCCTAAGAATGGAGCAGCACAGTTTGAAAAAGACATATGCACCCCTATGTTTATTGCAGTACTATTTACAATAGCCAAGAAATGGAAGCAACCTAAGTGTCCTTCAGTATATGAATGGATAAAGAAGATGTGGTACATATACACAAAGGAACATTATTCAGCCTTAAGAAGAAAAAAAACCCTACCATTTGCAACAACATGGATGGAGCTAGAGGGTATTATGCTCAGTGAAATAAGCCAGGTGGAGAAAGACAAGTACCAAATGATTTCAGTCATCTGTGGAGTATAAGAACAAAGAAAAAACTGAAGGAACAAAACAGCAGCAGACTCACAGAACCCAAGAATGGACTAACAGTTACCAAAGGGAAATGGACTGGGGAAGATGGGTGGGAAGGGAGGGATACGGTGGAAAAAGGGGTATTACGATTAGCACACATAATGTAGCAGGGGGGGCATACAGGGAAGGTAGTACAACATAGAGAAGACAAGTAGTGATTCTATAGCATCTTACTACACTGATGGACATTGACTGTAATAGGGTATGTGGTGGGGACTTGATGATGGGGGGAATATAGTAACCACAGTGTTGCTCATGTGACTGTGTATTAATGATAGCAAAAAAACTACAGTTAAAATTCTATTATTTTTCTTTTTAAAATAACATTTGCTTCTCCCATTATATATAAATACATACATAAATATATCCTTCTCACAAATAAAGAAACTTAAATAGGAAAGAACAATGGAAACAAAAATCACCTTTATCCTACCACTTACAAGTAACCAATGTCAAAATTTTAGTTATGTTCTGCCAGAAATTTTCATTCATATATATAAATAACATATTCATGATAACATTATATATATATAAATTATTATATGTTATAATCATATATACATGGTAAGATTCTTATTCATGTGTTTATAAAATTCTGATCTTACTGGATACACAGCTTTTTACCTTGTTTATTTTTCCATTTAACAAAATACCTGACACTCGTTTTTTATGGTTTTGTAGCATTTCATCATATGGATGAAATCCTGATTTATTTAATGTTTCTAGTTTTTAAATACTATAAATAATTACACTAATATCCTTCTACATCTTTGTATACATTGCTGACTAACTCCATAGGACTTATTTCTGAGAAGTGGAATTGAATTGCCTTTTATTCATTTCTCATTGCTAAAAGCCAAAACAATCAGCAAAATGGAGATGAAAGAGTATTAGGGGAATCAAAGAAAAAAGTGACAGTTACCTGACAGGGTAGCATCAAATCCCATGTCTTCTATTGCTTCTCTCAAGGTTTCTGGAGAGGTTAGTAGAGGATCATATTCAACAGTCCCATTGCCGTTTGCAAGGGATACTCGTATAGATTTTACACCTGCCTTTTTTGATATGACATTCTCAACAGACTGCACACAAGAATTACAAGTCATGCCATCAATGTTTATCACAGTTTCTTGAGTCAGAGGCTGGCTACCTAAGTTCAAAGGAATCTTTTGAAGAGATGAGCTGGAGGGAGAGTTTGAGGTACTCTCAACTTCACTTTTAATACTAACTCTGTATTGCCCTGGTGATATGGCCTCTACTGCTTTTCTCAGGGTTTCTGGAGTGACTGAGTCTGCATTATACTTCACTATGGCAGATCTATCCTCTAAAGAAACTACTATGCTGCTTACGTATTGGAGTGTAGATAAAACACTTTCAATATTTGATACACATGATTTACAATGCATGCCATCTATGATGAGAGTGACTGCTGACTCATTGCTATATGATGGACTCCTCTGCTGTGATCCTTCTGAGGACTTGACTGGTGTGTTCTTTAGACGTTCTATATCAATAGCTCCCAATTTGAGGTACTTGGGCTGTTTTTTGATGAACGCTGAAAAGCCCACAGCTTCAATCTGCTTTTTTATTTCCTCTACTGTGATAAGATGAGGTTGATAAACAATAGTAGCTTCTTGGTTGTCCAGGGAAACTAGTTAATAAAAAAGAAAAAGAACTACTTAATTCAGTTATTCCTATGCTACTTCAGAAAACACTGCAGACCAAATCAATGCCATACATAACTGTTTCTTTCTTGTTGTCTTTATCCTTTCTTGAAATAATTCTGCTCTTTACAGAAAATGTTCTTGACACAGACTGGAAAAAGGGGAAAGATATGACCACTCTGTCTGTGGTCTCCAAGTTTCTGCATGCCTGAATAGAAGTATCTTTGAGGTAAAGAGGAACCCACACATGTTGTATTAAGTGCCCTGAACTCCATGAATTGCCACCCCAGCTGCCTTTTCTGTTAGTTCAGAACTCACACAACTTTTAATTATAGTCATTAACTTCACTGACAATAATCCTTGGAATACGCTGCCCCTCAGACTTAAATGATACAGTAAGAGTCCAAGATTCTAGTCCCAAGAATTCAAAACTCATGCTTAAGAAGAAAACAAAAGTTAAAAGGCCAAAACAGAAAACTAATCCTTACAAAGGAATCAAACAAGTAACACTAGATATATTACCTTTAATTCGCTGAACACCTTGCAGCTTCCCAATTTTTCCTTCAATGGTGCTAGTGCATGAATGGCAGGTCATCCCTTCTACTTTCATCTTCAGTATGACTTCACCTGCTTGAGCCATACAGTAATCTTCACAAGTTCCTGACTTTTTCTCCAGAGCTGCAATATCTAAACTGAGATCCGGAACCAGCTCTATTATCTGGTTGGCATTCACTATAGAAGGGATTACTGTCACCACTGCCGTTCTTTGCTGAGGGGAAATTTTAATGTCTGTCACACCCTTGGTCTTGAGCAATGTGCTTTGGATATGGTCCCATAGCGGAGCCAGTGAAGCAGTAACAGTTTTTAGAAACACAGTGTCAGTTAAAACAGGGAGAGGGTTAGGATTGTGAAGAATAGCATGAAAGCCCATGTCATCAATAGCTTCCTGCAGGGTCTTTGGAGTCTGTAGTTTAGGGTCATAAATAATAGTTGCATATTTTTCTTCCAGTGAAACCTTTTGGAAGGAAATTTCAAAAGACAGTTTAATTAAATTACATGATGTAAAACTTAAAAATAACAATCACTGTACCACATTCAAGAAGAATGAAACAAATATTCAATCTCATGGACCTTCTCTACTAGTTCTCATCTTTACTATTCTCTTTGGAAAGAACACAGAATGTCTTGAGTACCTACAGGAATGATAAAGCTATGCGTAGGTGTACATGACTCAGGTATTTGAAACACACACATGGACAAACAGAACCTAGAATTTCACAACAAAATACAAACTACTATTTCCTACTATTTCCTTTCACAAACTACTCCAACACCTCTCTCTCTACCAGTTCAAAAGGTAATAAAGGAAACAGGTTCAGCTACAGAAAACAAAGGTGACATGAAATTTAAACTTTCAAAGTGTTCAATTAAGGTAACTTTGTTGGTATGAAAAGATATAAACATGCTAGTTTATGAATGAAGGCAGTATATTCATAGGATTTTGCAGCATATATTCCTTCTATATCCTTCTAAGTTACTGCAGCCTAGTATTACTTTTGTTCAAAATAAGAGTATCTTTGTTTTGCCTGATTCAATTATCAAAACAATGACTGTATTCTTTTTTTATTGAAGTATCATTACTACACAATCTTATGTTGGTTTCAAGTATACAACCGTGGTTCAACAACTACCCATATTATTAAACCCATATGATTGTATTCTTAAAGCTCAGCTACTATATATAGTTCAACTACTACCATGACTGCAAGCATCTCTTTGGCTGACATCTTACAAAGATTTATGATGTAGTCACACACACACTGAGTTGGAAGTCAGAAGATCTTAATACCAGTAACAATAACCCACTTATTAGCCCACCACACTCATTAGTTCTGCCATCTGAAAAATGGGGAAATATGCCCTATTACTTTCCATGGTTGTTCTAAGGATCTTAGGAATAAATAGAGAGGAAAGAAGTTCTCTGTAGCAGAGTTACATAAAAGTAAACACTGAACAACTAATATTTATCAAGTACTTATATATGCCAGGAACTGGGATTCTCAGGATACAAAGCTGAGCATGATACAGTCACAGGGAGCAATACTAGAACAGAGAATACAGAAAACGGACACTGATTCATCCCTAAGATTATGGGTCAGAAAAGGCTTCTTAAGAGAGATAATACCTGAATGTTAAAGGACAGACAGAAATCAGCAAGGATATATGAAGCAGGGGAATTCCAGACAAATGGAAGCACAAAAGTCAAGAAGGATGACAGGCTAGAGAATTAGACAACTGCTTTATTATGGGGCCTCTTTTAGGCCAATAATTGTTTCTTTTTTTTTACAAGTATAGTTGAAATAGACTACTATATTGGTTTCAGGTGTACAACATAGTGATTCAACATTTATCTACATTATTAAGTGCTCACCCCAATAAGTGTAGTTACCATCTGACAACATACAAAAATATCACAATATTATTGACTATATTTCCTATGCTGCATTTACAATCTTATGACTAATTTACCCAATGATGGTTTCTTATTTATTCTACAGGTAATAAGGAGCCATGGAAAAGTACTTCAGAGAAGAATCATTTTGGAGGCACTGTGGAAGATGATATTTGGGTGTAGTGGAATGACATAGGAGGAGATAAGCTAGGAGACTTTTGCAATTGCAATAATAGTACAACAGGTCTGAATTGAGGAATGAACACTGGGCAAAGAGAATCAGGGCAGTTTCAAGATACATTTAGCAAGATCTAGTAAGGAGATTACAGAGGGTAAAGGAGATGACTAGGATGACTTACAGGTTTCTGGCTTGAGTCAGTAGAGAGATGGTGATGCCATCAACTGCTACCAAAGACAGGAGGAAAACTGGAGGAAGTTAAGAGGTTAGAGTGGAGGGAAAGAAAGGTGATAAATTAAATTTTAGACCTGCTGATTTTGAAAGGCAGTACGGTATTAAAATTCTAGACAGTTAAAATATGAATATTATTATTAGAGATTCCTGGTGAAATTTTTTGCTCCATAAAATGAAAACACCACCAAAATATAATTAAAAGTAATTCCAAGTAGGAAATCTCACTTTAAATGGTCTACAATAATTTTGTAGTTAAATTTTTCACTTATTTTAATGGACTTCATATATTTATTTCTTCCTTTAACTTTGGTTATCTGGCTGTGTATTTAGTGAAACCTTGAAATGTGCCAGGGCAGTGGAAGTTTCTAAGACTGATAATTCTGGTTGGTCAGCTTGCTCTTAGTTATAAGACCACCAGCATAAATGATCCAAA
Source organism: Phataginus tricuspis (assembly GCA_029783875.1). Taxonomy (NCBI): domain Eukaryota; kingdom Metazoa; phylum Chordata; class Mammalia; order Pholidota; family Manidae; genus Phataginus; species Phataginus tricuspis. Next base: position 59,881,319 of record JAQQAC010016209.1, on the reverse strand, counting down.
ACAGAAGAAGAGGAAAACAATATATATTTTGTTTGGGATTACACTATATAGAATTTTCCATGAATAAGCTGCAGAAGAGCCAAACCACATATAGTTCAGACATATGCTTTTGAAAGAGATGAAATATAAATATAGCCAGTATAATATGAAAGCTTTTGTGTCTTTGTATCTTTAAAGAATTATCTTTTAAACTCTAATCTCACTCCCCTGTGGTCAATGATTTTCTGATTAAGAAAATTACTTTAAAAAATATAAACATTCAAACTAAAGGGAAAATGGAGAACAGATGAGGGATGGGAGAGGAGTGACTACAAAGAGGCAAGCACAAGGGAGCTTTTGGGGGCAATGGGACGATGTTATCCTGGTTGTGGTGGTAATTAATTAATCTATACATTTGGCAAATTTTAAAAAAATTGTTAAAATTCACCAAACTAAAAAAAAAAATTCACAGACCTGTACACTGGAAATAAGCCAGTTTTACTGTATGAGAATTAAAAAAAAAATAGAAGTAGCATTATTTCAAGTGTTCAATGTCCAAGGTGGCTAGTGGCTGCCATACAAGACAGAGTAGAAATGAACATCCATTGGACAGTACTATACTTTTTCTGATAAAGTACAAAACTTTTTCAAAAGGGAGGGGGATTTTCTTCTCCTTTAGGTTTAAATACATTGTATCTGGTATCTCTTAAACAAGACCTGGTTTTGAGCTATTTTTCCCCCAAATGAAGTGAATTTATCAATGTATCAAATGACAAATTGTTCTTAACACTTATTTCAAAAGCAAAAAACAGTTTTCACTAGATAGTTTGGTATACTTTCTACTGCTTTAGCCTATCTCCTATTTATAAAAGATATAATAAGAAAATACAGAAACTATGTATATAAAATATTATGGAAAAAAAGTTGTATTATCCTATATTGTTTTCACGCTGCAGACTAGAACACACTTACTTATGTAGAATTTCTATTTAGGTGTTTTAAATCTGGGTAACCACACTTAGCACAAGCAAAAATGTTCCCCTTTGGGGTAATAATAGCAAACTTTTCCTCTGAATGTTAGATCGCAAAGAGACTTTCCAGGTCTAAAGTCTCAAAGGAAACAAAAACAAGCAGCACCTTTGTTTCTTTTAGAAGAAAATACACAGTGATTATCACAATATTGTTCTGGATGCCAAATCTTTGGGCAGGAAGCTAAAATAGCATTTACTTATTCAACAAATATTTACTGAGGGCCTATCATGTGCTTGGGACTGTGCTAGCTCTAGGGATACAGTGGTAAGCAAAAATAGGCACAGACTCCGTAGAGCAGGAAATTGCTGGTAGCAGCAGTCTGATTCCGGGTCTGCGCTGCTCTCCTTTCATGGTCCCCGCCAATGAATACCACCTCCGTGTTCTCACGTTGTTCCAAGGCGTCAACAGCTTGTCTTTTTATCGGAATCTTTCATTAGGAACCAATGGTGTTATTTTATTTTCAGAGAGACTACTCTTCCATTATATCAACAGTTTCTCTGAAAATAAATGCCTAACAGTCTACAAATTATGTACGTGGCTCATAGAAAGGCCTCAAAGTGTAAAACTGTTCACTATATTTAGATGAAGTCAGGAGTAGGAGAGTACATCAAATGTACTCTGCACCCCTCTTGCCCTGGCAGTGGTGTAGAATGTGCTGTCCACAGGGACTATAAAGATACATTATTTTAATTTGTATGGCGTTCTTTATTTACTGAAATGTCTAAAACATTAAATTCAAGCACGATATGTTTTATCTGCATGTGATTTCTATACACTTTACATATACAAGGGCTACACTGCCTATTCTCCAGCAAGATGAAAACCTAGTCTTGGACAAATCACCGTAACTTGTAAGGGCTTCAGTTTCTTCAAAGACTGGACTAGATAATCCTTTTTAGCTCTTTCTATACAAGCTGTGTTACCACCACTTCCTGGATTGTCATTAGTACATTTTTCTCTTTTGGATTCCTTCTCAAGTTATAATAAAAGGTGATCCAGTTTCCTTTATGGAGACCAGGAAATTCAATACATTGCCCAAGAAACCTAGCCATTAAATGAAAAGAACAAGGGGCGTTCGGTGGGGCAGGTGGAGACACAGCACTCACACGCCCTTGGGCCGTGGCCGGGCGCCCGCTTTTCCTTCCACTTGTGACACGCACTGTCAGTGCTGCTGGAGTAGGTGTGACAGCAACACGTCTGCTCTGCTTCTGGCCATTGTGCCCGCCGCCCGCAAGGTCACCAATGCGGTGTGGATGAGCATAAGCGTTTACAGGCATGAGAAGTTCACATATCAAATATATCTAATCACATGCACCAGTTATGCCTGTAACATTTAATATGAACATCACTATGCCTTCTTGGTTTGATGCCACTGGCCTTTCACCAGATTCACGGGAATATGAACCTGGAATTAAACAATCAGCAGATAATGTGAAGGTTTTGATAGACTGACAGGAGAAGAATGGCATGCCTTCTAACAGAATTATTCTAGGAGGATTTTCTCAGGCAGGGGCTTCATCTTTATACGTTACTCTGACCACACAGCAAAAACTGGCAGGTATCACTGTTTTCAGTTGCTGGCTTCCACTAACCATTTCATTTCCGCAGGGTCCTATTAGTAGCGTTAATAGAGATATTCCTATTCTTCAGTGCCATGGAGATCGCAACCTTTTACTTACCTTATCATCTAGTTCTCTTACTGCTGAAAAGCTAAAAACATTGGTAAATCCAGCCAATGTAACCTTTAAAACCTATCGAGGCATGATGCAGTTCATGTCAACAGGAAATGCTGGATATCAAGCAATTCACTGATAAACTTCTACCTCCACAACTGACATCACTAAGACACCTTGTGTAGAAGTATGCACCAGCATCATTGCACTAGAGTATAAATCTTCTCCTGATCTTGAAACTTCTCATGTTTGCAGTGTTAAAATGTTTGCAAAAACACACCAATGACACAGACTAAATACTACCTCCTTGAGGGAAAATCATGATCTTTTAAGTTTCTATGCATGTATTTGTAAAATATGATCCAGAATATACTAGTATTAAAATAGGTGAAGCATGCAGCTTCTTTTCCCCCAATGTAATTCAGCAAAATAATAAACACTGCAAACAGATTTTTTATCATTTGAAAATTATCAGTATGCTACATGAAAACTGGTTCAGATATAAATGTGCAGTTAATATATAAATGATTTATACCTGCTGTGATGTAGTCTATAGACTTATTCCAGAATGACATAGTCACTATGCAGGATCTCTATTTTTATACAAGGATTAGTGATTAGTATACACTTAACAATTATAATACATAGTAAGAATGAGGTGTTATTACATTATTCCTAATAATAGGGATAATGCCGCTAAGTGTCAGTGAAAAGTAGTATTACTCTCTTTGATTAACAGTCCTTTTATTTTGGAGACCAGGCCTTTCTTTACCCAATATTATTTCTATTTAGTATCTTTTTTCCTCTCTATAAAAGAAATGTGTTCTTCCTTTTGATCCTTAGTAACAGACCAAATATTGCCTCCTTGCCATAGACATCTCCTGTCAATACATGCTGTACTTTGATATTCTCAATCACAGACATGATGATAATTAAAATGTATTTATACTTTTACAAAAAAAACAGACATCACTTCAGACTTCCTACACTACCTATTTCTTAAGTCACACCCTAGTTCAAAGTTAGACCTAGTTATTAGACTCTGTTAGGCCAGGTAATGGGAATTACTCTGTGGTTGTATTTTTCTGCAATCAGATGAAATAATAATTAGATCATATTCTGGTATGTCCTGAAATATTTAAGACTGGTGTCTTAAAAACTAATTTCTAAGATGATTTGCTCTAAGATGATTCTTGTAGCAAAGAGTTTAAGTTTACTTATTTTTTTTATATATGCTTAAAACCAACTCCTGTAAGAAATGAACAATCCATTAGAAAAAATTGCTTTACTTTTATCTGCCAAAGGACTTACTTGAAATTTTCACTATACACATGATTTTATAGTTTTTGTGTAAACATAAAAGTAGCAGTTACTTGACTTTTTTATGGTATCCTTAATATGCAATCTCATGAGCAACACTGTGGTTACTAGATTCCCCACGTTATCAAGTCCCCACAACATATCCCATTACAGTCACTGTCCATCAGCATAGTAAAATGTTATAGAATCACTACTTGTCTTCTCTGTGCTATACTGTCTTCCCCGTGCACTCCCCTATGTTATGTGTGCTAATCATAATATCCCATAATCCCCTTACCCCTCCGTGCCCACCCATCCTCCCCAGTCCCTTTCCCTTTGGTAACTGTTAGTCCATTCTTGGGTTCTGTGAGTCTGCTGCTGTTTTTTTCTTCAGTTTTTTCTTTGCTCTTATGCTCCACATATGAGTGAAATCATTTGATACCTATCCTTTTCCACTTGGCTTATTTCACTGAGCACAATACCCTCTAGCTCCATCCATGTTTTCACAAATAGTAGGATTTGTTTTCTTCTTATGGCTGAATAATATTCCATTGTGTATATGTACCACATCTTCTTTATCCATTCATCTACTGATGGGCACTTCCATGGGCACACAGTTGCTTCCATTTCTTGGCTATTGTAAATAGTGCTGCGATAAACATAAGGATGCATATGTCTTTTTCAAACTGGGCTCCTGCATTCTTAGGGTAAATTCTAGAAGTGGAATTCCTGGGTCAAATGGTATTTATATTTTGAGTTTTTTGAGGAACCTCTGTACTGCTTTCCACAATGGTTGAACTAATTTACATTCCCACCAGCAGTGTAGGAGGGTTCCCCTTTCTCCACATCCTCGCCAACATTTGTTGTTGTTTGTCTTTTGGATGTTGGCCATCCTAACTGGTGTGAGGTTATATCTCATTGTGGTTTTAATTTGCATTTCTCTGATGATTAGCAATGTGGAGCATCTTTTCATGTGCCTGTTGGCCATCTGAATTTCTTCTTTGGAGAAGTGTCTATTCAGATCCTCTGCCCATTTTTAAATTGGATTATTTGCTTTTTGTTTGTTGCGGCATATGAGCTCTTTATATATTTTGGATGTCAACCCCTTATCGGATATGTCATTTATGAATATATTTTCACACACTGTAGGATGCCTTTTTGTTCTACTGATGGCATCCTTTGCTGTACAGAAGCTTTTTACTTTGATATAGTCCCACTTGTTCATTTTTGCTTTTGTTTCCCTTGCCCGGGGTGCTATGCTCATGAAATAGTTGCTCATGTTTATATTCAAGAGTTTTGCCTATGTTTTCTTCTTTAATGGTTTCATGACTTACATTCAGGTCTTTGATCCATTTTGAGTCTACTTTTGTGTATGGAGTTAGACAGTAATATAGGTTCATTCTCTTGCATGTAGCTGTCCAGTTTTGCCAACACCAGCTGTTGAAGAGGCTGTCATTTCCCCATTGTATATCCATGGCTCCTTTATCGTATATTAATTGACCATATATGTTTGGGTTAATAACTGGACTTTCTATTCTGTTCCACTGGTCTGCGGGTCTGTTCTTGTGCCAGTATCAAATTGTCTTGATTACTGTGGCTTTGTAGTAGAGCTTGAAGTTGGGGAGTGTAATACCCCTGCTTTATTCTTCCTTCTCAGGATTGCTTTGGCTATTCGGGGTTTTTTGTGGTTCCATATGAATTTTAGAACTATTTGTTCCAGTTCATTGAAGAATGCTTTTGGTGTTTTGATAGGGATTGCATTGAATCTGTAGATTGCTTTAGGCAGGATGGCCATTTTGACAATATTAATTCTGCCTACCCAAGAGCATGGGTTGGATTTTCATTTATTAGTGTCCTCTTTAACTTCTCTCAAGAGTGTCTTGTAGTTTTCAGGGTATAGGTCTTTCACTTCCTTGGTTAGGTTTATTCCTAGGTATTTCATTCTTTTTGATGCAATTGTGAAAGCTGTTACTTGATTTTAAATAGTCAAATTTTTCAGATTATTATTAATAATTTTTTATAACTTATTTGAAAACAAATCAATGGGTAAAGGTCAAAGCTCAATACATATGGTATAGTTACCACACAATGTAATATGTAGCAGAAATGTATGCTTGAAACTTCTGAACTGTTATTTTTTTTCTGCTGTATTCCAACCGACTAAAGCAATGTTAGGAATGCATCTTTAGAAATGGGTGCTAATTGATAATAGAAATAATTTAGTAACGGACTATATGGAATGTTAATAATGAAGCCAGATCTTTATGTCTAGATTTAAAGTTTTCAAACAATCATTTACTAAGTCATTTTGCTTTACTTTGAGGAATATAAACTATTGCTTCAGTTGTACAAGTTAGCAAGATCTGATTTATGGAAACAAATGTGCTGTAATGTGGGAAAATGTAAATCTTTTTCATAGTTTCTATCAATGCAAAATAATTTAATTCTGAAAAAAAAGAAGAAAATGAAAGAAGTAGGATTCAAATGCAGGTCTGTGTACCTCCAACGTCCATGCTCTTCCCATCTATAAATGATGAGGCTAGATATTCCTCAGTTTCCTTGAAAAACTCAAATTCTATGCCTGTGATCTGAGTGGTTTGGCTGACAAGTAAAAACACCTGAAAAGCATGGAATATTTCTAGTGTTTGAACCAAATTTTACTTCTATGTTTTTCCTCTTACATTTCATATCTTCTCCCATACTAGTTTAAATTAAAAATTATTTAGAGAATATATTTCTTTGGATTTTTAGCAAGATTGACAATCAGTACATTCTAACACTTCCCCCTTTATTAAAGACACTTTGGGAAAGGTCCTTTGTTAAAGTTCTGGTGTATTGAAATTCCTTTTTTATCCCCCAATAATTAATTTACATATGTAATCACAATAAACTCAGGTTAGAATGCTGCTTAGTCAGTGTGGAAGTCTTCAGAAGGTTTAAAGTCCACCTTCTTACATTTTCATAACAACTAAATGTAAAGGTAATCAGAAGTTTTGAAAGCTTGAAAGGATTCTCTCATTTTAAAGACGAGTCAGAAAAGTGAAATGATTCATTAGTTATCTTGAAATTCTAACATGTTCACCATCTACAATGTATTTTGACTCAAGTGAAAACTATAATACATAATAGGAACCCCATTTATATTACATCTCAATATAAATCCTTTTATTGTTTGTTGAAAAAATAATGTGTATATTAATCAAGTAACACTCTATACTGATGCTTCAATATAGGATACTGAAAATTAAAATATCATAAGAGTAAGTCATCACTCTCTTCAATACTTATCTTGTTTGACCAATCTAAATAAAGATTACCAATGAAAATGATTAAGTCCATTTTTGAATCTGCAAAAGACAATTCTTAGACACTAAGACAATAGCCCCAAAACAATAAAAAACTCAAAAAGCAAGTGTTTTTAAATGAAACCAATGAAGAGATTTTAGTTTTTTATTATTTCAAATATTTAATTTCCACTATTTTAATTCTGTATTTTAATTTTTTATCCTATTTTTTCGAATTTTCAAAAATATTTTCATTATTTCAAAAATACATTCCCCATTCTCCTTTTATCTTTTATTATTGTATACTGTTCAAGGCCTTAATTTTGCTCCTAAACTTTACTCCATATTTTACATTTTCAATTTTTAAACACATTTTTTTAAAAATCCATGATCTCTTTTGCACTCCTTTTTTATTTTTTTATGCTATTAGCATAGAAACTTTTCATCTCAAATCTCATCTCTTATCTCACTATTCATCCCTAACTGGGATTTTCATTCTTCTCTTATTTGTAAAAATTACTTTACTCTGATTGTATCCTATTCTTAATATATTTTTAATATATTAACTTTCTCTAGTCTTCATGATGAGACTTCTTTTTTTTGTTTTTTGTTTTTGTTTTTTATTTACAATTTATTTTGGTATCATTAACCTACAATTACATGTGCAATATTATGGTAATTATTAAACTACCCGCTTCATCAGGTCCCCCCCACCAACCCCATTACAGTCACTGTCCATTACCGTAGTGCGATGCTATAGAGTCACTACTTGTCTTCTCTGAATTGTACAGCCCTCCCCGTGCCCCCCCTACCTTACGTATGCTAATCGTAATATCCCCTTTATCATCTTATCCCTCCCTTCCCACCCATCTTCCCCAGTTCCTTTCCATTTGGTAACTATTAGTCCTTTCTTGGGTTCTGTGATTCTGCTCCTGTTTTGTTCCTTCAGTTTTTTTCTCTGTTCTTATACTCCACATATGAGTGAAATCATTTGATACTTGTCTTTTTTGGCTTGGCTTATTTCACTGAGCATAATACCCTCTACCTCCATCCATGTTGTTGCAAATGGTAGGATTTGTTTTCTTATTATGGCTGAATAATATTCCATTGTGTATATGTACCACATCTTCTTAATCCATTCATCTACTGAAGGACACTTAGGCTGCTTCCATTTCTTGGCTATTGTAAATAGTGCTGCAATAAACATAGGGGTGCATCTGTCTTTTTGAAACTGGGCTGCTGCATTCCTAGGGTAAATTCCTAGGAGTGGGATTCCTGGGTCAAATGGTATTTCTACTTTGAGTTTTTTTGAGGAACCTCCATACTGCTTTCCACAATGGTTGAACTAATTTGCATTCCCACCAGCAGTGTAGGAGGGTTCCCTTTTCTCCACATCCTCGCCAACATTTGTTGTTGTTTGTGTTTTGGATGTTGGCCATCCTCACTGGTGTGAGGTGATATCTCATTGTGGTTTTAATTTGCATTTCGCTGATGATTACTGATGTGGAGCATCTTGCCATGTGCCCATTGCCCACCTTAATTTATTCTTTGGAGAAGTGTCTGTTCAGATCCCATGCCAATTTTTTAATTGGATTATTTGCTTTTTGTTTGTTACGGTGCATGAGTTCTTTATATATTTTGGATGTCAACCCCTTATCAGACGCATCATTTATGAATATATTTTCCCATACTGTAGGATGTCTTTTCGTTCTACTGGTGGTGTCCTTTGCTGTACAGAAGGTTTTCAGCTTGATATAGTCCCACTTGTTCATTTTTGCTTTTGTTTCCCTTGCCCAGGGGGATATGTTCATGAAAAAGTCGCTCATGTTTATGTCCAAGAGATTTTTGCCTATCCTTTTTTTCTAAGAGTTTTATGGTTTCATGACTTACATTCAGGTCTTTGATCCACCTTGAGTTTACCTTTGCATATGGGGCTAGACAGTAATCCAGTTTCATTCTCTTACATGTAGCTGTCCAGTTTTGCCAACACCAGCTGCTGAAGAGGCTGTCATCTCCCCATTGTATATCCAAGGCTCCTTTTTCAAATATTAATTGACTGTATATGTTTGGGTTAATGTTTGGATATTCTATTCTGTTCCACTGGTCTGTGGGTCTGTTTTTGTGCCAGTACCAAATTGTCTTGATTACTGTGGCTTTGTAGTAGAGCTTGAAGTCAGGGAGTGCAATTCCCCCTGTTTGATTCCTATTTCTCAGAATTGCTTTGGCTATTCGGGGTCTTTTCTGGTTCCATATGAATTTTTGAGTTATTTGTTCCAGTTCATTGAAGAAAGCTGTTGGTAGTTTGATAGGGATTGCATTGAATCTGTAGATTGCTTTAGGTAGTATAGCCATTTTGACAATATTTATTCTTCCTAGCCAAGAGCATGGGATGCATTTCCATTTGTTAGTGTCCTCTTTAATTGCTCTTAGGAGTGTCTTGTACTTTTCAGAGTACAGGTCTTTCACTTCCTTGGTTAGGTTTATTCCTAGGTATTTTATTCTTTTTGATGCAATTGTGAATGGAATTGTTTTTCTGATTTCTCTTTCTGTTAGTTCATCATTAGTGTATAGGAAAGCAACAGATTTCTGTGTTAATTTCATATCCGGCAACTTTTCTGAATTCAGATATTAGTTCCAGTAGTTTTGGAGTGGAGTCTTTAGGGTTTTTTATGTACAGTATCATGTCATCTGCAAATAATGACAATTTGCTTCTTCTTTACCAATCTGGATGCCTTGTATATCTTTGTTTTGTCTGATTGCCATGGCTAGGACCTCCAGTACTATGCTGAATAACAGTGGAGAGAGTACGCATCCTGTCGTGTTCCCGATCTTAGATGAAAATCTTTCAGCTTCTCGCTGTTAAGTATGATGTTAGCTGTGGGTTTTCCATATATAGCCTTTATGATGTTGAGGTACTTGCCATCTATACCCATTTTGTTGAGAGTTTTAATCATGAATGGATGTTGAATTTTGTCAAATGCTTTTTCAGCATCTATGGAGATGATCGTGTGGTTTTTGTTCTTCTTTTTGTTGATGTGATGGATGATGTTGATGGATTTTCGAATGTTGTACCATCCTTGCATCCCTGGGATGAATCCCACTTGATCATGGTGTATGATCCTCTTGATGTATTTTTGAATTCGGTTTGCTAATATTTTGTTGAGTATTTTTGCGTCTACGTTCATCAGGGATATAGGTCTGTAATTTTCTTTTTTGGTGAGGTCTTTGCCCGGTTTGGGTATTAGAGTGATGCTGGCTTCATAGAAAGAGTTTGGAAGTATTCCCTCCTCTTCTATTGTTTGGAAAACTTTAAGGAGAATGGGTGTTATTTCTTCTATATATGTCTGGTAGCATTCAGAGGTGAATCCATTAGGTCCGGGGGGTTTTGTTCTTGGGTAGTTTTTTGATTACCGATCCAATTTCGTTGCTGGTGATTGCTCTGTTTAGTTTTTCTGTTTCTTGCTTGGTCAGTCTTGGAAGGTTGTATTTTTCTAAGAAGTTGTCCATTTCTTCTAGGTTTTCCAGCTTGTTAGCATATAGATGCCCATAATATTCTCTTATAATTCTTTGTATTTTTGTGGGGTCTGTCATTATTTTTCCTTTCTCATTTGTGATTCTCTTTATGTGTGTAGATTCTCTTTTTCTCTTAATGAGTCTGGCTAGGGGTTTATCTATTTTGTTTATTTTTTCAAAGAACCAGCTCTTGGTTTCATTGATTTTTTCTATTGTTTTATTCTTCTCAATTTTATTTACTTATTTTCTGATCTTTATTATGTCCCTCCTTCTGGTGACTTTGGGCCTCCTTTGTTCTTCTTTTTCCAATTTCAATAATTGGGTCTTTAGACTGTTCATTTGGGAATGCTCTTCCTTCTTTAAATTGGCCTGGATTGCAATATACTTTCCTCTTAGAACTACCTTTGCTGCGTCCCATAGAAGTTGTGGCTTTGCGTTGTTGTTGTCATTAGTCTCCATATATTCTTTGATTTCTGTTTTGATTTGGTCATTAACCCATTGATTAATTAGGAGAATATTGTTAAGTCTCCATGTATTTGTGAGCCTTTTTGATTTCTTTCTACAATTTATTTCTAGTTTTATACCTTTGTGATCTGAGAAGTTGGTTAGTAGAATTTCAATATTTTTGAAATTACTGAGGTTCTTTTTGTGGCCTAGTATGTGGTCTACTCTGGAAAATGTTCCATGTGCACTTGAGAAGAATGTATATTCTGTTGCTTTTGGGTGCAGAGTTCTGTAGATATCTGTTAGGTCCATCTGTTCTAGTGTGCTGTTCAGTGCCTCTGTGTCTTTACTTATTCTCTGTCTGGTTGATCTATCCTTTGGAGTGAGTGGTGTGTTGAAGTCTCCTAAAATGAATGCATTGTTGTCTATTTCCTCCTTCAATTCTGTTAGTATTTGTTTCACATGTGTTGGCACTCCTGTATTGGCTGCATATATGTTTATAATGGTTATGTCTTGTTGTTGGACTGACCCCTTTATCATTATGTAATGTCCTTCTTTATCTCTTGCTACTTTCTTCGTTTTGAACTCTATTTTGTGTGATACAAGTACAACAACACCTGCCTTTTTCTCTTTGTTGTTTGCTTGAAATATCTTTTTCCATCCCTTCACTTTTAGTCTGTGTATATCTTTGGGTTGAGGTGAGTCTCTTGTAAGCAGCATATAGGTGGGTCTTGCTTTTTTATCCACTCTGTTACTCTGTGTCTTTTGATTGGTGTATTCAGTCCATTTACATTTAGGGTGATTATTGATAGATATGTACTTATTGCCACTGCTGGCTTTAGATTCGTGGTTACCAAAGGTTCAAGGGTTGCTTCTTTACTAAGAATCGAACTTAACTTTGCTAAGTTATTGTGAACGCCGTCTGATGTTTCTTTATTTCTCCCTTCCTATTCTTCCTCCTCCATTCTTTATATATTGGGTGTTTTCTTCTTTGCCTATAGTTATTATTTGGATGGTCTGCTTTCTTTGCTATGATTTTATTTTCTCTGGTGACATCTTTTTAGCTTTAGGGGTGCTTCCCTCTAGAGCAGTCCATTTTAGATATCCTGTAGTGGTGGTTTATGAGAGGCAAACTCTTTCAACTTTCCTTTGTCTGGAAATTGTTTAATCCCTCCATCATATTTAAATGATAATCGTGCTGGATACAATATTCTTGGTTTGAGGCCCTTTTGTTTCATTACGTTAAATATATCATGCCATTCTCTTCTGGCCTGTAAGGTTTCTGTTGAGAAGTCTGATGATAGTCTGATGGGTTTTCCTTTGTAGGTGATCTTTTTTCTCTCTTTAGCTACCTTTAATACTCTGTCTTTATCTTTGACGTTTGCCATCTTAATTATTATGTGTCTTGGTGTTGTCTTCCTTGGGTCCCCTGTGTTGGGAGATCTGTGGGCTTCTGTGGACTGCAAGACTATTTCCTTCCCCAGTGTGGGAAAATTTTCAGCATTTATTTCCAAATACACTTTCTACCCCTTTTTCTCTCTCTTCTTCCTCTGGTATTCCTATAATGTGAATATTGTTCCGTTTGGATTGGTCACAGAGTTCTCTTAATATTCTTTCATTCCTAGAGATCCTTATATGTGTCTCTGCCTCAGCTTCTCTGTATTCCTGTTCTCTATTTTCTAATCCATTAATAATATCTTAGACCTCATCCAGTCTGCTGTTAAGCCCGTCGATGGCTTCTCTCATTTCTGCATATTCTTTTCTCACTTCCCTCACTTCCTCCCTCATCTCTTGCACATTTTTCTGTAGATCCGTCAGTATGGCTATGACTTTTGTTCTGAATTCTTTTTCAGGAAGACTGTGCATGTCCATCCCTTCAGGTTCTCTCTCTGGGGTTGTCTGGGTCTGAAGCTTTGTTTGTACCATATTCCTCTGTCTTTTCATGGCTATAGAATTGGTTGCTGGTAGTTGCCATGTATGTCAGCTGGGCTGTTTGACTTTAAAAAGGAAAAGAAAAAAAAGAAAAAAAGAAAAGAAAAGAAAAGAAAAAATAATAGAAAAGAAAGTGAACGAAAAAAAGAAAAGGGAAGAAAAAACAACAACAGCTTAAAAAAAATGCCCACTGGGACTGGGTTCTGTGTGAATGCTGTAGGTGGCACTGTTGCTCCACTATTCCAGAGCCGTGGCTGCACCACTCCACAAGGCCCTTTATAGCTCTGGCCAGGTTGGGAACGAATGGGAGGCTGTTGATCTCTGTGGGGGTCTTAAGTGCGTCCACCCTTTCCCAGTCGCCAGCTAAGGGGTCCAAAGCTCCCCAGGACTCCCAGCCTGCTGGGCTCAGCGTGCCAGGGCGATCTGGCCCCTCCGCTGGGCTCCTGTCTCTTTAAGACAGCTGAGAAAAAGCGCGCGCTTTTCTTCCCTTTTTTTTCCTTTCTTTTTCCTTCCCGGAGCCTGCCGCAGGCAACTGGTGCATTCCCCGCTGAGACCCTTTGCCCTCTATGTCTCCAATCTCTGCTACACCACGTACTGTGTGTCGGTGCTCCTGGCGCAGACTTCCACTCCCTCCTGGCTCTGAATCCTCTCCTCCCACCAGCGGAGCGCTCGGGTCCCGCCAGGTCGCGGCTCCGTATCTTACTCGCCTCGCTGGGTGCCGAGTCCTCTCTCAGGTGTAGCTGCCCACCAGAGCGCTGGGGTGGAGGAGCGTCGGGTTCCGCCGGGTCATGGTTCCGTATCTTACCCACCTCGCCGGGTGCCGAGTCCTCTCTCAGGTGTAGCTGCCCGCCAGAACATTGGGGTGGAGGAGCGCTCGGGTCCCACCGGGTTGCGGCTCCATATCTTACCTGCCTCGCCGGGTGCTGAGTCCTCTCTCAGGTGTAGCTGAACGCTGTGCTCTTTCCTGTGTATTCTGGTCTCTCTTTAGGAATGGTTGTATTTGCTGTGTTTTTGTGAATAAATATAATGTTGGGAGGAATTTTTCTGCCGGTCTGTTCACGTTGCCATCTTCCCGGAAGTCATGATGAGACTTCTTGATAAACTTCCTGATTAGTCTTCCTCATTAACATCATCATGAAACACACAAGAACTATTCCCGGACAGGTAAGTTCCTACCTTGAACTGGATGAGCTTAGCTTTTAAGGTCTGGGACAGGGGTTCTGCACATGAAGCCACAAATTTGATGGTTGTTAAACCACCTATTGGTACCTTTTGAGATCGGTCCTATATAATGGAATGTGGCCAGTTGAGGTCACAAAAGAAAGGACACTAATGTAGTGGCTTTGAGTTTTTATATTGTATAACTACAAGAAAAGTTAAAACATTCACATCTCCATATTCACTATTTTAGACTTTTTATTGTTCCTGATGAAAGGGAAAATTATTGGCTGAAATTACAATAGGGTTTGCTATTGAGGCCTTAGGGTCCTTCAAGCTGAGCAATAAGAATATATTTTGAAATATTAAATGTAGAATTTTGGGGAGTGAGGCAGAAGATTGGTGGATTTGTGACATTTTTATATTTGCCAGCGTTACAAAGAGGGATCATCTGCCTTAAATTATGTATTAAACAGTTTCCCTATGCTTCCTCATATACTATAGCTGATTTAAGAGTTTAAAAATTATATGCCAATATATTGAACAATCTAGAAGAAACGGAAAAATTTCTAGGAAAATACAACCTTCCAAGATTGACCCAGAAAGAAACAGAAGATCTGAAGAGAATAATTACCAGTAACAAAATTGAATTGATAATCAAAAACCTCCCAACAAACAAAATTCCAGGACCAGATGGCTTCACAGCTGAATTCTACCAAACATTTAAAGAGTTATTACCTATCCTTCTTAAAGTATTCCAAAAAGTAGAAAAGGAAGGAATACTTCCAAAGTCATTCTATAAGGCCAGCATCACTCTAATACCAAAACCAGACAAAGACACCACAAAAAAAGAGAAAATTATAGAACAATATCCCTGATGAACATAGATGTATAAATCCTCAACAAACAGCAAACCAAATTCAAAAATAAATCAAAAGGATCATGTATCACAAACAAGTGGGATTTATTCCAGGGATGCAAGGATGGTACACTATTCATAAATCGATCAATGTGATACACCTCATTTACAAAAAGAAGGATAAAAACCACATGATCATCTCAAGAGATGCTGAAAAAGCATTTGACAAAATTCAACACTCATCATGAAAAAACACACAACAAAATGGGTATAGAGGGTACATAAATCAACATAATAAAGGCCATATATGACAAACCCACAGCCAACATCATACTTAAAAGCAAAAATCTGAAAGCTTTTCCTCTAAGATCAGAAAAAGACAAGGGTTTCCACTCTCACTACTTTTATTCAATATAGTACTGGAGGTCCTAGCTACAGCAATCAGACAACACAGAGATAAAAGGCATTCAAATTGGTAAGGAAGAAGTTAAACTGTCACTGTTTGCAGACGACATGATATTATACATAGAAAACCCTAAAGACTCCACCAAAACAATTAGAACTAATAACTGGATTCAGCAATGTTACAGGTACAAAATTAATACACAGAAATCTGTTGCATTCCTATATACTAACAACAAACTAGCAGAAAGAGAAATCAGGAAAAAAAATCCCATTTATAATTGTATCCAAAAGAATAAAGTGCCTAGGAATAAACCTAATCAACAAAGTGAAAACTATAAGACACTCATGACAGAAATTAAAAAAGACATCAATAAATGGATATCTATCCCGTGCTCATGGGTAGGAAGAATTATTATTATCAATATGGTCATCCTGCTGAAAGCAATTTACAGATTCAATGCAATCCCTATCAAAATACGAGAGGCAAAAAACAAACAAACAAACAAAAAACCAAGGGTAGTTTTCAATGACCAAATAATCCTAAAATTCATATGGAGACACAAAAGACCCCAGATACCCAAAGCAATCCTGAAAAAGAACAAAGCTGGGGGAATTACACTCCCTGACTTGAAGCTATACCACAAAGCTACAGTAATCAAAACAGAATGGTAATAGCACAAGAATAGGCCCATAGATCAATGGAACATAATAGAGAGCCCAGAAATAAGCCCACACATGTGGTCAATTAATATATGATAAAGGAGCCATGAATATACATTGAGGAAAAGACAGCCTCTTCAATAACTGGTGTTGGAAAAACCAGACAGCTACATGCAAAAGAATGAAAATGGATTACTGTCCAACTCCATACACAAAAGTAAACTCAAAATGGACCAAAGATCTAAATATAAGACATGAAACCATAAAACTCTTAGAAGAAAACATAGGTAAAAATCACTTGAACATATGCATGAGCAATTTTTTCCTGGACACATCTCTTCAGGCAAGGGAAAAAAATAAAAAATGAACAAGTGGGACTACATCAAATTCAAAAGCTTCTGTACAGCAAAACACACCATCAGTAGAACAAAAAGGCAATGTACAGCATGGGAAAATATATTGATAAAGGACTCATCTCACAAGGGGTTAATATCCAAAATATAAAGAACTCATACGCCTCAATACCAAAAATAAATAAATAAATAACCCAATTAAAAAATGGGTGGAGGACCTGAACAGACAGACATTCCTCCAAAGAAGAAATATAAATGGCCAACAAGCACATGAAAAGATGCTCTACATTGCTAATCATGAGGGAAATGCACATCAAAACCACAATGAGATACCACCTCACACCAGTTAGAATGGCCATTATCTGAAAGACAAATAATGAGTGTCGGCAAGGATGTGGAAAAAGGGGAGCCCTACTACACTGTTGGTGGGAATGTAAATCAGTGCAGCCACTGTGAAAAGCAGTATGGAGGTTCCACAAAAACTAAAAATAGAAATACCATACAACCCAGTAATACTACTTCTAGGAATTTACCCAAAGAAAACAAAATCTCTGATTCAAGAAGATGTGTGCACCCCTGTATTTTTACTGCTGCATTATTTACAATAGCCAAGATACGGAAGCGACCTAAGTGTCCATCGGTAGATGAATGGATAAAGAAGATGTGGTACATATACACAATGGACTATTACTCAGACATAAAAAAAGAAATCCTACCATTTGCAACAACATGGATAGACCTAGAAGGTACTATGCTAGTGAAGTAAGCCAGGTGGAGAAAGACAAATACCACATGATTTCACTTACTTGTGGAATATAAAAACAAGGCAAAACAAAATGAACAAAATAGCAGTGGACTCACAAACACTGAGAAGTGACTAATGGTTAACATGGGGGAGGATTAGGGATGGGGGAGGGGTTGGAGTGGGGGAGGGGTATAAAAGGGCTCAAAAATCTCAATCATAATATATGTTGGTCATGGGGATGGCAGTACAACATGAAGAATATAGCCAATGATTCTGTAACATCTTCCTATGTTGACAGATAGTAACTGCAGTAGTAGTGAGGGTGAGATTTTAATAATACAGGTAACTGCTGACCACTGTGTTATATACTTGGAACCTATATAAAATTGTACATCAATGATACTTTAATAAGAAAAAGTTTAAGATATTTGTAGAGGGTTTAATGACTTTTGAGTTGTTCAAAGACTTCAGGTGGAGTGTTCTAATCCTTGTCAATTTGTTTATTAAAGCCAGATTTTACCTAAATATAGCTTGAACTTCTGTTTTTTTAAAGGAAAAATTACAGCCCTGTTTGTGTGTACTAAACTCCTTTGACAATATAGGCCAGGTCCTTCCTGGTGAATTACAAATTTGTTTTATGTTAATTGCCCTCCTAAGGAAACAGGCAAGATTTAAGCAAGGCTCTTCCATTATTGACTTATCATAGTCTATATCCCCTTGTAGAAACAGGTCTTTACAATAAGATTGTTTGCAATTTTGGCAATGTAGACAAGAATAAACTGAACCTTAATCTGCTGGCAAGACTTGATTATGAGCAAAACTAAATCAGTATCTCCTCCAGTTATTCATGTTTATATAAATTATGCCTTAAATATTATGGTGAGAGTTGAGGTTATTAATAATGATCTTTTGAGTAATAAAATAACAAATGTTTTGTGCAGAAAAGAGAGACAGAGTTCTGATTCACTTCCCAAATAATTTGTACTATACTATCTTGATGGTGGTTTGGGACTAGCTAGAAGCATATCCTCATGTAAGACTATAAATACGTGGATGATGATAGTGATGGTGACTTTTTTGCACTTAAAATATCTGAAGGAAATAATGAAATCATACTTTTGTACTTGCTCAACAAATTACTACCTAATCTAGAGAGTAACATCTTTTTCTAAAGGCTTACAACATTACAACAGTAACAACATAATAGGCTAGTATTTATTGAACACTTCACATGTACCAGCCACTTGTCCTAGGGCTTGACATATATTATGTCACTGATTTCTCACAACAACCCTGTTAAGAATAACAACAGATATTGTTATTACAATTTTTAAAATGAGGAAACACAGGTAGCAACAGATTGACTATTCAATGTCACACAGTAAGTGTCAGTTTTAGAATTCAAAACACAGACAGTTTGATACCAGGAAGCAAATACATACAACATGACAGAGCTAAAGACTTCCTAAAAGCTTAGTGGAAAATCAACTTCCAAACTCTATACTTCAAACAAAAATCTGTGATAGTATCATAAGAAATAATCCCACTTTTTTTATGATGAGGCAATGGAGGTCCTCATTAATAACAGCACCCCTTAGAGGTGCATGATAATACCATCATTCTTGTTTTTACAGGACCAATGAAAATGGTGTGGCTTTCTCAAGTTTATTCCTCAGCAAGACACTGGAATTCTGGTTTATCTCAAAGTTGTACTTTAGCTTCAAAGGACCCACTCCAAATTTTGTTTTCTTTCTGCACATACCTTACTTTGACGTTCCCTTCACAGGCAACACAACTGCTATGGCTTCTCCAAAGGGAATTTCCACAGAAAAATTGGAAACATTATTCTTTATATCAAAGTTAGTAATAATACTTTCAAATACTGTATTTACCAGAGGATCAAGGCCAGTTTGAAATAACAGAATAATATACTGTACTTCCAGAATTGTTAATGTATTTATTCCTTTGCAATTATTCCAAACTCTATCCTTACTCTTTGAGGGCTTATTCTCAGTCTTTGAGAAATTGCTGGTATCATCTGTAGAAACACTACCAGTAATTTTCAGACATTACAGCATTCACATTTAGGTAGGACATTGGTATATTTAAAGTAATATCTACAGGGTCATTTTTCAGTTCTAGTTGTATCTTGGTAAAAATCTCAACAGAAAAGCATATGCTCTTTATGGCCAGAGTGATCCTATTGGTACACTTTCACAGTTTGGACTTGTACCTTCAAAACAACTTCCAGCTTAAAGATATAATGCTAACTAAAATTTATTGAGATATCGTTCATGACATTTTAGAGATGTGATGGTAATAGAATTATCAAACTGGTATTTCATTCTTGCTTTCCTCGATAATGTGACTGGGTTTAACTCTGAATCTGCTGGAATGCTTCTTAGTTCATGCGCCACCCTGCACGTATTTTCATTTAGAGCTGTTTCTACTTTTCCAGAGGATGGTGTGCAGGAAGAACATGCTGAATCATCTGGTTCAGGAGATATGTTTTTGTTCTGTTAGTCCTGTTATTGCTGTCGTCATATCTGGACAAAATGACTGACTCATTTAAGTACAAAAGATGTTTAAAGAAGACAAAGGAAATTGTGATGTGTGGGGTAAACTGCAGAATTTCCAGAATTTTCCACCTAGCCTTAGCCATTTACCTATCAATAAGTGTTTACCGCTGCAGCCTCCCGCAGCCTCCAGGGCAAAGGGTGGAGAGATAACGGCCTCTGGTACTGGTATGTAATTGGTCTGGCGTCTGCCAGTCACCAAGGACCCGCCAAAGGAGCTCCTCCCAGAAGAGGTGGCCGGGCAGGAAATAGCACACACAGGTGGCAGAGTATGAACAGCCAGAGGGGGCTAGGCAGAGCTAGCGAATTCAAGCAAGTTGTGAGTAATAAAAACGGCTTCTCACAACCTATCTGTGGATAAAATGAAAGTTCCTGTGGCCAGGATTCTCACCTGGCCCTGGCTGGCTTGCTCACTACACACGTGTGGGCAATACGTTGCTATTGATTGACTCTATATAAAGAGCTCCGCCCAGGGCTCTGGGCGACACAGTGGCATGGCTGCAAGGCTGCAGGAGGGCAGAGCAGAGGCTGGAATGGTGGCAGCGCTGAGGACAGGCCCAGAGGATGGCTGTGTGGGTAGAGAGGCCCAGAGGACCGCTGTGCAGGTAGAGGGGCCCAGAGGCAGAGACTGGCTTGCTGCAAGCAGACTCACTCCGAGTGGATGGGATTTTGGTGATTGATGTGCCACCATGGAAATAAAGTTGGGTATAACCCTTAACCCTTTCACCCCAAGAACGTTCTACTGCCATTTCTTTGGTCACACTGAATCCATAGTGAACTTGCCCAGGGCAGAAACGCATTGGCAAGACACTATCCTTTCCCTTATTATGGTTTCATGAGTTTCATAGGGGGATTCACCCCAGGGCTGGGAACACCCCCCTGCTGGAGCTAAAATATGTATCACAATAACATTTCTAATGTACTTTCCTCTTAATTCAGGCTTCAGTCCTGATTCAGACTCTTGTTTTCTTCATAGGTATTAACACTGTGGGACCAGCTTAATCTGATAGGATTAATTTCAATTATTTAGAGACAATGTGGGTGTTCTTTCAGCTGCTGATTTTACTACTCATATCTGTGCATTAGCATGATGAAATGTCTTCCATGAACGTTCCAGAACATAATGATTCATTTTATGTATTTTTCCCTAATGTCTAATTATTGCTGAACATGTTAAGTCCAATTATGTGGCTTTCCAAAGTTTTAAAACTTCCAGTCTTGCTTGTGTTGTCTTACCCATGTCTCCACCACAGCCTCCAGGAAAGGAAGTTGAAGATATTAACTTTTTCAATAATTAAGAGGAGCAAGGAATGTATTTATCTACAGGATGAATTCAGTGACTATCATCTAATCTACACGGTCATTTTTTAAAGATAGTCTATATTAGGAGAATGAACTACAGCCTTTATCTGAGTAAAGGGGAAAAGCACTCAGAAAGTTAGCTGTATAGGTTTCAAAGATGAAATAATTTGTTAATAAGGCATTAACCTTTGGAGTCATTCAGTACTTATATCTAATTAAATATATGTCTACATTAACAATTCCAGAGAAAGACCTTCATATTATCTGCCCATTTTTCCCTGAACAGACCATTGGGGTGATTAAATTAAACCTTAGGTTAATCCCCTTAAAGTCTACAGTCGTGACACTGGCAGGACAAACAAGAGTGTTACGCTCATTTATAAACTACACAATTATTCCCCAAATATATTTAAATGCTGAAGCTGCAAAGAGTAATGATCATATTCATTGTATTTGTTCCAAAATCAGAGACTTCTTTACTGTTCACTCTCCTTGAATTCCGTTAATAAAAGCATAATCTGTTTAACTGCAAAATTTTTTTTCAATAAAGCAACTCCACTCAATTTAACAATTACATTGCTTCATATTAGTCTTATTCCAAACACTGTGAGAGCTCCTTAGTCAAAACAATGTCCTTTCCAAATATGGTTTCTAAATTGACTGCACATTAGTCTTAATTATATTCTCTGATTCAGAAATTTTAAACTTTAACATTCTTTAAAAAGCAACTAATATTTATGTACTAGTATGTTGAACTCCATTCTTTACTATTTTTTATAATATAAATTATATTTGGACAAGGATAATCTTCTATATGGTGTCTAGAAAGAGGTGAATCTACCTTTTGTGGTGTCTGAAACACATTTTAAGAAGCCTTAAGAAAAATAATACAGAACTAAAAATAACAAAATTCCATACAAAAATATATATTCTGAATGAGTAACAAAATGTCACAAATTTTTAAAAACTGCCAAATACCATAAAATCCTGACACACCTCTATAATATTTTCCTTTCCTATATTTTTGGTTGTATACTCTGATTATGGCTTCATTTGACAATGATTCTGTAAAATCATTTTCTATGTAGAGAAAATAAATAATTCAGTCTTTCCTATACATCAAAATGTTTTTTATTAATGACAATTTAGAAAAGTTTCTTTCAATACCACAACTAGATATTGATAAATTTTTAGAGTTGTCAAATTTGGTAAAACTATTAAATCTCTCATATACAAGCTATTAAGATTTCAGGGCATTTCAGAAAACTTGCATAGTGATTAATCTTAAATACTCTTTGAATTGATAGTACTCATTTATCACTCTCACACTGGTCTCTATACCTTTATGTCATGATGCTAGGTGAGTCAGCACCAAGGGTGGAAGAGCTATTACTGCAAGTCATCCCCACACCAGAGTTCCTGGCAAAAAGTTCACTATACTCAGAAGTGACTAAGAATCACATATAGCCAAATAGCCTACTAACCCCCAACTAAACATCCCCAACTCAATCTCCCCTTAACCAGATCCCCAAAATGCCCATTGTACATCCACTGCCACCCAACACAAAGGGGAATTCTGACAGGGCGGGAGTCGAAGTGGAAGTAGACAATGGACTTAAACAATTGTGGTTAAAATATTTGTTTTGCAAAAACACATAACCATGTGAACACATTGCTGAGACTCCTTCCAGGGTCTCGGAAGGGGTCAATGCAAGTGAGGGGCTCTGGAACTTAAGCTTCATTAACTTCACCATAAACCTGTCTCTGGGCCTAGACTTAACACTTAGTAAAATATTTTTTAAAGGAAGGAGAAAAGAAAGATCACTAATATACTCTGTATCATATGGGCTTTTGACTGAATGAGGAGAGGCAGAGTTGGAAAAGGTGTGCTTCCTTTTATTTTTAGCAATCAAATTATGAATGTGCCCTGGAAAGTATAGGCTTAAGTATCTGTCACTGGGATCCGTATGAATCACTGTTGATAACACAAAGTGCTTTCATATTATATCGCTGCAACTTTTCCTTTATGACTTAATCTAATTCAACTGCATTTTTCTGACTTTACCCAGGCCTTACTAAGCAGAGGTGAATTCTGGGAAGATGCAATAGAAATATCAGCCTTACATTTCAGTGGGGTGCAACAGCTTTTTTTGGAAAATCCATACTGGAATATACTTGCAAATGCCAAAGCAGAATCTAGTCCTTTAGTTATACATGGATATGTTGACAAAAACAAATACTAATCTAACATCGTTTGCCAGACAAACAGTTGGGGGTTTTGGAAAATGCATTAGTTGTGAGTGGACAGCAAGTATCTAAGCCACTTAGAGAAAAATATGTGAACTAGTTTCTAGATGATTAAAATCATTTTAACTGCTATTAGCACAGACAATTAGTAAGATTCAGCTTCCATTCTGGCCTCCAGCACCAGCCACCTCAGATCAAGTGGAGGAGGTTTAACTGGTTTCATTTGAAGATAAATCAAGTGCAGGTATCATACTTATTACTCACGGAAATTAGTAGTCATTTTTAAAGCTTTGGGATTGAAGGCTACAGAGCTACTTTGTCATCCCCTTTTCTACAATAGAATGCAAAATTATTCATCTAACTTTTGGTTATGACTAGTGAAAAAATTACAAAATGTCTTTATAAATTTGACTATTTTGAGGATAAACTCATTTGAGAAAACCTGCAGTTTAGTAAATGAAATAGTTACCTGTAACCTCTCAGTTTTTCCAACTTGACTCTCTCCCCAAAGCAAATGAAAGGCAGCAGCATCCTTGCAGCGGGGAGGAGAGGCAATGAGGAAGGTATGCTAACATGAGAGTTATGCTAAGGTGGATGGGGAATACATAAGACAATCTACTTTTGGAGCATGGGGAAAGTGAAAAATTAAAATCTAAGTATTCACATGGATGCCTACAGGAAAGAAAACTTAAAAAGCATATTACACTATCAAAATAAAGCTTCTCTAGCCACAATCATCAACATAATCTTAGCTGACTAGACTGTGTAATGTAGTCAACAAGGGAGAAATACTGCTTTCCCCCATACAAATAGTAAAGTGGATCCCAAGTTTACTTTGCCCTCTCTGGCCAAGATGACTATGAAACTCAGACATGGAAAAAAGTCACCTAGTTTCAGATATGGAAAAGAACTCCCCACATACTGGCACACTTCACATTAACTCTTGAATTAAGGAAATTTTGAATCAAACTTCATAAAGAATCACTGTGCCAATTAGCCAATTTTTTTGTAATAAAAAGGCAAATCAAAGCCTATTTGCTCAAGATCTTATGAGAAGTCCGAATCACAAAGAATACTACAATTAGCCAAAAGGCACATGGAAACATGTTCCACATCACCAATCATCAGGGAAATGCAAATCAAAGCCACAATGAGCTATCATCTCACACCAGTCAGAATGGCCATAATTCAAAAGACAAGAAATAACAAGTGTTGGTGAGGATGTGGAAAACAGGAACCCTCCTACACTGTTGATGGGAATGTCAGTTGGTACAGCCACTATGGAAAGCAAGTATGGAGGTTCCTCAAAAAACTAAAAATAGAAATACCATAATATGACCCAGTAATTCTACTCTAAGAATTTATCAGAAGAAAAAAAATCCCTGATTGAAAAGATATATACACCCCTATGTTTATTGCTGCATAATTTACAATAGCCAAGATAGGGAAACAACCTAAGTGTCCAGCAATAGAAAAATAGACAAAGAAAATATGATACAGATACACAATGGAATATCATTCGGCCATTAAAAAATTAAGAAATCCTGCCATTTGTGACAATATGGATGGACCTAGAGGATATTATGTTCAGTGAAATAATCCAGGCAAAAAAAGACAAATACCATATGATTCCACTTATTTGTGGAATATAAAAACAAAATAAAATGAACAAAATAGCAGTAGACTCATAGACACTGCGAAGTGACTGATGGTTACCATGGGGGAGGGGCTGGGTTGGTGGGTAGAGTGAGGCAGGGTAAGGGGCACAAAAATCATAATATAAGTTAGTCAGGGGGACCGTAGTATATCATGGAGAATATAGCCAATGATTTGTAACACCTTTCCATGTTGACAGATAGTAACTGCACTAGATGGAGTGAGGCTTTAATAATGTGGATAACTGTTGAACCACTGTGTTGTATACTTGAAAACAATATAGTATTGTATATCAACTATACTTCGGTAAGTAAAAGACTCCATCAGATCCCTAATTTTAAATCTTGTGCTATATCTGATGTGCAGTTAGACAAAACTCCCTTTGGAATATTAACATCTCCTCTGGGTAGTATGTCTAAAAATTTATGTTTTGCATGTGGCTCTGAACTAGTCATAGAAAACCATCTTAGGACTGATGCAAGCTGATCAAATTCCAAAGTTTCATTAATGTTCCACTATGATTGTAATGAATAGTGTATAAAAGCAAAATTATAGAAAACCCCCAGTAATTAGAACCACCACCAATATAAAGTCATTTAATGATGCTGGAAACTTAAATAATATATTAAAATAATAAATGCATTACATAAATGAGGACACGACTCAGCTAAAATGACACATCTGGGGATTGACTCATTAAGCTCTGTCAGTGAAAAAAAAAGCTCAAGGGTCAGCAATTCACAGAACAGTATTTATTAAAAAGCATCTGTATAGTACTGTCACTATAGTAGGAATCCCTTAACTTTTGGCAATAAGGAGATATTGTTAATTTCTTTGGACCCTTAGATACAAGTTGGAGAGAAACAGGAGAACAGGTTGGGAACAAAACTGAGTGAGGCATGGGAAAAAAGCTGAAATTAGCTACACTCCAAACAGTGCTGAGAATCTTGAAGAGTTCAAGGGAAAATGTGGGGAAGGGGGGCCAGCAGCAAAACAGCTCGGAAATGGCATAGAGATACACTAGGAAATTCCAATCCACCAGTCAGAAACCTCTACCTTAACAAAGTAAATAGGCAGGAAGGCCTAGATCAACTTTTAGAAGCAGCAGCAAAACACATTATCCAAACCAAATGATGAGAATGTCATGAAAATGAACAGCAAGGATTTTCCTGGGTGAGAGGTACAAGGAGGTTCCTCATACCAGGCTCTCCACTTCTGTATATGTTTGAAATTTCTCATTAAAGGTAAGTGGGGGCTGCTCTTCCCATAAGCATCCTGAGGTGATCCAAAAATGGTCCACTATTCACTTGACCCAGAAAACCCCACAAAATCATGCAAATCAAGAGGTTCAAATCTTTGTGTTCACTTTAAGAACACTCATGAAAGTGCCCAGACAATCAAGGGTATGCGTATCTGAAAAGCTACCAAGTATCTGAAGGATATCACTTTACAGAAGCAATGTGTGCCACTCTGTCATTACAATGGTGGAGTTGGTAGGTGTGCCCAGGCCAAAGAGTGGAGATGGACACAGGGTCGGTGGCCCAAAAAAGAATTTTTACTGCACATGCTTAAAAATGCAGAGTAATGCTGAACTTAAGGGTTTAGATGTAGATTCTCTGGTCATTGAGCATATCCAGGTGAATAAAGCCCCCAAGATGCCAGCAGAACTTACAGAGTTCATGGTCGGATCAACCCATATATGGCTCTCCCTGCCGTATTGAAATGATCCTTACTGAAAAAGAGCAGATTGTGCCTAAAACAGAAGAAACAGATATCCCACAAGAAACTGAAGAAACAGAAACTTATGGCCTGGGAATAAATTCTGCATAAGATAAATACAAATAAAAGTAAAAGCAGAAACAAAAAAAGGTAAATGGGAGCTATCCTCTCTGTGCACTGTACGGTGCTAGCAGCACCCTGGTTTCTCCCCCACAGATGCCAAAAGCACAACCCTTTCTCCCCTAAGCCCGGGTATGACAACCACAAATGTCTCCAGACATTGCCAAATGTTCCCAGGATTCAAAACTGCTCCAGGTTGAGAACCACCGACCTAAGGAATCCAGAAACAGACAAGTAAACTTGGCCTCCCTGATATTAGGGAACAAGAACACCCCCATGCCATAAATGCTGACAGAAATCCACCAGATACAATCTGAAAGGGATCACAGTGAAAGGATACCAATGAACACACATCACTTCAACTCATGGATTAAAGTAAGAGAAGTTGCGAAAGATGCAGAATGGGCCACAGGCTGTCAGGAACAAAAGGAAACCATTGTGCGTGGGCTGGTTCCCTCAGGCAGGACAGGTGAGTGATCAGGAGTGAGGGGAAACAAGCACAGCTCCCTTATTATTACTAACCAGGCAGGGCAGACCCTCAAGTGGAACCTGGGAATCAGCAATGCAAGTCAACAGAGCAGAAAGTGACACACACAGAGGTCCTAACTCCTCACACAGTGCCTTCCCACCCAAGCCTGGAAATGGCCATAGTCCAGGAGAGTGCACCCAGTGGCATGGGCTTCACACCAAGGCAGCTGTAGTGCACAGAATTTGAGGGGGACAAGTATAAAGCCAAAGTGAATGTGATGGTAATGACAATGATAACATCATCTAGCATTTATTGAATACCTACTGTGTGCCGAGTATTGTGTTAACCAACTTGAAATACCCAAAGATTAACAGCTGTCACTATCAAACCTCCATCTCCAATTTTGAAAAGAGGATATAAACAAGAGTAATGAGTAGAAAAATAATAGGAGACTTTGAAAGACCCCTCTCTATCCTTAATCAAGAAACCAGAAAATTTTAATAAAGGCAACAGAGGATGTGATAAGGCCACACATGAAGTGTGGTTAATATAACAAATACCAATAACCCAACACTCAGCTTTATAAGACGTCATAGTTTTTCTGTATTTACAGCAGACCTTTTTGGTTTAGTGAATAAAATAATACCAAGACATTTGAAATACCATTTCCTCTGTTCTCCTTCACTCACTACTGGAAACCCAGATTCTTAAAGATGATGAATATCCTTCCATTTTGGACTTCTGATAATATATGTGCATATAAAAATATTTTTAAAGTAAGTATTCTTTGGCCAAGTGGAGCTTATCCTGGGAATGCATGACTGGTAGATTTGAAAATCAATTAATGTAATTCACCATAGTACAGCCTAAAGAAGAATACAATCATCTCTAGATGCAGAAAAAGCACTTGAAAAAATTCAACATCTATTCATGATTAAAAATAAAAACTGTCAGAGAAGAAGAAATGGAAAGCAACATCCTTAACCTGATATAGGGCACCTACAAAAATCCGACAACTAACACAATACTTAACGGTGAATGCCTGAATGTCTTCCCCCTATGATCAGAAAGAAGACAAAGATGTCCAGTCTGACCCCTCCTATTCAAAATTGTAATGGAGATTCTAGCCAGTTCAATAAAGCAAGAAGAAAAAATAAAAGACATACAGACTAGAAAGGAAGAAATAAGACTATTTTATGCCCTGATGACATAACTGCTTATATAGAATATCCCAAGGAATCTAAAAAAAAAAGCTAAAATATTTAATAACTCAGTTTAGCAAAGTTCAAGATACAAAGTCAACATTAAAAAGTGAATTGCAAGATTGGGGAGAAAAAAAGATGGCGGTGTGAGAAGTGAGGCAGAAATCTCCTCCCAAAACCACATATAATATGAAAACACAGCAAACACAACTATTCCTAAAAGAGTGACAAGAAATAAGATTCCACCAGCCAGTCTACATTTGGGACAGAGAACACCTCACAGAAAAGGGTAAAGAAAAAAACCGCAACCCGGCGGGACCGAGCACTCTCCCCACCCCCACTCACTGGCAAGAGGAAGAGAATCAGACCAGGAGGGAGGAGAAGCCCAAGACTGCTAAATACCCAGCCCCAGAAATCTACTTTGGGAGCACAAACCCACATTGCACGGCGCTCTGGACATTAGAGTGGGTGAAAACCAAAGTCAGAGACTGACACTGCAAACAGGTTCCCACAACCAGCTGCCTGGGGACAAAAGAAAGGCAGGCACTTTGAAAGACTTCCCAACACTGAGAGGGCTGCTAAAGGGGCAAGGGTTCAGGAGAAGAAACAGGTGGACAAAATCATCCCGGCACACACAGCCCAGCAGGTTGGGAACTTTCAGGAGCTTCAGGTGCTCAATTCCCCTGGTGGCAATGCAGCCCTGAGGCCCCCCACATCCATAATCAGCCTGCTGCTTCTTCCTACCTGCTGGCACCTGTGTGCAAACCCACCATCCCCATCATGCTCCAGACCTGCTGGAGGGTAGCCCCACCTACACAACTACATGGCTTAACGCAGAGGCTGCTCCCTGCATGCAGCTCACTGGTCCTGATAGTAAATGCAGGCACTGTGGCCGGGAAGCAGGAAAGGGCTCTAACCTCCTGGCAGACACCGGCTCCTCTTAACTGTGACACCTGCCATCACTCCAGGCCAGACGGAGGGTAGGCCCGCCCATGGCAGCTTAGGGGTTAAAGCAGTGACTGCTCCCTGGGTGCAGCCCACTGGCCTTGACAGCAGAGGCAGGCACTGTGGCCAGGAAGCAGGAAATGGCTTTGTCCTCCAGGAAGGCACCAGCACCACTTGCCGGTGAACCCCACCATCACTTCAGGCCAGCCCGAGGGCAGCCCCATCCACGGCAGCTTAGGGCCTTAACACAGGGGTTGCTCCCAGCGCATGGCTCACTGGACTGACAGAGGAGACAGGCACTGTGGCCGTGAAGCAGGAAAGGGCTCACTCTTTAGGGTAGGCAATGGCACCACCCACCTGCAACCAATGCCATCACTCCAAGTACTGGGCAGCTTTGAAGAGCAGAGCATCTGGGAACTAGAGGGCGCCACATACACAAAACTAATATTTCTCACTATCCAATAAGATTATGAAAAGGCAGAAGAACCTTTCTAATTCAAAATCCCTCCAACACCAGAAAGAGGGCTTAGTGAAATGCAAATCACCAATCTTCCTGAAAAATAATTCAAAACAAAAGGCATGAGTATACTAATGGAGCTACAGAAAAATATTCAAGAGCTCAGGGATGAATTCAGGAGGGAGATAGACACCTTAAAAATATAGTAGCTGAAATGAAACATAAAATGGACAGATTTAAAAACAGATTAGATGAGGTAGAGGAGACAGTAAATGAAATACAAATTAGAGAACAGGAATACAAAGAAGTTGAAGAAGAGAGAAAAATAAGGATCTCTAGGAATGAAAGAATATTAAGAGAACTGTGTGACCAATCCAAACAGAACAATATTTGCATTATAGGCATACCAGAGGAAGAAGAGAGAGAAAAAGGTACAGAGAGTGTTTTTGAAAAAATAATTGCTGAAAACTTCCCTAGTCTGGGGAAGGAACTAGTCTCTCAGGCCAACAAAATGCACATATCTCCCAACACAAGGGACCAAAGGAAGACAACACCAAAACATATAATAATTAAAATGGCAAAGATCAAGGACAAGGACAGAGTATTAAAAACAGCCAGAGAGAAAAAAAAAGATCACCTACAAAGGAAAACCCATCAGGCTATCAGACTTCTCAGCAAAAACCTTACAGGCCAGAAGGGAGTGGCATGATGTACTCAATGCAATGAAACAGAAGGGCCTCGAACTAAGAATACTCCACGTAGCAAGATTATCATTTAAACTTGAAGAAGGGATTAAGCAATTCACAGATAATCAGAAATTGAGGGAATGTATCTCCCAGAAACCATCTCTACAGTGTATTTTAAAGTTACTGTGTGAGATGAAAGTGCTCCTAAGGCTAAATAACTGTCACTAGAGAAAATAAAATCACATTAAAAGAAGTAAACTAATTAAATACTAATCAAATGCAAAATTAAATCAGCTACCCACAAAGTCAGTCAAGGGATACACAGGAGTACAGAATATGACACGTAACATATAAAGAGTGGAGGAGGAAGAAAAAGACGGGAGAAAAAAAAGAAGCAAGTTAAGTTAGACTGTTAAGATATTGAAGAAGCTGTCCCTGAACCTTTGGTAAACACAAATCCAAAGCTTGCAAAGGCAATAAATACATATCTATAGATAATCACCTTAAATGTAAAAGGACTGAATGCACCAATCAAAAGACATAGAGTTACAGGATGGATAAACAACAAGACCCATCGATATGCTGCCTACAAGAGATTCACTTCAAACCCAAAGACATACACAGACTAAAAGTGAAGGGATGGACAAAGATATTTCATTCAAATAGCAGGGAGAAAAAAGCAGGAGTTGTAATACTTGTATCACATAAAATAGAATTCAAAACAAAGAAAGTAAAAAAAAGATAAAGAAGAACATTACATAATGATAAAGGGGTCAGTCCAACAAGAGGATATAACGATTATCAATATATATGAACCCACACAGGAGAACCAACATATGTAAAACAAATGCTAACAGAATTAAAAGTAGGAAATAGAATGCAATGCATTCATTTTAGGAGACTTCAACAAACCACTCACTTCAAAGGACAGATCAACCAGGCAGAAAATATGTAAGGAGACAAAGGCACTGAACAACATTAGAAGTGAAGAACCTAACAGACATCTACAGAACACTCCACACAAAAGCAGAATACACATTCTTCTCAAGTGAACATGGAACATTTTCTGGAATAGATCACATATTAGGCCACAAAAAGAGCCACAGCAAATTCAAAAAGATTGAAATTGTACCAACCAACCTCTCAGATCACAAAGGTATAAAACTAGAAATAAATAATACAAAGAAAACAAAAGACTCACAAACACATGGAGGCTTAACAACATGCTCCTAAATAATCAATGGATCAATGACCAAGTTAAAACAGAGATCAAGTAATATTTGGAGACAAATGAAAACAACAGCATAAGGCCCCAACTTCTGTGGGACGCAGCAAAAGCAGTTTTAAGAGGAAAGTATATAGCAATTCAGGCCTATTTAAATATGGAAGAAAAATCTCAAAAGAAGAGTCTAAATTCACAATTAATGAAGCTGGAAAAAGAAGAAAAAATGTAGCCCAAAGTCAATAGAAGGAGGGACATAATAAAGATCAGAGAAGGAATAAATAAAAAGGAGAAAAACAAAACAATAGAAAGAATTAATGAAACCAAGAGCTGGTTCTTTGAGAAAATAAACAAAATAGATAACCCCTTAGACAGACTTATCAAGAAAAAAGAGAATCTACACACATAAGCAGAAACAGAAATGAAAAAGGAAAAATCACGACGGACACCACTGAAATACAAAGAGTTATTAGAGAATACTATGAAATATTATATGCTAACAAACTGGATAACCTATAAGAAATGGAAAACTTTCTAGAAAAATACAACCTTCCAAGACTGACCAAGGAAGAAACAGAAAATCTGAACAGGCCAATTACCAGCAATGAAATTGAATCACTAATCAAAAAACTACCCAAGAACAAAACTCCCAGACCAGATGGCTTCACCGCTGAATTTTACCATACATTTAGAGAAGGCCTAATACACATCCTCCTTAAAGTTTTATAAAAAGTAGAAGAGGAGGGAATACTTCCAAACTCATTCTATGAAGCCAGCATCACTCTAATATCAAAATCAGGCACACACACCACAAAATAAGAAAATTACAGAACAATATCCCTGATGAACATAGATGAAAAACACTCAACAAAATATTAGCAAACCGAATTCAGAAATACATCAAAATAATCATACATCATAATCAAGTTGGATTCATTCCAGGGATGCAAGGATGGTACAACATTCAAAAATCCATCAACATCATCCACTACATCAATAAAAAAAAAGGACAAAAATCAAATGATCATCTCCATAGAGGCTGAAAAAGCATTTGACAAAATTCAACACCCATTCATGACAAAAACTCTCAACCCAATGAGTATAGAGGGCAAGTACCTCAACATAATAAAGGTCAAATACGACAAACCCACAGTCAACATCATACTTAACAGTGAGAAGCTGAAATCTTTTCCTCTAAGATCAGGAACAAAACAAGGATGCCCACTCTCCCCACTTTTATTCAACATATACTGGAGGTCCTGGCCACGGCAATCAGACAACACAAAGAAATAAAAGGCATCCATATTGGCAAGGAAGAAGTTAAACTGTCACTGTTTGCAGCTGACATGATATTGTACATAAAAAACCCTAAAGAATCCACTCCAAAACTACTAGAACTAATACCTGAATTCAGCAAAGTTGTGGGATATAAAATCAATACACAGAAATCTGTTGCATTCCTATACACAGACAATGAACTACCAGAAAGAGAAATCAGAAAAACAATTCCATTCACAACTGCATCAAAGAAAATAAAATACCTAGGAATCAACCTCACCAAGGAAGTGAAAGACGATACCCTGAAAACTGCAAGACACTCATGAGAGAAATTAAAGAGGATACTAAGAAATGGAAATACATCCCATGTTCCTGGGTAGGAAAAATTAATATTGTCAAAATGGCCATCCTGCCAAAAGCAATCTACAGATTCAATGCAATCCCTATCAAAATACCAACAGCATTATTCAACGAAGTAGAGCAAGTAGTTCTAAAATTCATATGGAACCACAAAAGGCCCCAAATAGCCAAAGAAATCCCAAGAAGGAAGAAAAAGGCAGGGGGGAATTACGCTCCCTGACTTCAAGCTCTACTACAAAGCCAGAGTAATCAAGACAATTTGGTACTGGCACAAGAACAGACCCATAGACCAATGGGACAGACTAGAGAGCCCAGATATAAACCCAACCATATATGGTCAATTAATATATGATAAAGGAGCCATGGACAGACAATGGGGAAATGACAGCCTCTTCAACAACTGGTGTTGGCTAAACTGGAGAGCTACATATAAGAGAATGAAACTGGATTATACTGTCTAACTCCATACACAAAACTAAACTTGAAATGGATCCAAGACCTATCTCACTGTAAGTCATGAAACCATAAAACTCTTAGAAGAAAACATAGGCAAAACTCTCTTGAATATAAACATGAGCAACTTTTTCATGAACATATCTCCTCAGGCAAGGGAAAGAAAAGCAAAAATGAACAAGTGGGACTATATCAAGCTGAAAAGCTTCTGTAGAGCAAAGGACTCCATCAGTAGAACAAAAAGGCATCCTAAAGTATGGGAGAACATATTCATAAATGACATATCTGATAAGGGGTTGACATCCAAAATATATAAAGTGCTCACATGCCTCAACAAATAAAAAGCAAATAATTCAATTAAAAAATGGGCAGAGGAGCTGAACAGAACTTCTCCAAAGAAGAAATTCAGATGGCCAACAGGCATATGAAAAGATGCTCCACATAGCTAATCATCAGAGAAATGCAAATTAAAACCACAATGAGATATCACCTCACAGCAGTGAGAATGGCCAACATCCAAAACACAAACAACAACAAATGTTGGCAAGATGTGGAGAAAAGGGAACCCTCCTACACTGCTGGTGGGAATGCAAATTAGTTCAACCATTGTGGAAAGCAGTATGGAGGTTCCTCAAAAACTCAAAATAGAAATACCATTTGACCCAGGAATTTCACTCCTAAGAATTTACCCTAAGAAAACAGGATCACAGATTCAAAAAGACATATGCACCCCTATGTTTATTGCAGCACTATTTACAATAGCCAAGAAATGGAAGCAACCTAAGTGTCTATCAGGAGATGAATGGATAAAGATGTGGTACATATACACAATGGAATATTATTCAGCCATTAGAAGAAAACAAATCCTACCATTTGCAACAACATGGATTGAGCTATAGAGTATTATGCTCAGTGAAATAAGCCAGGTGAAGAAAGACAAGTATCAAATGATTTCACTCATCTGTGGAGCATAAGAACAAAGCAAAAACTGAAGGAACAAAACAGCAGCAGACTCACAGAACCCAAGAATGGACTAACAGTTGCCAAAGGGAAAGGGACTGGGTGTGGGTGGGTGGGAAGGGAGGGAGAAGGGGAAAAAGGGGCATTATGATTAGCACACATAATGTAGGTGTGGCACAGGGAAGGCAGTATAGCACAGAGAAGACAAGTAGTGACTCTATAGCATCTTACTACGCTGATGAACAGTAACTGCAATGGGGTATGTGGTGGGGACTTGATAATGGTTGGAATCTAGTAACCACAATGTTGCTCATGTAATTGTATATTAATGATACCAAAATAAATAAATAAATAGATATTTAAACATAAATCTAACAAAATATGTGCAGGATCTATTTGCTGAAAACATAGGTCCCTGAAAAAACAAATCAAGGAATACCTAAATAAATGGAGAGATACATCATGAGAAAACCCAATATTGTTAAGATATTAATTCAATCCAAATGGATCAAAAGAATCATCACATCCCAATCAAAATCCCAGCAGATATTTTTATAGAAACTTATAAACTGATTCTAAAATTTATATGGAAAGGGAAAGGACCCAGAATCACCAAAAACAATTCTGAAAAAGAACAAAGTTAAGGAATCACACTACCTGATTTTACGATTTATTATAAAGTTACAATAACCAATGGAACAGAAGAGTATACAGACACATACCCACAAATATATGTTCAGTTGATTTTCAACAAAAATGCAAAGGCAATTCAATGGAGAAAGAATAGACTTTTCAACAAATGGTGGGGCTTGGGAAAACTGGACATCCATACAATAAAATTAACCTCAACCCATAATTCACAATTTATACATATTAACCCAAAGTAGATCATTGTTCTAAACGTAAAACCTAAAATGATAAAAATTTTAGAAGAATGCACAGGAGAAAAATATTTGTGACCTTGGGAAGACTGAGATTTCTTAGATAAGGCACCAAAAGCATGATCCAGAAAGGGAAAAAGTGGATAAATTAGAATTCATCAAAAGTAAAACCTTCCACTCTAGGAAAGACACTTCTAACAGAATGAAAAGACAAGCCACAGACTGGAAAAACTATGTTGTAAACATGTATCTAAGAGACTTATATTTAGAATTATAAAAAACAATAAAAATTGTATAAGAAGAAAACAAAAAACGCAGCTAAAAATTTGACAAAAGTTTGAATGACATTTTAGCAAAGAAGTTATATAGATGCCTAATAAGCACATGAAAAGATGTTCAATATCATTAGCCATTAAGGAAATGAGAATTAGTGCAACAACACTACACACCCACTGGAATGTCTATAACTAAAAAGACTGATAATACAAAGTGTTAGAATGTGGAAAAAGCAGAATCCTCAAACACTGCTGATGGGAAGATGAAATAGTACAGCTACTGTGGCAAATCATTTGCCAGTGTCTCAAAAAAATAAACATATACTTACCTTATGATGGAACAAATTCAATCCTAGGAATCTGCCCAAGAGAAATCAAAACATAGGTCCACACAAAGACTTGTACGTGAACATTCAGACCATTGTTTTTCATCATCACAAAAAAAGTGGGAACAATCCAAACATCTTTCAAAAAGTGAATTGGTAAACAAACTGTGGTGCTTCCACACAATGGAGTACTCCTCAGTACCAAAAAGGAAAGAATCAATGATACATACAACAACACGGGTGGATCTCAAATGCATAATGCTAAGTGAAGGAAGCTAGACTCAAAAGACTATATACTGTTTAATTCCATTTATATGGCAGTCTTTAAAAAGTAAAACTCACAGGGACAAAAATATCAGTGGGAGAAATTAAGGGGGAAGGATGACTTCAAAGTAGGGTTACTAGATTTAGCAAAAAAAACACAAGACACCCAGTCAAATTTAAATTTCAGATAATTAACAAATAATTTTTAATATATCTCAGCAATACAATGGTTCTCAAACTGTGGTCCATGTACCAGCACTGTTAGAGTTACCTGGATACTTGCTAGAAACAGAAATTCTCAGGTCCCATCCAGACCTACTACAACAGAATCTCTGGGAATGGGGCCTAGCAATTTATGTTTGAACAAGCCCTCCAGGTGATTCTCATGCTCAGTATACCTGTCACTGGCAAAAAAAGAACCATGAGAAAGAAGTTAGTATCAAGAGAAAGGGGCACATGAGCCTGTCAGATAAATCAATTCACCATCATCAATTATTAACTGAATAGCCAAAGGGTGTGTATGGGTTCTCAGAAGGACTTACAACCGTGACTTGGCAGTGTATGCAGACATTCTGGTTGTCACAAGTACAAGAGTCTAGTGGTATGTGATGGGCAGAGGCCATGTAGGCTGTTAAACATGCTGCAAAGCACAGAACAGCCCCGACAACAAAGGTTTACCCAGCTCAGAATGTCCATAGGGCATGTGAAAGAATAAACTGGAGGTGACAAGTTTGAGAACTGTATGCAAATTAAAATGCATCTGCAGACACTGTATGACCAGAAAACACACTGGCCCAGGAATCATGGAACTTGAGTTCTAGTTTTGCTTCGGTATTAGGTACCTGGGTAATTTATAATTTAGCGTAAAGTCACTTCATTATTGGGTCTTCAGCCTACTGATCTATAAAATGAGAGGGTAAGACTATTTAAGTCATACCTAGGACCCCTTGAAGCTTTAATATACTATGTCTATGGCAAAAAATGAGCACAGGGAACATTCAAATATATTTTTTACAGGATGAGGGAGGAGGGTATCATTATATTCCCTTTGGGCTAGTCTTGTGTTGACTTTGGTACTTTAGAGTCTTGTATTTAGAAGGTGCTGAACAAAGCTGTTTAGCTTTTCTTATTTTTCTATAATAATTATATTAATCATTCATGTTCCTTGCAGAAAAATTGGAATATACACATAAAATACTCCTTTTCATTAAATAATATTCTGAGATGAAATATAGCAGGAATATGTTAAGAAGGTCTAACAAAAGCCTGTTTTACTTTTGCAATTAAAAATTAAAGTGAAAATGTTTAGAAAATTACGCTTAAAGCTTGTATGCATGTGCTTAAGGAAGACTACATGATTATTTAACATTAATAACTGTCATGTTATATAAGAGGAACCCAACCCTTTCTCTCAGAACATATATTTAGTTCAACATGAGATTCAGAGTAATAAAAAGTATATCAGCATCTATATACTTATATCTATAAATATGCAGCCACAGTGTCAAGAGTCCATCTTCAGATGTTTTTAAATTGAAAAAATATTTAATTTCTTTTTTTATTAAAAAGTTAAAAGGGCAAAGAAAATGTATTAGTCCTATTAGACTTATTAGTCTTTACTGCAAATGTGTGAGTATGTCTGCTTCTATCTCAGTGTTAAAAGTAATTTCCTAGAAGAATTCCAGTCAATAGCATTTGACTTCACATTTCCAAAGAGTAACTTACTTTAATGTGATGTATACCATTCAGTTTTCCAATCTGTTGCTCAATGGTCCAAACACAGGAACTACATGTCATCCCCTCAACAGAAATGGTGACAGAATTCACACCCATACTTGAATCCATTTTGACTTCTTCTTTACATTCCTATTAGAAACAGTGAATCCATTAATTTCAGCCATGGAAATAATCCTTCCTCAATTATCCCCCCACCCCCCAAGAGAAAATATACTGCTAATAAAACATGGTCAGCATTCTTTCCTCTCACTCATTTTACTCCCATCTCAGGGCATTTGCTTTTTAGCTATTCCCTTGATGTTGGACTTCCTTCTTCCAGATATCTGCTCAGCGTCAGGTGGGGACTTAAGAGGTGGGAAGGTAATAGCAAAAGGATATGTGGTTTCATTTTGAGGTGATGGAAATGTTGCAAAATTGACAGTGGACTGAGTCCTACATTATATATCTGTGAATATATTAAAACTTACTGAATTCTACACCTTAAATATGTGAATTATATGATACATGAAATACATTTTAATAAAGCTTGTTTTAAAAATGCTGCTGGGGAGCTAAAGGGTATTATGCTCAGTGAAATAAGCCAGGCAGAAAAAGACAAGTATCAAATGATTTCACTCATATGTGGAGTATAAGAACAAAGAAAAAAACTGAGGGAAGAAAACAGCAGCAGACTCACAGGACCCAAGAATGAACTAACAGTTACCAAAGGGAAAGGGACTGGGGAGGATGGGTTGGAAGGGAGGGATAAGGGGAAAAAAGGGGAATTACAAATAGCAGACGTAAGGTAGGGGTGGCACAGGGAGGGCTGTACAACACAGAGAAGACAAGTAGTGATTCTATAGCATCTTAATACGTTGATGGACAGTGACTGTAATGGGGTATGTGGTGGGGACCTGACAATGGGGGGAGTCTAGTAGCCATAATGTTG
This sequence comes from Phataginus tricuspis, assembly GCA_029783875.1. NCBI lineage: Eukaryota > Metazoa > Chordata > Mammalia > Pholidota > Manidae > Phataginus > Phataginus tricuspis. The sequence goes on along the minus strand of JAQQAC010016209.1, from coordinate 59,841,920 downwards.
CTCATGTAATTGTACATTAATGATACCAAAATAAAATAAAGAAATAAAAATACTGCTGGAAAAACTGGACATCCACATGTAAAATAATGTAAGCTGCATCCTTACCACACACCACATACAACAGTTAACTCAAAATGGATTTAAAGACCTAAATATAAGAGCTGAAAATACCAAACTCTTAGAAGAAAAGAGAACTAAATCTTTATGGCTTTCAATGTAACGGTGCTTTCTTAGATATGACACCAAGAACACAAGCAACAAAAGAAAAAAATGGATAACTTGGGTTCATACAAATTAAAAGTTTGTGCATTAAAGGATGCCATCAAGAAGATGAAAACAATGAAGTATGAATGTATTCCATATATTGCTAAACCTTGAATGTAGTATGCTAAGTGAAAGAATTCAAGACACAAAAAGCCACATATTGAATGCATTTTAACAAAATGACCAGTATAGGCAAATCCATAGTGATAGAAGGTAGATTTCATTTCCTTCAGATAACTAACCAGAAGTGGAATTGCTGGATCATATGGTAGTTTATTTTTAATTTTTTGAGGAACCTCCATACTGTTTTCCATATCTATTCATTTTTAAAATATAAAAATTTTAACAAAAGCTGGAGCTAGACTTACCATGGCAAGCACCTATTAATGTATATAATTACCAAATCACTATGTTGTACATCTGAAACCAATATAATTGAATATATCAACTTTAATTCAACTTAAAAAAAAAGAATTTAACCTTAAAAAAAAGCTGACAGAAAAATTCATCCCTAGGCCCACCATTTTCAGTCTTAATTTCAACTGATATTGGAATAATTGTAATTTATAGCATGATGTGATCTGAAAAAGATTCATAATAATTAGTTTAATTGTTACTTACTTTTAAAGTTACAGCTAAAGCTATTCCAGATACAACAGTTAACAAATCATTTATGTCCACTGATTTTTCTGATAAATTAGTGTTACACTGTTACCTATTTTTACATAAAGACTTACAATATCTATTCAATATAGAAGAACACATTCTTTCTAAATTTTCTTTTTAATGACTTGAAACAGCCTTTATTTAAGGTCAAAAAAATCATGATCACTAGCGGACGACACTGCCAAAGATTTTCACATTCTGGTAATCTATGACTTATAAACAATCTATATGTAAAAATAAGCTTACCCATAGATCAATGGAACAGAATAGAGGGCCCAGATATAAACCTGCACGTGCATGGTCAATTAATATACGATAAAGGGGCCATGAATATACAAAGGAGAAACAACAGCCTCTTCAATAACTGGGGTTGGGAAAACTGGACAGCTACATGCAAGAGAATGAAACTGGATTACTGTCTAACTACATATACAAAAGTAAACTCGAAATGGATCAAAGACCTGAATGTAAGACATGAAACCATAAAACTCTTAGAAGAAAACATAGGCAAAAATCTCTTGAATATAAGCATGAGCAGTTTTTTCCTGAACACATCTCCTCGGGCAAGGGAAACAAAATAAAAAATGAACAAGCAGCACTACATCAAATTTGAAAGCTTCTGTACAGCAAAGGATACCATCAACAGAACCGCCAAGACAGAACACTCAGACTCAGTACAATATAACCCAGATGTGTTATGGGTCAAATAGGGTTTTTGAGGGCTGATCTAAGTATATTACCAAAACTGACTAAACTGTTTCATTGGAAAATGCCAAATTACAACAACAGAATTGGCAAAAAAACTTGGAATACAATACACTCAGGAGAGCAAGGCTAGTTTACCCAGTTATTTAGACAATAAAATTGAAATACAGGTTTACTATAAGGTATGCCTCAGACCTGGTTTATCTCTCAGGCTTACTGAGGAACTGAAAGAGACTAGTTGAGCACAAAGGCACTTTTAAAGTAACTGGATAATTCACCCTGGAAGTATGTATTGAGGAGGAAAGAATTTCTGAGCACAAATGAAAATTACATTTATACAGCCACATTTTGTACTACATTCTGACTTAGCATATCAAATCATGTATGAGTAATATATATTTCTTTCTGCCTTCATTGATTTACCTGTACTTTTTTCTCCAAAACTCTACTTAAATTGGACTTTACACACAAAATCTCAGAGGAATTCTATCTCCCTCGTACTACTCTCATATATATATATACACACACACAACTCTAATTGATTTTGTGATATATTTGATGTTCATCTCTTGAATTTTAAATGTCTCAAAGATAGGTACAAAGTCAGGAACATCTTTCGTAACGTCCCAACTGCATTTAGCAAAATGACTCAGCAAACAGTAAGAGCATAAACAATGTTACATGGTATGGAAAAACATGTATGCTTCTGGGAGATCACAGTATCAAATAAACAAATTTGGCATGCAGCTATTAGTCATGAGGTGACTCTGAGAACAAAAGCATTCAATGAGACTGAGGGAAATAACTTCTAATTATCAAAGTATTCTGAGCCACTCCCTAAACACAGATGGCAGTCACCATCAGTAACAACATTTTCTAAGAGGAAGAACAGCATTATGACTAGATCATGTCCTGTTTGGAAACAGAAACTGCAGAAGTTGAGTACAAACATGACACAGATGAAGTCTGCTCAAACCACTTCTTAAAGCTGATCACAGAAGCTCAAACCCTACTTTAAAATCCCTCTAAAGAAATTAGTCCTGATAATTTGGGAAAGGTTTCTGGATTCTTAATAAATTATACAGTAAAATTTAATTACTTTTTATATACAGTTCAACCTGAATAACTTTTAATCACTATGGTAATCAAGGGAATGAAAACTAATGGGAATCAAGGGAATGAAAATCAAGGGAATGAATTTTTTTACATTATTTATCATTTTTACTTATAACTCTTTTGTGGCACAGGCATTTCAATTTACCTTGAAAGTTTCCCAACTTCTTTTTAAAATAAATCATGTCTACCTTAATGTTTTAAAATTCGTATTTGACTCTACCTATTTAATAGCTTCCAGACAGTGCCCACATGTAATTAACAAAGGTTTTTTCATCTATTTTTACTCCAAACTCAATTAACAATTCTAAGAGTAAGACGACACAAGTCTCACTACACCAACACATGATTTGCTTCTACACATATACATATTCTAATTTGGCTGAATCCCATGCTTAGACTACACTGAGGTTGCAACATGAAAAAAACAAAAGCAACTAGTGGGACAGTAGGGATTGACAATTTACACTTAAATAACTCTCTAGCTGCAATAGTTTGGATTTGCGTTGTTATATATTAATTGGAAAACTATAGAGATTGAGACACTTATTCAAACAGTATTAAGGCCACCAAGCCAATAGCTGTTCCAATTTTCAGCTCTGGTTTGGGACATAAAATTTATAAGCATCCCTGAAGCACCTTGGTTTTTTTTTGTATTTATTTTTTAAACTGAAGTAAGTACAATAAAATGCACAAAGTGTACAGCTCGATGAATTCACAATGAATATTATTTACACCCATCAGGTAGACAAAAATTCCAAAATCTGACAAAACCACGCATTGGAGAGGATGTGGAGCTACAGGCTCTTTCCTATTCAGCTGGTGAGAATGTAAAGTAGCACAACCATTATGGAACATGCTCTTGGCAATATCTGGTAGAGTTGAAGATATGCATATACTAGAACTCAACATTTTCACTCCTAGGCATATTACCATAGAGAAAGTCTCACACATGTGCACCAGGAAACATGAACATGAATGCTCATTGCAATAGTGCTCCGAATAGTTAAAACTTTGGAAATAACCTAAATGTCTATCAACCAGTAAATGAAAAATAGGTGGTGGTATATATATATAGTGGAGCATGATACTGTAGTTAAAATGAATGGACTAAAATAGTAGTTCTCACTGGGAGGAGAGGAGATTTCACCACCAAAAGCACAGTCGGCAATGTTTGGAGACAGTTTTAGTTTTCATACCTGCAGGGTTGGCGGACATGCTACTGACACCTAGTGGGTAGAGGCCAGAGATACTGCTTACCATCCTATAATGGACAAGAAAGTCCCTCACAACAAAGAATTAGCTGGCCCCAAATGTCAATAGAACAGAGGTAAAGAAACTCTGAACTAGAGCTACAAATAGCAACATGGATAAATCTCATTAACATAGTTGAGGAAATGAAAAAAGTATCAGAAGGATACAAAGGTCTACAAATATAAAACAATAACCACATATTATTTTTATGTACACATATGTAGTCGTGTTAGTCAAAATATAAAAATGTGCACAGGATGAGGAAAACCAAATTCAGGCGTTTGCAGAAGGAAGAAGGGATATGCTTGGAGCACAAAGGGGAACTTCAAATATATATGCAATGTTTAATGTCTTAGCTGGGTAGCAGATACACAAGTATGTTATAGGGTTCCCTATACTCTTTGTAAGCCTAAATTATTTCATAAGAATTTTAAAAGGAAATGAATCTGGAGGACATTATGCTAAGTGAAATAAGCCAGACACAGAAAAACAAAAACTGCATGATCTCACTTACATGTGGAATCTAAAAAAGTTGAACTCTTAGAAGCAGGGACTACAATGATTACCAGGGGCTGGGGGATGGGGGAAATGGGGAAATGTTGATCAAAGGACACAAGTTTCAGTCATACGGGGTTAATAAGCTCTGGAGAGCTAATGTACAGGATGGTGACTATAGTTAATATTTTATACCTGAAATTTGCTAAGAGAGGTCTTAATTGTTCTCAACAACAAAAAAAATGGTAACTATGTGTGGTGATTGATATGTTAATTAGCTTGATTGCAGTAATCATAAACATCACATTGTACACCTTAAATATATACATTTTTATTTGTCAATCATGCCTCAATAAAGCTGAAGGAAAAAAAGATTTTTAAAGAACAGCTCAAGTGATGGTTACCATGGGAGATGGATTGGAGTGGGTGGGTAGGATGGGTGAGGGGGATAAAGAAGCAGAAAAATCTCAATCATAATGTAAGTTGGGCACAGGGATGGAAGTGCAGCATGGAGAATATATAGTCAGTGACTCTGCCGCATCTTTCTATGTTGACAGATACTAACTGCCCTAGCGGGGGTGAGGATTTAATAACATGGGTAACTACTGAATCACTGTATTGTGTACTTGAAACCAAAATAATACTGTATATCAACTGTATTTCACTTTAAAAAAGCCCATTTTAGGGTGAAATAAAGAAAAAATAGGGAATGTTTGGAAATTAAAAGAAAAGTTACTAAAATTGAAGTAATTCAGTAAGTGAAACCAGTGATAAACTCAAACATATACACAGTCAAAATCACCCAGTCTATTATAACAGGGCTATAAAAACAACCATTTTGTTAAACAAATTAATGATTTCTAGCTATGCAAACAACATTGAACTAGTTGCCTTAAGGGTATCTATACAATTATTTCAAGTCATTTTTTCCCACCCATTTGATTTTATTTAAACTCACTTCCACCTCTAAATTGAAAACAAAAGGGAAAAGCATTAGCTTCTCTATTATTTTATATAATGCATCTCTTTCGTTCAAATTGTGTTAAGCCTTTAAAATGAAAATTGGTCTTACTCCTTAACCTGTTTTCAAAATACTGAGTACGTAATTTCTTTCATCAGACAACTGTCACTATATAAACAGAGGACTAAGATTCCAGATGAAACAGATGGAGCACACAAGTGTATATTTTAAAGCATAATTGTTCTTTTCATTTGACCATTCTCAAAAGATTAGGAGTCAATATTTAAGACATATTAATAAGGTCAAAAAAGAACAGAACATTCAAATTAAGAAAAAGCAGCGTGCTTTGCTGGCCATTTTTTGAGTCCTGGGCTAATCCATTGTCCTTATGAAAACAATACAGATACGTCAGATTCCTAAAGCATTGCATAGTTGATAAAACTTTCATGTACATGAATTTCTGCAATGTAAATAAGGTAGTAGCCTCAATCCTGCAATGTAAATAAGGTAGTAGCCTCCTTTGAAAATTAAGGAAGCTAACATTCAGACTCACCCACACTCATAGCCAATTAAGCTAGGGTCCAGAGCTAACAACAGCCTCAAAGGGGTGAATTTAATAGGGCAATGTTTGCAAAAGGCATAAAATAAAAACAGGCAAAGGTGGGGAAAATGCTTGAAAAAATATTGGTGTCCTGCAATGAAGACAGGTGGGGACAGATTACTTAAAAAGTAAGAAACAGTGCTCAAATTACCAGGTGCCTTTCCACCAGGGGCTGAGCATCTGCCGCCATGTCAATATAATAGACTAGAGGAAAAAACATGTTTTTAATATGGGTGAAACTTTTCTTGCCTCAGACAAGGCCATTTTTATCTCTGGATAAAGATAAAACAGACATTGATAAAAAGACATTGATCCTGGCAAAAAATAAAAAAAATTAAAAAATTAAGTGGGAAGTAGCATTCAACTATTTGACATTAAAATGTGTCAGCTACTTTCCAACCATACTATGGGTTCAATATGGTCTTGGTGAAGTAGTCTATCTTAAGTTCCAATATCGTTTGGTAGTTGGCATGCTTTTTTTTCTCCCATCAAAACAATCATCTGATTCAGGCTTGTCAGATACAATCTGTAAGTGAATCACAGATTGCTTGTAATGCTATAACTTTCTTCATAAGGTAAAATCCACCTTATAACCTTAATTCTAAGGTAAAATAGTGCCCCAAACCAATGATGAAAACATATTAAATACCTATGAAAACTAAAAAACAACTGTCAGTACTTAATTATTGTAGAGAGTAAGTTTAAAAATCACTTTTTATATTTGTTATAATTAAGAACACATAAACTATAAAATAAATTATAGAAATTTGGTGAGGCTGAAAATGACAAATCAGTCTGACCAGACTTTTCAAGTACATTATTAATTTAACAAAAACCACCACTGAAAGAATAATGATGCCAATTACCCTACCAGACATCAAAATGTCTCTAAACATTTTAATTATTCATAAGTCTTGTACTGATGTCAGAATAGACAGATCCTTCCAACAAACAGAAAGTGCATATGTATATATATAACAATTAAGTATATAATAATGACATTTCAAATCAATGGGGAAATTAATAAGTGGTACTGACTAACCATTTGAGGTAAATACTTTTAGATCCCAAAAGTATGTTACACAAAAGTAAGTTAGACTAAAATGTAAAAAGAAAATAGAAAATGCTACAAAGATATAAAAGTGAATATCAATTAACAACAGCAACAACAAAATTTGGGGTACAAAAGGCCTTTAATAAGCATGTGCCAAAAGCAGAAACTATAAAGGAAAAGATCTTAAAACTTAATTATACGGCATTTTAAAATTTCAGGTGCCAAAAAGAACATGTAAACAAACTACAAAAACATATACGCATGGAGTTTCTTTTTCAGGTTATGAACTATTCTGGAATTAGACAGTGGTAATGGTTTTAGTATATAATCATATACTAAAACCACTGAACTATATACTTCAATAGAGTGAATTTTATGATATGTAAATTATATCTAAAAAACATATATATATCAATTGACACAATAAATCGAAAATGCCAATAGACACATAAAATTTACATTGAAAAATTATAAATTAAAACAACTGAGATACAATATTTTCCCCCTACTAGATTAGGAAAATGTGTGTATTAAACCAGGTACCTCCAAATAGAAAAAAATAAGCAACTTAATTTGTATACAGTAGGACATTAATTAAACAAACTCTAGTGTATCCACACTATTACAGATAGTTGTCAGATTTTTGGCTACCCAGAATCCAAACACAAATCCTAGGTTAAGGAAATTCCCTCCTGTGAGTGAGCGTCTTCGCAATGGGCACTAGGACCCTGCCCCCATTATTAGAGCCAAAGTGGGAGGTGGGGAATACTACCTTGTCCTTCATCCTTGAAGTTGAGATGCTGCTAAGTGATTTTAGACCTAGCTGGGCAGATCCTTCTGCCCAGGTTTTGAATCCTGAGGAACTGACACCAATAAACAGTGATAGAGAATTCACAATAGTTGCAGCATCCAAGTCAAGATGCTAGCAGTAGTGGTGGCAAAAGTCCTGAGAAAGGCAGTACCACTGGAGAGCTCCTTACCAGACGCTTCCTGGGGCATGACCTTGGCCTGTTTTAGCCTTGCTGGGTTCCTGCCCATTTGCCAAGCGTGGCTAACCATCTTCCCTGTTGACTCTATAAGCAATCTTAATAGCCTACCAATAAATTCTTTAGTTAAGCAAGTCAAAACTGCTTCATGTTGTTTACAAGCAAGAACTCAGCCTAATACATGTATAATAAATACAATGTGGCCATTAAAAACAATAATATAGATCTCCATTTACAGACAGGAAAAATGTTAGGCTTCATTAAGAAAAAGAAAATTTTTACTCTGCAGAAAGTTCTCTTTACCAACTTCCAATGGGTTTAACATATGGTCTCCGTTCTATTACAAAAACATTCAGATGTCCACAGCATGCTTACATGCAAACCTTGTCCTACCAGTAGTATGGTGGTACACTTAGATTCAGCTATGTTTGCTCCGAGGCCTGTTTATGCTTACTGAGCTTTTTATAATCATGTGGTTTAATTGAATATTATGTAAACTGATTAAATGAGTATAAAAGAGAGTTGTCCTTTCTATGAAAATGACAATGAATGCTTTAGAAACACTCAGTAAAGGTGAGCAGTAAACTTCTGGAACAGCTCTACATGAAGCAACTTTAAGAGGTTGGACAGATAGTCAATAAACTCTTAAATAATTTTGTTTTATACTTTCGTGAAACCAAACAAGAAGTACCTGGAAATCTGGAATGAAGCAATATGGATATGGTTTATACAAGAAAGAAAATTCCAGAGGAGCCATATGCAAAGAAAAAGCCTTGGCCCCACATATAACTATTGGAGAATGAATGTACATAGGTCTTAGATTTTTAAAAAATTAATAGGATAGACTTCTGGGAAGATGGCAGTGTGAGCAGGGCAGAGGAAATCTCCTCCCAAAACCATACATATTTTTGAAAATACAACAAATACAACTATTCCTAAAAGAGAGACCAGAAGATACAGTACAACAGCCAGGCTATAGGGACATCTGCGAGAACTCAGTGCCTCATGAAGCAGGTAAAATATAAAGCCGTGAATCGGCGGGACCCGAGCACTCCCCCACCCCAGTGCACCGGTGGGAGGAAAAGAATAAGAGTGGGGAGGGAGTGGAAGCACAGGACTGCTACATAACCAGCCCTGGTGATCTGCACCGGGAGCACAGACACACATCGCATGGTGGACTAGAGATTAGAGAAACATAAGGGCAGGATCTGAGATGAAGACTGCGAGCAGGACCTCACAGAAGGCTCCCCTGGGACAAAATAAAAGAGGGCGCTTTCTTAAAACTCTTAAAGAGACAAGGGCCCAACAGCGGAACAAAATCATCCCAGCGCACTCAACCCAGCACGCTGGGAATCTTGAGGAACTTCGGGCCCCCTAACCAGCTGCCGGGTAAAGCAGCCCAAAAGCCCCTCACAGAGATAAGCAGCCTGCCATTCGTTCCCCCCAGCCGGCGCTGCAGCGGATCCGCCACAGCTGCAGAACAGCAGAAGAGTGGCCCCGCCCAAAACAACCACACAGAATCTCCTCCAAGCTGGCATGCAGCTAACCGGGAAGGGCCGCACAGAATCTCCTCCCAAGGTGCGTGCAGCTAACTGGGAAGGGCCACAGAAGACAAAGCAAGGGTGGAAAGGCACCAAAGGGTGCAGAATGCACCCGGCATGGCTGCAAACCCACGCAGTTCTCTAGGCTAGCCTCAGGGTGGCCCCGTCCACAGCAGCTTAGGGGATTATCCCAGAGACTGCCTCCCAGTGTGCCAGTAACCGGCACACGCTGCAGAGAAGGGCAATGAGAACAACAAGCAGGAAGAGACTTAGTTCTCCCAGCTGACACACGTGGAACATGCCTGCGACCACTTCTATCGCCATGAAAAGACAGAAGAATATGGTCCAGTCAAGACTTACCCAGGAAACCCCAGACAGAGTGCTGGGTGGGATAGATTTAAACAATCTTCCTGAAAAAGAATTCAGAATAAAAATCATAACCATGCTGATGGACCTACAGAAAAATATGCAAGAGCTAAGGAAGGAAGTGAGGAGAGATATTACAGAAATGAAACAATCGATCGACGGGCTGAAGAGCAGACTGCACGAGGTGCAAGAGACTGTTCACGGAATAGAAATCAGAGAACATGAGTACAGACAAGCTGAGGCAGAGAGAGATAAAGGATCTTGAAGAATGAAAGAATATTAAGAGAACTGTGTGACCAATCCAAATGGAACAATATTCGCATTATAGGAGTACCAAAAGAAGGAGAGAGAGAAAAAGGGATAGAAAGTTTCTTTGAAGACATAACTGAGGTGAACTTCCCCAAGCTGGGAAAAGAAATAGCTTCTCAGACCACGGAAGCCCACAGATCTCAGAACACAAGGGAACCAAGGAGGACAACACCAAGACATATAATAATTAAAATGGCAAAGATCAAAGACAAGGACAGAGTATTAAAGGCAGCCAGAGAGAGAAAAGAGATCACCTACAAGGGAAAACCCATCAGGCTAACATCAGACTTCTCAACAGAAACCTTACAGGCCAGAAGACAATGGCATGATATATTTAATACAATGAAACAGAAGGGCCCTGAACCAAGAATACTGTATCCAGACAATTATCATTGAAACTTGAGGGAGGGATTAAACAATTCCCAGACAAGCAAAAGCTGACGGAATTTGCCTCCGACAAACCACCTCTACAGGATATCTTAAAGGGAACGCTCTAGATTGAAGCACTCCTAAGGCTAAAAAGATGTCACCAGAGAAAATAAATTCATAGCACAGAAAGCAAATCATCCAAATGCTAACTAAAGGCAAAAAATAAAATCAACTTTCCACAAAAACAGTCAAAGGAACACAAAAGAGTACAGAATAAAACACCTAGTATACAAAGAATGAAGGAGGAAGAATTAGAAGGGACAGAAACAAAGAATCATAAGACTGTGTATATAATAGCTTAACAAGAGAGTTAAGTTAGACTGTTAGACAGTAAAGAAGCTACCCTTCAACTTTTGGTAACCACGAATCTAAAAGCTGGCAATGGAAAAACTACGTATCTATCGATAATCACCCTAAATGTAAATGGACTGGATGCACCAATCAAAGGACACAGAATAACAAAATGGATAAAAAAGCAAGACCCATCTATATGCTGCTTACAAGAGACTCACCTCAAACCCAAAGATATACACAGACGAAAAGTGAAGGGATGGAAAAAGATATTTCACGCAAACAACAGGGAAAAAAGCAAGAGTTCCAGTACTTGTATCAGAAAAAATAGACTTCAAAAGAAAGAAAGTAGAAAGAGATAAAGAAGGACATTAAATACTGATAAAGGGGTCAGTCTAACAAGAGGATATAACCATTATAAATTTATACGCACCCAACAAAGTAGTACTGACATATGTGAAAAAAATACTAACAGAATTAAAGGAGGAAATAGAAAGCAATGCATTCATTTTAGGAGACTTCAACACACCACTCACTCCAAAGGACAGATCAACCAGATACAAAATAAGTAAAGACAAACAGGCACTGAACAACATGCTAGAACAGATGGACCTAACAGACATCTACAGAACTCTGCACCCAAAAGCAGCAGGATACACATTCTTATCAAGGGCACATGAAAAATTTTCCAGAATAGACCACATACTAGGCCACAAAAAGAACCTCAGTAAATTCAAAAATATTGAAATTCTCCAACCAACTTCTCACATCACAAAGATATAAAACTAGAAATAAATTGTAGAAAGAAAACAAAAAGGCTCAAAATACATGGAGGCTTAACAACATGCTCTTAAATAATCAATGGATCAACAACCAAATTAAAACAGAGATCAAACAATATATGGAGACAAAAGACAAGAGCACAAAGCCCCAGCTTCTGTGGGATGCAGCAAAGGCAGTTCTAAGAGGAAAGTATATTTCAATCCAGGCATATTTAAAGAAGGAAGAACAATCCCAAATGAATAGTCTAAAGTCACAATTA
>JAQQAC010016209.1:59763961-59829343 GCA_029783875.1 Phataginus tricuspis | reverse complement strand
ATCAGGACAATGGGGAAACAACAGCCTCTTCAACAACTGGTGTTGGCAAAACTGGACAGATACATGCAAGAGAATAACACTGGATTATTGTCTAACCCCAGACACAAAAGCAAACTCAACATGTATCAAAGACCTGAATATAAGTCATGAAACCATAGAACTCTTAGAAGACAACATAGGCAAAAATCTTCTGAATATAAACATTAGCAACTTCTTCCTGAATACATCTCAAGCAAGGGAAACAAAAGCAAAAATGAACACATGGGACTACATCAAACTAAAAAGCTTCTGTACGGCAAAGGACACAATCAACAGAACAAAAAGGCATCCTATAGAATGGGAGAATATATTTGCAAATGACATATCCGACAAGGGGTTAACATCCAAAATATATAAAGAACTCACAGGCCTCAACACCCAAAAAGCAAATAACCCAATTAAAACATGGGCGGAGGATATGAAGAGAAAATTCTCCAAAGGAGAAATTCAGATGGCCAACAGGCACATGAAAAGATGCTCTACATCACTAATCATCAGGGAAATGCAAATTAAAACCACAATGAGCTATCATCTCACACCAGTAAGGATGACCAGCATAGAAAAGACTAAGAACAACAAATGCTGGCGAGGATGCAGAGAAAGGGGAACCTTCCTACACTGTGGGTGGGAATGTGAGCTAGTTCAACCATTGTGGAAAGCAATATGGAGGTTCCTCAAAAACTCAAAATAGAAATACCATTTGACCCAGGAATCCCACTCCTTGGAATCTACCCAAAAAATACAACTTCTCAGATTCAAAAAGACATATGCACCCCTATGTTTATTGCAGCACTTTTTACAATAGCCAAGATATGGAAGCAACCTAAGTGTCCATCAGTAGATGAATGGATAAAGAAGATGTGGTACATATACACAATGGAATATTATTCTGCATTAAGAAAAAACAAATCCAGACATTTGCAACAACATGGATGGAGCTGGAGGATATTATGCTCAGTGAAATAAGTCAGGCAGAAAAAGACAAGTTCCAAATGAATTCCCTCATTTGTGGCATATAACAAGGAAGCAAAAATGAAGGAACAAAATAGCAGACTCACAGCCTCCTAGAAGGGACTAGCAGTTACCAAAGTGGGAGGGCGAGTGAGAGGGAGGGAGATGGGAATTGATGGATATTATGTTTAGTATACATGGTGTGAGTGGTCACAGGGAAAACAGTTTAACATGCAATCGGGTATGGGTGGGGACTTGATAATATTGGTTAATGTAGTAACCACATTGTTTATTCATGTGAAACCTTCAAAAGAGTATATATCAATAACTTAATAAAAAATTTAAAATAAATAAATAAATAAATATCCATGAATCTGTAAAAAAAAAAAAAGATGCCATCAACAGAACAAAAAGGCGACCTACAGAATAGGAGAATACATTCATAAATGATTAATCCAATAATTGGTTAACATCCAAAATATATAAAGACTCATACAACTCAACACCATAAAAACAATAACCAAGTAAAAAAAATGGGCAGAGGACCTGAACAGACATTTTTTCAAAGAAGAAATACAGGTGGCCAGCAAGCAAATGAAAAGATGCTCCACATCTTTAATCATCAGGGAAGTGCAAATCAAAACCACAATGAGATATCACCTCACACCACTCAAAATGGCCACTATACAAAAGACAAGAAATAACAAGTGTTGGTGAGCATGTGAAGAGAAGGGAACCTTCCTTCAGTTTCAGTGGGAATGTAAATTGGTGCAGCCACTATGGGAAGCAGTATGGAGGTTCCTCAAAAGACTAAAAATAGAAATACCATACGACCCAGTAATTCTACTTTCAGGAACTTACCCAAAGAAAACAACATCCCTGATTTGAAAAGATACATGCACCTCTTTGTTTATCGCTGCATTATTTACAATAGCCAAGATATGGAAGCAACGTACAAGTGTCCATCAATAGACGAATGGATAAAGAAGATGTGGTACATATACACGATGGAATATTATTCACCCATAAAAAGTCCTGCCATTTGCAACAATATGGAAGGACCTAGAGGGTATTATGCTAAGTGAAATACGCCAGGCAGAGAAAGACAAATACCATATGATTGCATCTATTTGTGGGATATAAAAACAAAACAAAACAAAATGAACAAAACAGCAGTAGACTCATAGGCACTGAGAAGGGACTGGTGGTTACTATGGGGGAGGGGTTGGTGTAAGTGGGTGGGGAGTGTGAGGGGGATTATGAAGCACAAAAGTTCTCAATCATAATAGAAGTAGGTCACAGGGATAGTAGTACAGCATGGAGAATATAGCCAATGATTTTGTAACACTTCTTATGTTGACAGTAACTGCACAAGTGGGGGTATGGATTTAATAATATAGGTAACTTTTGAGCCACTGTGTTGTATACTTGGTACCAATATAAGCTTGTATATCAACAATTCTTCAATTACAAAAAAGACAATATGGGAGCAACATAAAAAATTCAATATTCAGACTAAATGCACCACCTCACTGAAAGACACAAGCTCATACAAGAAGAAATAGATAACCTAGAAAGTCCTACTCTATTAAAGGAATTGAAATTATGATTTAAAAAATATAAAACGTCCCCCCAAAAACTCAAGGACCAGATAGCTTCACTAGTAAATTCTATCATACATTTAAGGAAGAAATAATACACCTCTTTCACAAACTTTGCCAAAAAGTAGAATAGGGAAACTTCCTAAGTCATTCTATGAGCTAATATTACCATGATACTCAAATAAGATAAAGATACCACAAGTAAAGAAAACTACATACATTCATCCCCAAGCATATAGGCAGAAAAATTCTCTTAAAAATACAAGCAAGATATTAGATCCAACAACATATTAAAAAGGGTTATACACTATGACCAAGTAGATTTTACAATGGGAGTGAAAGGTTAGTTCAACATACAAAAATCAATGTAATGTAATGTATTATTAGAATAAAGGACAAGAAACATGACTACTTCACAGATGCAGAAAAAGCATTTAACAAAGTTCAACACTTCCACTCAGAGGCACTAAGAAATGACTGCTGGTTACCATGGGGGAGGGGTTGGGGTAGGCAGGTTGGGAGGGTAAGGAGGATAAAGGGGCACATAAATCTCAATCACAATATAAGACGGTCATGGGGATGGAAGTGCAGCATGGAGAATATAGCCAAGGGTTCTGTAACATCTTTCTCTGTTAACAGATAGTAATTGCACTAGCTGAGGTAAGGATTTAATAACATGTGTAACTGTTGAAACACTGTATTGTATACCTGAAACCAATAAAATACTGTGTATCAACTATACTCCAAAAAAGAAGAAAGTTCAATACACTTTCATGATAAATCACTCAGAAAACTAGAAATACAAGGGAAATTAATCTGATAAAGGGCATTCATGAAAAGCTCACAACTAACATCATAGTTAATGGCAAAGGACTGAAAGTTTTTCCTCTAAGATCAGGAATAAGATAAGGATGCTGACCATTGCCACTTCTATTCCACTTAATTCTGGAAGTCCTACTCAGAGCAATTAGGCAAGAAAAATAAATAAAAGGCATCCATATTGGAAAGTAAGAAGTAAAATGATCTCTGTTCACAAATGCCATTATATTGTATATTAGAAACCCTAAAGATTCCACACACAAAAAAAGTTAAGAGTTAATAAAGTATTCAGCAATGTTGCAGGAAACAAAATCGCCGTGCAAAAATCAGCTGTGCCTTTTTGTACGCTAACAATGAATAATCTGCAAAGAAAATTAAGAAAAGAATTGTATTTACAATAACAGTATGGAGATTCCTCAAAAATTAAAAATAGAACTACCATATGATTTAGCAATCCACGTTCAGGCATATATGCAAAGGAAATGTAATCACTATGTTAAAGAGGTATCTGCACTCCCATGTTTATGGCAGCATTATATCCAATACCAAGACATGGAAACAACCTAAGTATCCACCAACAGATGAATGGGTTAAAAAAAATGTGACATACACACACACAAAACAGAATACTATTCACCCATAAGAAAGGAAGGAAATTCTGCCATTTGTGACAACATGGATGGACCTCAAGGGAACCATGCTAAATGAAGTATGTCAGACAAAAACAAATACTGTAGGTGTAATCTTTGAAAAGTAAAACTTGTAGAAAAAGAGATGAGAGCTCTAGTTACTGATGGGGTGGTGGAGGCTTTGGATGAAGGGGGTCAAAAGGCACAAACATCCAGTTAAGAGATAAATAAGTACCGGGGATATAATGTACAACATAATAACTATATTTAACACTGCTATATGGTATAACTGAAAGTAGTTAAGAGTAAATTCTAAAAGCCCTTATCACAAGGAAAATTTTTTTCTTTTCTTCTTTTTTTGTATCTATATGAAGTATAGATGTTAACTAAACTGATTATGGTAATCCTTTCACAACATATGTAAGTCATCATTATGACGTATACTTTAAACATATACAGTACTATATGTCATTATAGCTCAAAAAACCTGGAGGGAAAAAGAAAAAGACTGTAACTCAAGTACATTTTACTATACCTGTAAATTTATTTTAAATCACACCTTTTGTTAGACAGTAAAAGCCAGAATTAAAACTGTCTGCACCACACCAACCAAAAGATGGCAAAGTGAACCGACCGGCAGAAAATTCCTCCCAACATTATATTTATTCACGAAAACACAGCAAATACAACTATTCCTAAAAGACAAACCAGAATACACAGGAAAGCGCACAGCGTGCAGCTTCACCTGAGAGGACTCGGCACCCGGTGAGGTGGGTAAGATACGGAGCCGCGACCTGGGACTACCCGAGGGCTCCCCCACCTCAGCGCACCGGCGGGCAGCTACACCTGAGAGGACTCGGAACCCCGGGAGGCGGGTAAGATATGGAGCCAAGACCCGGCGAGACCCGAGCACTCCCCCACCCCAGCGCACCGGCGGGAGGAGAGGATTCAGAGCCGGGAGGGAGTGGAAGTCTGCGCCGGGAGTGCTGACACACAGCACGCGGTGTAGCGGAGATTGGAGAGACAGAGGGCGCAGGGTCTCAGCGGGGAACGCGCCAGTTGCTTCCGGGCCCGGGAAGGAAAGAAAAAGGAAAAAAAAAAGAAGAAAAGTGTGCGCTTTGTTCAGCGGTCTTAAACAGACAGGAGCCCAGCAGAGGACCACATCGCCCTGGCACACTCAGCCCAGCAGGCTGGGAGTCCTGGGGAGCTTCGGACCCCTTAGCTGGTGACTGGGAAAGGGTGGCCGCATGTAAGACTCCCACAGAGATCAACAGCCTCCCATTCGTTCCCACACCGGCCAGAGCTATAAAGGGCGCTGCGGAGCGGCTCGGTCACAGCTCTGGAACAGTGGAGTAACAGAGCCACCTACAGCATTCACACAGAGCCCACTCCCGGTGGGAGGTTTTATTTTTTTTAGTTGTTTTTTCTTCTCTTTCTTTTCTTTTTTCCTCTCCCCTTTTTTTTCCTTTTTAAAGTCATAAAGAGCCCAGCTAACATACGTGGCAACTAACAGCAACCAATTCTATAGCCATGAAAAGACACAGGAATATGGTATAAACAAAGTTTCAGACCCAGACAACCCCAGAGAGGGAACCTGAAGGGATGGACATGCACAGTCTTCCTGAAAAAGAATTCAGAATAAAAGTCATAGCCATGCTGATGGATCTACAGAAAAATGTTCAAGAGATGAGGGAGGAAGTGAGGGAAGTGAGGAAAGAATATGCAGAAATGAGACAAGCCATCGACGGGCTTAACAGCAGACGGGATGAGGTCTCAGAGACTGTTAATGGATTAGAAAATAGCTAACAGGAATACAGAGAAGCTGAGGCAGAGACACATAAAAGGATCTCTAGGAATGAAAGAATATTAAGAGAACTGTGTGAACAATCCAAACGGAAAAATATTCGCATTATAGGAGAACCAGAGGAAGAAGAGAGAGAAAATGGGATAGAAGGCATCTTTGAAGAAATAATTCCTGGAAACATTCCCACACTGGGGAAGGAAATAGTCTCACAGTCCACGGAAGCCCACAGATCTCCCAACACAAGGGACCCAAGGAAGACAACACCAAGACACATAATAATTAAGGTGGCAAAGGTCAAAGACAAGGACAGAGTATTAAAGGCAGCTAGAGAGAGAAAAAAGCTCACCTACAAAGGAAAATCCATCAGACTATCATCAGACTTCTCAACAGAAATCTTACAGGCCAGAAGACAATGGCATGGTATATTTAACATAATGAAACAGAAGGGCCTTGAACCAAGAATATTGTATCCAGCACGATTATCATTTAAATATGACGGAGGGATTAAACAATTTCCAGACAAACGAAAGTTGAAAGAGTTTGCCTCTCATAAACCACCACTACAGGATATCTTAAATGGACTGCTCTAGAGGAAAGCACCCCTAAGGCTAAAAAGATGTCACCAGAGAAAATAAAATCATAGCAAAGAAAGCAGACCATCCAAATACTAACTAAAGGCAAAGAATAAAACACCCAATATATAAAGAATGGAGGAGGAAGAATAGGAAGAGAGAAATAAAGAAACATCAGATGGTGTTCACAACAACTTAACAAGAAAGTTAAGTTAGATTCTTAGATAGTAAAGAAGCAACCCTCGAACCTTTGGTAACCATGAATCTAAAGCCAGCAATGGCAATAAGTACATATCTATCAATAATCACCCTAAATGTAAATGGACTGAATGCCCCAATCAAAAGACACAGAGTAACAGAGTGGATAAAAAAGCAAGACCCATCTATATGCTGCTTACAAGAGACTCACCTCAACCCAAAGAAATACACAGACTAAAAGTGAAGGGATGGAAAAAGATATTTCATGCAAACAACAAAGAGAAAAAGCTGCTGTTGCAGTACTTGTATCAGACAAAATAGACTTTAAAACGAAGAAAGTAGCAAGAGATAAAGAAGGATATTACATAAAGATAAAGGGGTCAGTCCAACAAGAAGATATAACCATTATAAATATATATGCACCCAACACAGGAGTGCCAGCATATGTGAAACAAATACTAACAGAATTGAAGGAGGAAATAGGCAGCAAGCATTCATTTTAGGAGACTTCAACACACCACTCACTCCAAAGGATAGATCAACCAGACAGAAAATAAGTAACGACACAGAGGCACTGAACAACACACTAGAACAGACGGACCTAACAGATATCTACAGAACTATGCACCCAAAAGTAACAGGATACACATTCTTCTCAAGTGCACATGGAATATTTTCCAGAATAGACCACATACGAGGTCACAAAAAGAACCTCAGTAAATTCAAAACTATTGAAATCCTACCAACCAACTTCTCAGATCACAAAGGTATAAAACTAGAAATAAATTTTAGAAAGAAATCAAGAAGGCTCACAAATACATGGAGACTTAACAACATTCTCCTAATTAATCATTGGGTTAACGACCAAATCAAAACAGAAATCAAAGAATATATGGAGACTAATAACAACAACAACACAAAGCCACAACTTCTGTGGGACGCAGCAAAGGCAGTTTTAAGAGGAAAGTATATTGCAATCCAGGCCTATTTAAAGAAGGAAGAGCATTCCCAAATGAACAGTCTAAAGACAAAATTATTGAAATTGGAAAAAGAAGAACAGAGGAGGCCCAAAGTCACCCGAAGGAGGGACATAATAATGATCAGAGAAGAAATAAATGAAATTGATAAGAATAAAACAACAGAAAAAATCAATGAAACCAAGAGCTGGTTCTTTGAAAAAATAAACAAAATAGATAAACCCCTAGCCAGACTCATTAAGAGAAAAAGAGAATATACACACATAAACAGAATCAGAAATGAGAAAGGAAAAATAAAACGGACCCCACAGAAATACAAAGAATTATAAGAGAATATTATGAGTATCTGTATGCTAACAAGCTGCAAAACCTAGAATAAATGAACAACTTCTTAGAAAAATACAACCTTCCAAGACTGACCAAGCAAGAAACAGAAGAACTAAACAGACCAATCACCAGCAACGAAATGGAATCGGTAATCAAAAAACTACAGAAGAACAAAACCCCAGGACCTGATGGACTCACCTCTGAATTCTACCAGACATATAGAGAAGAAATAACACCCATTCTCCTTAAAGTTTTCCAAAAAAATAGAAGAGGAGGGAATACTTCCAAACTCTTTCTATGAAGCCAGCATCACTCTAATACCAAAACCGGGCAAAGACCTCATCAAAAAAGAAAATTACAGACCTATATCTCTGATGAACGTAGACGCAAAAATACTCAACAAAATATTAGCAAACCGAATTCAAAAATACATCAAGGGGATCATACACCATGATCAAGTGGGATTCATCCCAGGGATTCAAGGATGGTACAACATTCGAAAATCCATCAACATCATCCACCACATCAAGAAAAAGAAGAACAAAAACCACATAATCATCTAGATAGATGCTGAAAAAGCATTTGACAAAATTCAGAATCCATTCATGATTAAAACTCTCAACAAAATGGGTATAGATGGCAAGTACCTCAACATCATAAAGGCTATATATGACAAACCCACAGCCAACATCATACTTAACAGCGAGAAGCTGAAAGCTTTTCATCTAAGATCAGGAACAAGACAGGGATGCCCACTCTCTCCCCTGTTATTCAACATAGTAGTGGAGGTCCTAGCCATGGCAACCAGACAAAACAAAGACATACAAGGCATCCAGAATGGTAAAGAAGAAGTCAAATTGTCACTATTTGCAGACGACATGATACTGTACATAAAAATCCCTAAAGACATAACTCCAAAACTACTAGAACTAATCTCTGAATTCAGCAAAGTTGCAGGATACAAAATTAACACACAGAAATCTGTTGCTTTCCTATCCACTAATGATGAACTAACAGAAAAAGAAATCAGAAAAACAATTCCATTCACAATTGCATCAAAAAGAATAAAATACCTAGGAATAAACCTAACCAAGGAAGTGAAAGACCTGTACTCTGAAACCTACAAGACACTCCGAGGAGAAATTAAAGAGGACACTAACAAATGGAAATGCATCCCATGCTCTTGGCTAGGAAGAATAAATATTGTCAAAATGGCTATACTACCTAAAGCAATCTACAGATTCAATGCAATCCCTATCAAACTACCAACAGCTTTCTTCAATGAACTGGAACAAATAATTCTAAAATTCATATGGAACCAGAAAAGACCCCGAATAGCCAAAGCAATCCTGAGAAGGAGGAATCAAACAGGGGGAATTACGCTCCCTGACTTCAAACTCTACTACAAAGCCACAGTAATCAAGACAATTTGGTACTGGCACAAAAACAGACCCACAGACCAGTGGAACAGAATAGAAAATCCAAACATTAACCCAAACACCTACAGTCAATTAATATTTGATAAAGCAGCCTTGGATATACAATGGGGAGATGACAGCCTCTTCAGCAGCTGGTGTTGGAAAAACTGGACAGCTACATGTAAGAGAATGAAACTGGACTACTGATTAGCCCCATACACAAAGATAAACTCAAGGTGGATCAAAGACCTGAATGTAAGTCATGAAACCATAAAACTCTTAGAGAAAAACATAGGCAAAAATCTCTTGGACATAAACATGAGCGACTTCTTCATGAACATATCCCCCCGGGCCAGGGAAATAAAAGCAAAAATGAACAAGTGGGACTATATCATGTTGAAAAGCTTCTGTACAGCAAAGGACACCATCAGTAGAACAAAAAGACATCCTACAGTATGGGAAAATATATTCATAAATGACATATCCGATAATGGGTTGACATCCAAAATATATAAAGAACTCATGCACCTCAACAAACAAAAAGCAAATAATCCAATTAAGAAATGGGCAGAGGACATGAATAGACACTTCTCCAAAGAAGAAATTCAGATGGCCAACAGGCACATGAAAAGATGCTCCACATCGCTGGTCATCAGAGAAATGCAGATTAAAACCACAATGAGATATCACCTCACACCAGTGAGGATGGCCAACATCCAAAACACAAACAACAACAAATGTTGGTGAGGATGTGGAGAAAAGGAAACCCTCCTTCACTGCTGATGGGAATGCAAATTAGTTCAACCATTGTGGAAAGCAGTATGGAGGTTCCTCAAAAAACTCAAAATAGAAATACCATATGACCCAGGAATCCCACTCCTAGGAATTTACCCTAAGAATGCAGCAGTCCAGTTTCAAAAAGACAGATGCACCCCTATGTTAATTGCAGCACTATTCACAATAGCCAAGAGATGGAAGCAACCTAAGTGTCCATCAGTATATGAAAGGATTAAGAATATGTGGTACATATACACAATGGAATATTATTCAGTCATAAGAAGAAAACAAATCCTATCATTTGCAACAACATGGACGGAGCTAGAGGGTATTATGCTCAGTGAAATAAGCCAAGCCGAAAAATACAAGTATCAAATGATTTCACTCATATGTGGAGTATAAGAACAAAGAAAAAAACTGAAGGAAGAAAATAGCAGCAGGCTCACAGAACCCAAGAACAGACTAATAGTTACCAAAGGGAAAGGGACTGGGGAAGATGGGTGGGAAGGGAGGGATAAGAAGGTAAAAGGGGCATTACGATTGGCAGACATAGGGTGGGGGGCACGGGGAGGGCTGTACAACTCAGAGAAGACAAGTAGTGATTCTATAGCATCTCACTACGCTGATGGACAGTGACTGTAATGGGGTTGGTGGGGAGGACCTGATGAAGGGGGTAGTTTAACCACCATAATATTGCACATGTAATTGTAGGTTAAGGATATCAAAATAAATTGTAAATAAATTTTAAAAACATAATAATAATAATCAATTAACTTAAAAAAACTGCACTTTTGAAAAAATATAAATTATATACTTAAATATAACAAAATAGAATCTTATTATAGGTCTTAATAAAGGTCAGCAAATAAAAGTTCTCATTTGAAATCAGAATTCCACTGTAATCACTAGAGGGAGAAGAATCAGCCGAGTTTTTGAAGTTTCATTGAAAAAAAACGTATCTTAGTGACTCACAACTTATCACTTCAGTTTGACCTACTGAGATAATTTGACAAATTACACTCTAAATGCCATTTAGCTCTGTAATTTCATTGTGTAATTCTGTATAATATAGCACAAATACCTACAGGGACTGTGGCCTATAAACACAAAATAAATGAGTTCTCATAGGACGTTGATGTTAAATATTAGTAAACTAAATGAATCATCTAAAATACAGTTTAAAAGAGATTTATAAAATAAAAAATATCCCACCATCAAGAATGACATAATTGTTCAAAAAGCTAAGTCACTCTCCCTAGCAGAATTGAACAGTAGCCTATTCAGGTAGATAATGAGTGAGAAAGAAGCCTAAAAAAGAGACAGTAACTTGGCTTATCTGCCCAGTGCATGCTGACGTCTACCACTGGGACTTCTTTATATACAACTAAAAAGATGATCAATTCATATATTACATTACTTTATTCTAAGCATATGCAAGAAAAGGAAAAAAGATTACATACTTTCTTCTAATGTGTACATTTTTTCCTTGCTAAAGGCTTATAGAATATGCTTATAAACCTCTTCATTTGATACATAATTTAGTTGGAAAGTGAAAAGATGCTTAACTAGTTAAAAATACAAATGTGAGAAATGCAAATTAGATATAATGTAAAACAATGACATCATGATTTATGCTTATCATACTGGCAAAAATTTTAAATCAATGTATCTATTCAATATGGACAAGAGCACCAAAAATAATTCTGCCATACTGTCAATGAAGTGTAATCATTATATCCTTTTTTTGGAGGTCAATTTTACAATACCTTTCAAGATATGCCATGTAAATAACCCTTGCAATTTTACTTAAAAGAATCTGACTTACAAAAACATTTACACAGATGTACAAGGCTATAGGTTAAACATATTAAAAATAGTTAAAACTTGGAGACTCTCTAAATTTCAATCATTAAGGAAGTAGATAAATTATGATGCATTCATAGTATAGAAAACAACCCAGCAGCTAAAGAGAATGAGCAAAATATGTATATAATTACTTTGAAGTGTATCTATGAATAGAAAAAAGTCCAGAAAGGTACAAACCATTACAGGGACTACCCTCTTTATTTTGTAGAATGATGAGATGAATGGATCCTTATTTACACACTTCTTTTAATTTTCAGGGACTTAGAGAACTTAAGTGGATGATATGTGATCACATACCCAGCCAATGGTTAAAAAAGTTTGAAACTTGTCAATTTGTTTTAACTTTTGTTTTCTCAGCAACAGAGACCCGGTTTTGAGAAGTACTTTATGATTACACGGAGATTAAACAATAAAAAGAGAATTATTTTTTTTAAAAAACATGATTACCCTTGGGGCCAAGATTAAAGATAGCGGCATGAGACGTGAGACAGATGCCTCCTCCCAAGGACATGTATAATATGAAAATATAGCTAATAAAACTATAAAAGGAGGGGAAAAAAGAACCTTCATATTGCATTTGCATACCAAGTGAGTTCAATTAGACTGTTAGATAGTAAGGACGTTAACCTTGAACCTTTGGTAACCATGAAGCTAAAGCCTTCAAAGACAATAAGTACATACCTATCGATAATCACCATAAATGTAAATGGTCTGAATGCACCAATCAAAAGTCATAGAGTCACTGAATGGATAAAAAAACAACACCCATATATATACTGCCTACAAGAGACTCACTTCAAACCCAAAGACATACACAGACTAAAAGTGAAGGGATGGAAAAACATATTTCATGCAAAACTAATAGGGAGAAAAAAGCAGGCATTGCAGTACTGGTATCAGACAAAAGAGGCTTCAAAACAAAGAAACGAGACAAAGAAGGCCATTACATAAGATAAAAGGGTAAGTCCAACAGGAGGATATAACCATTATAAATATCTATGCACCCAAAACAGGAGCACCTACATATGTGAAAAAAATACTAACAGAATTAAAGGGGACATTGAATGTAATGCATTCATTTTAGGAGACTTCAACAAAGTACTCACTCCAAAGGAAAGATCAACCAGACAGAAAATAAGTAAAGAGTCAGAGGGACTGAAAAACACATTAGAACAGTTGGACTTAAGAGACATTTACAAAACCTCCACCAAAAAGCAGCAGGATGCACATTCTTCTCAAGTGCACATGGAATATTTTCAAGAATAGATCACATACTAGGCCACAAAAAGAGTCTCAGCATATTCAAAAAGATTGAAATTGTACCAAACAGCTTCTCAGACCAAAAAGGTATGAAACTAGAAATAACTTACGCAAAGAAAACGCAAAAGCTAACAAACACATGGAGGCTTAACAACATGCTCCTAAGTAATCAATGGATCAATAACCAAATAAAAACAGAGATCTAGCAATATATGGAGACAAATGACAATAAATCAACACTGCAAAATCTGTAGGAAGCAGCGAAGACCATACTGAGAGGGAAGTATATTGCAATACAGGCATACCTCAGGAAAGAAAAATCCCATATGAACAGTCTAAACTCACAATTAACGAAATGAGAAAAAGAAGAACAAATGAGGCCTAAAGTCAGTAGAAGGAAGGACATAATAAAGATTAGAGCAGAAATAAATAAAATTGAGAAGTATAAAACAATAGAAAGAAACAATGAAAACAGGAGCTGGTACTTTGAGAAAATAAACAAACTAGATAACCCCCTAGCCAGACTTATCAAGAAAAAAAGAGAGTCTACACACATAAACAGAATCAGAAAAAAGAAGGGAAAAGTCATAACAGACACCATAGAAATACAAAGAATTATGAGAGAATACTATGAAAAATTATATGCCAGCAAACTGGACAACCCAGAAGAAATTAACAACTTTCTAGAAAAATACAATCTTCCAAGGCAGACCCAAGAAGAAACAGAAAATCTAAACAGACCAATTCACAGCAAAAAAATTGAATTTGTAATCAAGAAACTACCTAAGAACAAAACCCCTGGAACAGATGGCTTCACCGCTGAATTTTATCAAACATACAGTGAAGACGAAATACCCATCCTCCTTAAAGTTTTCCAAAAAGTAGAAGAGGAGGGAATACTTCCAAAATCTTACTACGAGGCCAGCATCACTCTAAAACCAAAACCAGGCAAAGAAACCACAAAAAAAGAAAATTACAGACCAATATCCCTGATGAACATAGATGCAAAAATACTCGATAAAATATTAGCAAACGGAGTTCAAAAATACATCAAGAGGATTATACACCATGATCAAGTGGGATTCAATTCAGGGATGCAAGGATGGTACTACATTCGAAAATCCATCAACATCATCCACCACATCAACAAAAAAAAGGAAAAAAACCACATGATCATCTCCATAGATGCTGAAAAATCATTTGACAAAATTCAACATCCATTCATGATAAAAACTCTCAACAAAATGGGTATTGAGGACAAGTACCTCAACATAATAAAAGCCATAGATGACAAACTCACAGCCAACATCACACTTAACAGGGAGAAGCTGAAAGCTTTTTACCTAAGATCAGGAAAAAGACAGGGATTCCCACTCTCCCCACTTTTATTCAACATAGTACTGGAGATCCTAGCCATGGCAATCAGACAACACAAAGAAATGAATGGCACACAGATTGGCAAGAAAGAAGTTAAACTGTCCCTGTTTTCAGATGACATGATATTGTACATAACAAACCCTAAAGAATCCACTCCAAAACTACTAGGACTAATATCTGAATTCATCAAAGTTGCAGGATACAAAATTAATACACAGAAATCTGTTGCATTCCTATACACTAATGATGAACTAGCAGAAACAGAAGTCAGGAAAACAATTCCATTCACAATTGCACCAAAAAGAACAAAATACCTAGGAATAAACCTAACCAAGGAAGTGAAAGACCTATACCCTGAAAACTACAAGACTCTCTAAAAAGAAATTAAAGAGGACACTAACAAATGGAAACTCATCCCATGCTCTTAGCTAGGAAGAATTAGTATTGTCAAAATGGCCATCCTGCCTAAAGCAATCTACAGATTCAATGCAATCCCTATCAAAATATTGACAGCATTCTTCAATGAACTGGAACAAATAGTTCTAAAATTCATATGGAACCACAAAAGAACCGGAATAGCCAAAGCAATCCTGAGAAGGAAGAATAAAGCAGGGCGATTACACTCCCTAACTTCAAGCTCTACTACAAAGCCACAGTAATCAAGACAATTTGGTACTGGCACAAGAACAAACTCACAGACCAGTGGAACAGAATAGAGAGTCCAGATATTAACCCAAGCATATACGGTCAATTAATATATGATAAAGGAGCCATGGATATACAATGGGGAAATGACAGCCTATTCAACATCTCGTTCTGGCAAAACTGGACAGCTACATGTAAGAGAATTAAACTGGATTACTGTCTAATTCCATACACAAAAGTAAACTCAAAATGAACAAAGACCTGAATTTAAGTCATGAAACCATAAAACTCTTAGAAGAAAACATAGAGAAAACTTACTTGAATATAAACATGAACAACTTCATGAACATATCTTGACAGGCAAGAGAAACAAAAGCAAAAATGAAAAAGTGGGACTATATCAAACTAAAAAGCTTCTGTACACCAAAGGACACCATCAGAACAAAAAGGCATCCTATGGTATGGGAGAATATATTAATAAATGACATATCCAATAAGGGGTTGACATCCAAAATACACAAAGAGCTCACGCACCTCAACAAACAAAAAGCAAATAAGCCAATTAGAAAATGGTCAGAGGAGCTGAACAGACACTTCTCCAAAGAAGAAATTCAGATGGCCAACAGGCACATGAAAAGATGCACCATATCGCTAATCATCAGAGAAATGCAAATTAAAACTACAATGAGCTATCACCTCTTACCACTTAGGAAGGCCAACATCTAAGAGAATAGGAACAATAAATGCTGGCATGGATGCAGAGAAAGGGGAACCCTCCTACACTCCTGGTGAGAATCTAAACTAGTTCAACAATTGTAGAAAGCAATATGGAGGTTCCTCAAAAAACTAAAAATAGAAATACCATTTGACCCAGGAATTCCACTCCTAGGAATTTACCCAAAGAAAACAAGTTCTCAGATTTAAAAAGACTTATGCACGCCTATGTTATTGCAGCACTATTTACAATAGCCAAGATATGGAAGCAACCTTAGTGTCCATCAGTAGATGAATGGATTAAGAAGATGTGGTACATATACACAATGGAATACTATTCAGCCATAAAAAACAAATCCTATCATTTGCAACAACATGGATGGAGCTAGAGGGTATTATGCTCAGTAAAATAAGTCAGGCAGAAAAAGACAAATACCAAATGATTTCTCTCATTTGTGGATTATAATAACGAAGCAAAACTGAAGGATCAAAATAGCAGCAGACTCACAGACTCCAAGAAGGGACTAGCGGTTACCAAAGGAGAGGGGTGGGGAAGGTCGAGTGGGGAGGGAGGGAGAAGGGCATTGAGGGGTATTATGATTAGTTCACATGGTGTGTGGGGGGGTCATGTGGAAGACACAGAGTAGCACAGAGAAGACAAGTAGTATCTCTGGCATCTTATGACACTGATGGACAGTGACTGCAATGGGGTATTGGGGGGACTCGATAATATGGGTGAATGTAGTAACCACACTGTTTTTCTTGTGAAAGCTTCATAAGAGTGTATATAATGATATGTTTAAGAAAATAAATAAAAATTTTAAAACAGAGATTAAGAGGAGAAAAAAATGATTACTCTCTGAAGGGGTGACTTTCTTTTTAGTTTATGTCCTTCTGCATTATTATAACATCTTTGTTATTGACATATAGTTAATATACAGTATTATATTGGTTTCAAGTGTACAACATAGTGATTCAACAGTTATCTACATTATCAAATGCTCATCACTACTAGTGTAGTTACTGTCAAGAGAAAAAGATATTACAGTATTCCTGACTATATTTGCTATGCTGTACTTTCACCCTCATGAGTAATTTATATTATAACTGAGACTTTGTACCTTTTTATCCCCTTCACGTATTTCACTCCCCCACCTTAGCCCCACCCCATGGTAACGGCCAGCCACTTCTTAGTGTCTTTAGTCTGCTGCTGTTTTGTTCATTTAGTTTTGCTTTGTTTTCTTTCGATTCCACATATAAGTGAAATCATATGGTATTTGTCTTTCTCTGCCAGGCTTATTTCCGAAAAATAAGCATGTATTTTTCAGTATTCAGAAAAAAATAATTAAAAAACTGAAATTCACCAAACATATTTTCTTGATTGAATTGGATACATTTTTTTCTAGAGGAAGTAGATCACATGCTGTCCCTGTTTTTAAAGGCCAGGAAAGATTAAGGGTGACAAAGAAAAATATTGCAGAAAATAAGGTAAGTAAGGAAACAAAGAGCAAGAGTGGGCTGAAAGAGAACCTACAGTAAAAGGAATTCTTTTAGTGCTGGGCATAAAAACAATGAGAAGAACATGAATCTGTAATCTTAAATTTTAAAGAGAAGCAAAAAGAGAAACTGAGATATAGTTTGCTCAGTGACAAAAGTGGACTTTAAAATAAGCAGCAGTAACAGCTGTAATCAGGAACTTATACATACTCTCAGAGAAAGAGGAGAAAACCAGTTGCTAAACTGGTTGAGAATCTTTGAGACAAGGGAAACACACACACATCCTAATAAAATGACTTGAGGGATGGGTTCGGGAGAAAGGAATTTGTAAAATTTCCATAACCATAATGAATTAAGTCTTCTCCAAAACGAGTTATATAGAATGTCTATAAAATTAGGAATGAGACATACATAAATCACATTAAAAACCTTTGAAATTACAGAGAGTTGCATGTTGAACAAAGATTTTGACACTAGGAGATAAAATGGTGACTTGGAGTTGAGAGAATCTCTTTTTTTAGACTCAACAGCAACAACGAATAAAACTAATAAATCTGCCTTGGGCAAAAAAAGTTAAGAGGTCATACTGCCTTGATAATTAAGACATTAACGTCATTTCGACCTGCCTAGAAATGGTAAAACTTATAAATCATTTTTCTGACCATTTTCTCTACTCAGAAGGCTGGAAGACCTGGATCTCTACCCTGACACATCATTTCCATTCTGAGATCTATAGGTTGACATTGTTCCCAGAGAAACAATTCTCTTAGTGCAATATACTTAATTAATAAGCAAAGGAATATAGTAATTTATTATCATATTCTTATAATCTATAAAGTATTTAATATAAAGATATTTTATATTTAGATTATACAGCATGCAATGTTAGTTCTCATATCCGCTCAACAGAGCTTTTAAGGCAACCAGAAAAAAGGGAAAATAATTTATTCCTGAATTATATTCTGAGGATACAAATGAAAACTTTATTATCATTTTAGAAATCACACAAAGACAGAAACAAAGAAACAGAAAGACAGACATGTGCTGACCACTACTCCTGGAGCCAGGAAACCTGTGGTCAAGAATAAATTACCTATGTGAATTTGGGGAAGTTAATTAATTGCTCTCAGTCTCATCTGTGCTCCAAAGGTCCCCAAATGTCAATGTACTTAAGAATTATCTAGGGGACAACTTTTCTGATGTTGTAAGAAATATATTTAATCCTAGCTTATTATTATAATATAGTGCTTAGGAAATAAAATCCTCAGTTTGCTTTTCAGAGCATTATATAATGGAACACTCTATAACAAAGACCCTCATTTTGCACTTGAGGAAAAGGCAGAAACTCAGAGAAACTAAGCTGTTTGCATATCTGAGAGTCCAAAACAATTCTCTTGACTTTTAAAGCAAATACCTTTCCCGTAAACCTTTTACCACATAATTTGTATCTGAACAATACATGTGCAAAAAGAAATTGGGATTATTATGAAGAATAAAAGCTGTAGATATATGTATACTTTTGGTTCAGTAATTCTGTATCAAGGCTTTTTTTCCATCAAAATTAGGAGACAGCCAAGCTCCCAATCAGGGGCCTGTCAATTACATTTAAAAATTATTATTGAGGTATACACAATAAAATTCACAAACCTTAGTGTACAGCTCAATGAATTTGGACATGTGTGTACTCACATAACCATCACCCAGATCAAGATATCAAACCTTCTCACCAATTTTTCTCCCTTAAACTATTTCACCCATCTCCCACGCCTGTCCCCAGTGGCAACCACCAATCTGTTTCTGTGCCTGTGAGTTTATTTTTGCTTTATTTGTTCATTTGTTTTGTTTTTTGGATTCCACATGTAAGTGAACTCATACGACATCTATCTTTTTCTGTCTGACTTATTTCACTTAGCACAATACCCTCTAGGTCCATCCATGCTGCTCAAAATAGTAAGAGTTCATTCTATTTTATGGCTGAGTAATATTCATGTGCGTGCGTGTGTGGGTGTGTGTACACCACATCTTCTTTATCTGTTTATCTGTTGATGGACACTTCAGTTGCTTCCGTATTTTGGCTACTGCAAATAATGCTGTGATAAACATAGGATTTCATATATCTTTTTGAATTAGTGATTTTTGTTTCCTTCAGATAAATTCCCAGAAGTACAGATACTAGGCCATATGGTAATTTTATTTTTAGTTTTTTGAGAAAGGTCCATACGGCTTTCAACAGTGGCCACACCAATTTACATTCCCACTAACAGTGTACAGGGGTTTTATCTAAGGGAGAATTTTAAAACTCCAGATTCCCAGACCTTACATCCAAAGATCTTAATTCAGTTAGGAGCAAAGTGACGTCTGGGAATCTGCATTTTTACAAACATATGTAAGGATTTTAATGTAGGAAAGATAGTCACTGTATTTTGACAAACTTAGCCATAAATATGGGAGGGACTATCTACCTACACCATAGTGTTGCTATATAGATCAAATGAAAAAAAGCATGTAAAATAAGCAGATAGAAATTTATATTAATTTATACATTCTATAGAAAATGCATCTATATTAGATGAAATGCTTGTTTTCCCAAAATAGCCACTCTAATTACAGAGTTTATTAAGACTGAGTTAATATAAACAGGTATTAGAGAATTTTATACAGTCAGCAGTTAATGATATCTAAGTAAATTGCTTATACACTCACAATAATCATCTAGAAAACATAATAGTAAGAGATCTCATTCACATAGCACCTCCACATATCCCTGAAAAAAACATATTTTAAATACTCAGTAATAAACTTAACAAGAAATGTTTAGGAAGATAATGTGAAAAGAAGTTGATTCTACCCAAATTAGTCTACAAATTTAAGAGAATTAGTGGGATTTTGAGGAAAGGAGAATCTGATTCAATGATCCTACCATTCATAGGAAATAAACATTTGAGAAAAAATTTTGAAAGGATGATAAGGAGGATGTCTGTATTTATATGGCTCTCTATAAATCACTATATATAAAATAGTGACAGCATTTCATGTAGGTGAGGAGACAGTGCTTCACTTAACAAATAGCATTGGGACAAATGGTTAGTCATTTTGAAAAAAAATAAAGTTAGCTCCATATGTCATATACTTAAACTAAAATAAATTCTAGATGAATTAAGGATTTAAATGTAAAATATAAAAGGTACTGGAAGAACATGTAAGCAGAAATTAGTATAATATTGGAGTAGGGAAGGCCTTTCTAAGCATGACATCAAAGGCATGAAACATGAAAATTAAAACCTTCTGCATAGGGGAAAAAATACAAACAGATAAAAGATAACAAATGTAAAAAGGGATTACCAATATATATGTAACAGGTGATTGATTGATAAATATCCTTAATATACAAAGATCACTTACATATCTATAACAAAAACTTAAACACCCAAAAGAAAAATGCACAATGGAAATAAACAGGCAACTAACAAATGAAAAAATACAAATCGTCAAAATGTCTCACTACCAAACCAACATAAGATTGTATATCAAGGATACTTCAATAAAAAAAGTCTCTCTAGCCACTGGAGAGAAAAATAACAATCATTTCTCACATAATTAACAAAGCTTAAAAAGAATATCTGATGTAAGTATGGTTAGACAGACATCCTCCTTACACTGCTAGTGAAAGCATGAAATGATATCTTTCTGGAGGACAATCAAAAGTCTTAAAAAGTAAAATGGGTATAGAGGGCAAGTACCACAACAACATAAAGGCCATATACGACAAACCCACAGTCAACATAATACTTAACAGCGAGAAGCTGAAAGCTTTTTCCCTAAGATTGGGAATAAGACAAGGATGCCCACTCTCCCCACTTTTATTCAACATAGTACTGGAGATCCTAGCCACGGCAATCAGACAACACAAAGAAATAAAAGGCATCCAGATTGGAAAGGAAGAAGCCAAACTGTCACTGTTTGCAGATGACATGATATTGTACATAACAAACCCTAAAGACTCCACTCCAAAACTACTAGAACTAATATCTGAATTCATCAAAGTTGCAGGATACAAAATTAATACACAGAAATCTGTTGCATTCCTATACACTAATGATAAATTAGCAGAAACAGAAGTCAGGAAAACAATTCCATTCACAATTGCACCAAAAAGAATAAATTACCTAGGAATAAACCTAACCAAGGAAGTGAAAGACCTATACCCTGAAAACTACAAGACTCTCTAAAGAGAAATTAAAGAGGACACTAACAAATGGAAACTCATCCCATGCTCTTAGCTAGGAAGAATTAGTATTGTCAAAATGGCCATCCTGCCTAAAGCAATCTACAGATTCAATGCAATCCCTATCAAAATACCAATAGCATTCTTCAACGAACTGCAACAAATAGTTCTAAAATTCATATGGAACCACAAAAGACCCCAATAGCCAAAGCAATCCTGAGAAGGAAGAATAAAGCGGGGGGATCTTGCTTCCCAACTTCAAGCTCTACTACGAAGCCACAGTAATCAAGACAATTTGGTACTGGCACAAGAACAAACTCGCAGACCAGTGGAACAGAATAGAGAGTCCAGATATTAACCCAAGCATATATGGTCAATTAATATATGATAAAGGAGCCATGGATATACAATGGGGAAATGACATCCTCTTCAACAGCTCATTCTGGCAAAACTGGACAGCTGCATGTAAGAGAATTAAACTGGATTACTGTCTAACTCCATACACAAAAGTAAAATTAAAATGGATCAAAGACCTGAATGTAAGTCATGAAACCATAAAACTCTTAGAAGAAAACAAAGGGAAAACTTACTTGAATATAAACATGAACAACTTCTTCATGCACATATCTCCACGGGCAAGGGAAACAAAAGCAAAAATGAACAAGTGGGACTACATCAAACTAAAAAGCTTCTGTACAGCAAAGGACACCATCATTAGAACAAAAAGGCATCCTATGGTATGGGAGAATATATTCATAAATGACATATCCGATAAGAGGTTGACATCCAAAATATACAAAGAGCTCACACACCTCAACAAACAAAAAGCAAATAATTCGATTAAAAAATGGGCAGAGAATCTGAACAGGCACTTCTCCAAAGAAGAAATTCAGATGGCCAACAGGCACATGAAAAGATGCTCCACATCACTAATCATGAGAGAAATGCAAATTAAAACCACAATGAGATATCAGCTCACACCAGTTAGGATGGCCACCATCCAAAAAACAAACAACAACAAATGTTGGTGGGGATGTGGAGAAAGGGGAACCCTCCTACACTGCTGGTGGGAATGTAAATTAGTTCAACCATCGTGGAAAGCAATATGGAGTTTCCTCAAAAAACTCAAAATAGAAATACCATTTGACCCAGGAATTCCACTCCTAGGAATTTACCCTAAGAATGCAGGACCCCAGATTCAAAAAGACATATACACCCCTATGTTTATTGCAGCACTATTTACAATAGCCAAGAAATGGAAGCAACCTAAGCGTCCATCAGTAGATGAATGGATAAAGAAGATGTTGTACATATACACAATGGAATATTATTATTCAGCCATAAGAAGAAAACAAATCCTACCATTTGCAACAACATGGATGGAGCTAGAGGGCATTATGCTCAGTGAAATAAGCCAGGCAGAGAAAGACAAGTATCAAATGATTTCATTCATCTGTGTAGTGTAAGTACAAAGAAAAAACTGAAGGAACAAAACAGCATCAGACTCACAGAACCCAAGAATGGACTAACAGTTACCAAAGGGAAAGGGACTGGGAGGATGTGTGGGATAGGAGGGGTAAGGGGAAAAAGGGGCATTACGATTAGCACACATAATGTAAGCAGGGGCCATGGGGAAGGCAGTATAGCATAGAGAAGACAAATAGTGCTTCTATAGCATCTTCATACGCTGATGGACAGTGACTGTAATGGGGTATGTGGGGGGGACCTGATAATGGGGGGAATCTAGTAACCACAATGTTGCTCATGTAATTGTATATTAATGATACCAAAATAAAAACATTTTAAAATCTTAAAATGTACTAACCACTTTTATATGCTGTTAGTGGTAGTATAAATTTGTACAACTTTTCTGGAGAGCAGTTTGCATCTATTTACCAAAATTTATAATGTACATGCCCTCCGACATTGCAATTCCACTTACAGGAATTTTATCTAAAAGACATGCACAAAGTGAACCCTCATGCACCGTTGGAGGGAATGTAAAATGGTTCAGCCATACTGTTTTGTATGGAGGTTCCTCAACAAATCAAAAAATACAAATGCCATACCACCCATTAATGCCATTTCTGGGTATTTACCCCAAGAAAACAAAAACACTAATTTGAAAAGATGTATGTACCCAAATGTTTACTGCAGCATTATTTACAATAGCCAAGATAATGGAAACAAACTACATACCCGCTGACAAACTGATAAAGATGGGGTATATATATATATATAACATATAGATGTGGTATACATATAATGTAATATTACTCAGCCATACAAAGGAATGAAAGCCATTTGCAACAACATGGATGGATATTACACTATAGTGTTGCCAAATGTTACCACTGGGGCAAAGTGGGCAAAGTGTACAGAGCATTTCTCTCTACTATTTATAACTGCATGTTAATCTAGTATAAATCTATTAATTATCTGAATCAATTATCTCAATCGAAATTTAAGGTATAAGTAACAAAACAATAACCGAAATAACCAATAATAACAAAAGCAAATGCATTAAAAAATAAAGGAGAATAAAGAACATATAAAAGTGCAAGAATTTATTATCAACTGACCAATGCTACAGAAAATATTAAAAGTTCTTCAGGCAGAAGGAATATGACTTCTGAAAGAAAACTGTATCTATATAAAGTAAATATGGAAAACAAGCAGTTAAAGGAAGAAAAAATGTTATAAGCAAGTACGATAAAGGGGTATTTTAATGGTGTACAATGAATTCTAAAGCTACAATAAAGAAATTTAAAAATAAAAGATATGCTCATAAAGATTTGTTAAATGAAAAATGTAAGGCTCATAATAGTATGTGTATATATAGATATATAGATATAAAAAAAATGATCCCATGTGGGTAAAGAAAAAAATGAAGGGAGATAGGTATTACATAGGCTTGAAAATGCACTGAAAATTGCTGGAAGAACACACAAGAAACTGATAACAATTTCTCTGAGAAGGGGCCTGGGAAGTCAGAGCATACTGCTTCTTACTTACATGCCATTTTGTACCTTGTGACTCTATTACTATGAACATATATATTACTTGTGATATAAAAAATAAGCATAGCGAAAGTACCACTCTCTGACCTTGCAGTACTGCTTTCAGGATATATCTTAAGGAAATAAATGGAGAGATACTAAAGATATAAATATAAGAATACTCATCGCAAAAAATTGGATATAAGTTAAATGACTAAGTAAGTGAGGACTGGTAAAATAAATGATGGCTCGTGTATTCAATGGAATATTAGATGGCTGTTATTTAAATTTTCTAGCATACAAAGATAGTAATATGCTTAATAATAAGTCCTTTTTTTTTAAACAGAGACACACACAGACACAAGTGTGTATGTTTGCACAGGAAAAAGTTCACAAGACTAAACAGTTACCTTGGAGAGTAGTCATTGTGGTAATTGTGTTATGATTTTCTGCTGGCCTTTTTGAGAAAATTTCACCAAGTTTTCTACAATGAACATGCTGTTTACTGAAACCCATGTGGGGTTAAACCCATAAATCCCAGGATTACACAATTTGGTTTATTGTCCATGTATATTCCTCAAGCAATTTCAGATCCCACTTTGGTTAACCCAATCCTGTAAGAATCCTGGATTACATCTAGTTCTAGCAGGCTGTTTCCAAAAGGTCATATAATACATGATATTTATGAGAGGATTAAAATTTATTAGAAAGAGAGGCATTAAAACCAAATGAGCTTTTTGAAAATTTATGTTAAAATCTTGTTCCCTGTTAAAATTTTAAATTTTGAGGTATTTGTAAAAGGAAAGCATTTACCTTCATTAGCACTTCTATTCTGGGCTGCCTGGACTGCAAGATAAATGCTTTTCTGTAACAGAGTCCGAAGACCTCAAGTAAGTATTACAGTACAAAATTTATCATTAACTTACACAAACAGCCTACTGAATGCTCAAGTGGCAATAAAAGTTTATCTGGTGCAGCAGACTCACAGACTCCAAGAAGGGACTAGCTGTTACCAAAGGGGAGGGGTGGGAGAGGGTGGGTGGGGATGGAGGGAGAAGGGGATTGAGGGGTATTATGATTAGTATACATGGTGTAGGGGGGATCATGGGGAAGACAGTGTAGCACAGAGAAGACAAGTAGTGACTCTCTGGCATCTTACTACACTGATGGACAGTGACTGCAATGCGGCATGGGGGGACTTGATAATATGGGTGAATGTAGTAACCACAATGTTTTTCATGTGAAACCTTCATAAGAGTGTATATCAATGACACATTAATAAAATATTTTTAAAAAATTTTAAGTTTATCTGGTATGACCAGCAAATTCCAGTGAAATGACTAAGGGTGTTTTTATTTTTTTTAATACATGACTCCCATTTTTTAACAGAAAAAGGGATTTCTGTGACTTTTCATATGATGTAAGGGTTAATAAGATTGCATTTATTTTCATTAATTGAATTGCACTTTATACACTACCAAGTTGATAATACGATTTGGAGGAGAATAATTAGTTGCCTTTGTCTCTACTTGTGAGAGCTGACAGATCAGAACAAATATTAACACTAACCACATGCCTATTAGTTTGGTGACAGTTGGCAAGGCTGGCAGAGAGAACCATCTCATCACTTCAAAACTTCCCTCATGCAACCCCTTTATAACCAACACTTTTCTACAACCCCAAATCCTGGCACCCACTGATGCTTTCTTCCCTATAGTTTTGCTTTTTCAGATTGTCATATAAATGGAATTATACATTATGTAGCCTTTTGAGTCTGGCTTCTTTCAGTTAGTTAAATGAATTTTTAAATTCACCTATGTTATTACATGAGTCAACAGGTAGTTCCTGTTTTGTCGTGGAATAGTATTCCATGGTATGGATATACAATAATCTTTTTATCTATTCATCAATTGAAATAACTGGGGTTTTTTCCAGTTTTTGGTGATCAATGCTGAATAATGCTGCTATAAATATTAATATACAGGCTTTTGTGTGAACTTAAGGTTTCATTTTTCTAGGATAAATACCTAGTAGTAGGACTTCTGAGTCATATGGTAGATATATGTTTAATTTCTTAAGAAATTAGCAAACTGTCTTCCAAAGTGGATGTATCATTTTTCATTCCCACCAGCAATGTATCAAAGTTCCAGTTGCTCTGTTATTTACACTTAGTATTGCTAGTTTTGTTTTGACATTCTAATAGCAGTATAGTGGTATTTCACTGTGATATCTTACTTTGTTTTTTAGAACACTTTTAGATTCACAGCAAAACTGAACAGAAAGTAGAGATTTCTTATTTACCCATTGCCCCTCCACATGCACTACCTCTCTCACTACCAACACCCGGAATCAGACTGGTACATTCATTACATCATGATGTATGTACATCATGAAAATAACACTGTGATTTTAATTTACATTTCTCTAATGGTTTTAATTTGCATCTAATTTGCATTTCCTTTATTTGCTATTTGTTTATCTTCTAGGGGAAGTGTCTATTTATATCTTTTGCCCATTTTGTTGCTGGGTTGTTTCTCTCCTGAGTGTCAAAATTTGAGGGTTTTTAAATTTTATTCTGGATACATTTTGTCAGAAATGTGATCTGCAAATATTTTCTCCAGTCTGTGACTTGTGTTTTCATTTTATTTCAGAGAACAAAAGTTTTCATTTTAATGAAGTCCAATGTATCCATTTCTTTTATGGATTGTGCTTTTGGGGTAATACCGATTTCTAATCACATTTCTTTGTTCATGTCTTTCTTCATATAGACTAATCATTTCTCCTAAGTAGCAACATCAGTCACAAAGCTGAGAACAGTTTCTGTAAAACTGCCATGAGTATTGTTAAATGGGCACAGAGTTTCAGTTTGGGGAGATGAAAAATGTTCTAGAGAGAGATGGTTGGTGATGACAGTTGCACAACAATGTGAATGCACTTACTGCTACTGAACTGTACAGTTAAAATGGTTAAAATGTTAAGTTCTGTTGTATAATTTTATCACATAAAAGGAAAAATCTGCCACAGAACAACAGTATGCCAAGGTAGTCTTCATTCTAAAACTCAAGTGTTAGAACACTTCGGGCAGTGGTGAAACCAAGGCCACAGAGCCAAAGCTTCACTTGGGATCCATGCATGATGAATGAGGGTCCATTTCCAAGAAAGGTTGTCTCATTTAGTCCTCTTACTCATCTTATGAGGAAGATACTATACTATGTTTCTTTCATAACTGAGGAAACTAAGGCTTGGAGGGCAGAGTTGCCTATTGAAGGTCATGCTTGAGTCAGTAAATCAAGGAAGAAGCCACCATACAGTCTGACCCCCAAGATGTCACTCAAGACCATCCCCTGTACTGTCTCCAAATCTGGGAAAAAAAACTCTTTGCTCAGCTTTTGAGAAGTGTAAAAGTTTTGCCAATCTACAAATAATTTAACATTCTTTGGTGATGGTAAAATGTCATTTCACTAGATTGCTTTCCCACACTATACTGAACAAAGATAAGTTACATGGTGTCTTTTACTTTGCAATAGAGTGGGTAACAGCTCTGTATCTGAAGACAAATGGCCTGACGTTAAATCCTGGCTCTGGCTTCAGGCTGAAATAACTTATACATTTTAGTTCATGCAAAAAGAATTTCCAATTTGGGGTGATAAAATCATATAGCACTAGAAGTCTGTTTATTCAAATATGTTGCTTATCCTATCTTGAAATTCCAAAATATAGGTAAGACTCACTGATACTGTACAGACTCAGTAATGCTTAGAATAATTTTCAATCTCTATAATAAAGTTAGCTATTACTGTTTATAAAAAGAATTACCCTGGACAAATCACTTCATCTATAAAGTAAGTATTTAAGAATAATGGCTCTGGAATCAGGGCTTCTACCTTGGTTTGAATCCTGGCTCTGCCACTTACTGAATTTAAAGCATTAGGCCTATCACTTTGTTTCTTTAAACTTCAGTTTTCTATGACTGAAAAATAAGAATAATTATAGCATTGCTGTGAAGTTAAAATGAGACAACCTATACAAATTGCTCAGTACAGTCCCTTAATAGAGCATAAGTCATCAAATGCACATGAACTGCTGTTGTTTTTTATTAACAATATTAAAATGTGTGAGTAACATTAGGAATCAAATCACAGAAAGGTCATTTTGAAAATCTGCAGACAGCAGTACTCTAAGTAATCACTTCTTAGAGAACTATAACTTATCTTACCTGGTGCTCATAAACATTAACCACTCCATCAAAAGCTACTCTCTGCTAGTCACTCTGTATCACAATCTTCCTGTTTCATATTTTATCATGCCACTTATCACTACTTGATATCTATTTTTTTTACTTATTTACTGTCTGTATCCCCCTTCCAAAATGTAAGCTCCATGAGAGCAGGAAGTACAACAGTTAAAAACATGGACTCAAGAGCCAGATGACTGGGTTTGATTCCTCTCTGCTGCTTGCTAGCTATGTGACCTTGCTATGTTACTTAAGCTCCGTGTCTTAGTTTTCTGGTCTGTAAAACAGGGATAATAACTCCATCTCTTTCATATGGTTACTATGAGAATTAAGTGATAATATATATAAAGCACATAGTGAAACCCAGCACACAGTAAGCACTCAATAAATGCTAGTATTATGATTGACCTGGTTCACCACCACTGTTCCAGCAGCTTGAACAGTCCTTGGCACAGAGCAGGCACCCAATAAACATTTGTTGAATAAATGATTAAGAGCTCCAGGCCCCATTTGGAGTCAGTCTTACAGCTCAAGAACACTCCTAAAAGACAGATCTGGGAACAAGGGAGAGAGACTGGGAAAAGGTGCCTTTTATGGGATCCAAGTCTCTGTTCAGACCCATCTTCCACCCTACGTGGAAAAGGCTGCTGGTCACCAAGGAGCATGGTCTATATTCTAGAGCAGCCTTTGATAGCCAGGGTAGTACCTGGGTACCACCTCCTTCCTCCGATAACATTTATCAAGAGATTACTATGAGTAGTACTTTGCATGTATTAAATCATTTAACTCTTACAGCAACCTTGAGGCAAACACTACAATTAACCCCATCTTATAAACAAGAACACTGAGGCATGAATAGGTTAAGTAACTGGCCCAATGTAACATAGCTAGTAAGTAGCTAAGTCTGAACTCAAACTCAAGAAATCTAGTTCTAAAGCCTATGCTTTTAACCACTATGCATTTCAGCATAGGGTAAAAGGCAGCTGGCTGTCTTTTTCACTGTGGAACCCTGACATGTTAGTATCTGGAATTCTTTACTCTGAGGTCATTTGTTTTTCAAGAGAAGGATTTCTCCAGTCTCCTGCCTGGAAAGCATATATCAGGATGCTACATTTAGAGCAAGTTGAGAGGAAAAGGCTGACCATTCAATCTTCAGACTTCCACTGAATCTGCTTGCTCTCAGCCATGAGTTTCAGTGCCCTCCACTGTGCCCACAGTCTGAGCTTAGAGCCTTTCAGTTTCACTTAGGCCACAGACTCTCCTCCTGGTCTCCTAACACCTGGGGCAGGTAGGGTGGTAGCAGTGGAGCAGGTAGAGGGATCACCTTACTTCAGCAGGGAAGGGAAGAGACCTGAGGGGTC
The DNA here is from genome assembly GCA_029783875.1 of Phataginus tricuspis. Classification (NCBI taxonomy): domain Eukaryota; kingdom Metazoa; phylum Chordata; class Mammalia; order Pholidota; family Manidae; genus Phataginus; species Phataginus tricuspis. The sequence goes on along the minus strand of JAQQAC010016209.1, from coordinate 59,799,053 downwards.
CAACTCCATTCTGTCGGTTTTTAAAACATTTCCCCTCTTTTCAGCCCTGGGTCACCTCCCCCCTTTCAGGAAAAAACAATTACCTTCACAAGTTCTGAGCTTAACATGGGTAATATGAGATAAGAGGAACTCACTTCTCCTTGATAGTCCCCCTCTGCTCTGAAGGCAGGTTCCCCCTCTTCCTCTGCCTATTTTCCAATGATGTGTTCAAATCATTCTTCTGCTGATATCCCTCTCTCCTGCTATCTTTGTCCTTACAGCTTTAAGCCTTTTAAAATTTCTTCACTGTGTATTAGTGAAGTTGAGGAGTACAAGAGATCAACACATATGATCAAGTGGCTGTGTTTAACCCCATATACTACTTTTAAAATGATATTTTTTTCAAATGAAGAAAAAAATAGATGATGCTGGTAGTATGCAGAAATATGGAATGAAAGATATGAAAATAAAAGGGAAGAGTAATTAAGACTTATCGAGTTCCCATCATATGCCAAGCATTTTAAAACACTTTAAGCCTAACAACATGTCACACAGTCCTCCTTTTAGAAAAGATGAAATTCAAATTCAGAGAAGTAATGAGAGCTTTTTTGCCTAATGGCACGAAGCTAATGAAGGGTATAGTCTTATTCTAACCCATGCCTTTTAGAATCCAGGAAGTATGCTCTTTCCCTTACTTTATGTTGCCTGGTAAGAACAGTTCAGGCAAAAGATTAGGACCTGAGCAAAGTTAACAGTCATTAAAATAGGAACAGAGAGGGGATTCAAGAGATTCTTTCGGAGAGGGACTTCCTGGAAGATGGCAGCATGAGCAGGGTGGTGGAAATCTCCTCCCAAAAACATATATATTTATGAAAATACAACAAATACAACAATTCCTAAAAGAGAGACCAGAAGATACAGGACAGCACACAGCCTGCATCTACACCTGAGAGGATTCGGCACACCGTGAGGCGGGTAAGACACGGAGCCGCGACCCGAGAACCCCCCACCCCAGCGGACCACCGGGAGGAGAGCATTCAGAGCCGAGAGGGAGTGGAAGTACAGGCCCACAAAATAACCAGCCCTGGTGATCTGCGCCGGAAGCACTGACACACATCGCACGGTGTATCCAAGACTGGAGAGACAGAGGGTGCAGGATCTGAGCCGGGGAATGCACCTGGTCCTCGCAGGAGGCTCCCCAGGACAAAAGAAAAGCACGTGATTTTTTTAGCAGTCTTAAACAGACAGGGGCCCAAAAGAGGAGCAGGATCATCCCAGCACACTCAGGCCAGCACACTGGGAGTTCTGGGGTATTTTGGACCCCTTCGCTGACGACTGGGAAAAAGTAGCCGCACTGAGCCTTACCACAGAGATCAACAGCCTCCCAGTCGTTCCAGCCCATGCCAGAGCTACAAAGGGCCCTGCAGAGCAGAGCAGCCATGGCTGCGAAATAGAGGAGCAACAGCGCCACCTACAGCATCGCCACAGAATCTACTCCCGGCAGGCGTTTTTTTTTCTCTTTTCTTTTTTTCTTTCTTTATTTTCTTTTTCTCTTTTCCTTCTTTTCTTTCTTTTTTTCTCTTTTCTTCCTTTTTTCTTTATTTTTTTTCTTTTTAAAAGTCTTAAAGAGCCCAGCTGACATACGTGCCACCTACCAGCGACCACTTCTATCACCATGAAAAGACACAGGAATATGGTACAAACAAAACTTACCCAGACCCAGACAACACCAGACAGGGAACCTGAATGGATGGAAATGCACAACCTTCCTGAAAAAGAATTCAGAACAAAAGTCATAACCATACTGATCGATCTACAGAGAAATATGCAAGAGCTGGGGGAAGAAGTGAGGAAAGTCAGGAAAGACAATGCAAGATTTCAGACAAGCCATCAATGGGCTTAGCAGCAGACTGGAAGAGATGCAAGAGACTGTTAATGGAATGGAAATCAGAGAACAGGAATACAGAGAAGCCAAGGCAGACAGAGACAAAAGGATCTCTAGGAATGAAAGAATATTAAGAAAACTGTGTGACCAATCCAAACGGAACAATATTTGCATTATAGGAGTACCAGAGGAAGAAGAGAGAGAAAAAGGGATAGAAAGTGTCTTTGAAGAAATAATTGCTGAAAACTTTCCCATGCTGGGGAAGGAAATAGTCCCGCAGTCCACGGAAGACCACAGATCTCCCAACACAAGAGACCCAAGGAAGACAACACCAAGACACATAATAATTAAGATGGCAAAGGTCAAAGATAAAGACAGAGTAATAAAGGCATCTAGAGAGAGAAAAAAGATCACCTAGAAAGAAAAACCCATCAGACTGTCATCAGACTTCTCAACAGAAATGTTATAGGCCAGAAGACAATGGCATGATATATTTAACATAATGAAACAGAAGGGCCTCGAACCAAGAATATTGTATCCACCACGATTATCATTTAAATATGATGGAGGGATTAAACAATTTCCAGACAAACGAAAGTTGAGAGTGTTTGCCTCTCATAAACCACCACTACAGGATATCTTAAACGGACTGCTCTAGAGGGAAGCACCCGCAGGGCTAAAAAGATGTAACATAGAAAATAAAGTCATAGCAAAGAAAGCAGACCATCCAAATACTAACTAAAGGCAAAGAATAAAACACCTAATATATAAATAATGGAGGAGGAAGAATAGGAAGGGAGAAATAAAGAAACATCAGATGGCGTTCACAATAACTTAACAAGAAAGTTAAGTTAGATTCTTAGATAGTAAAGAAGCAACCCTTGAACCCTTGGTAACCACGAAGCTAAAGCGAGCAATGGCAATAAGTACATATCTATCAATAATCACCCTAAATGTAAATGGACTGAATGCAACAATCAAAACACACAGAGTAAAGAGTAGATACAAAAGCAAGACCCATATATATGCTGCCTACAAGAGACTCACCTCAAACCCAAAGATATACACAGACTAAAAGTGAAGGGATGGAAAAAGATATTTCATGCAAACAACAAGGAGAAAAAAGCAGGTGTTGCACTACTTGTATCAGACGAAATAGACTTCAAAACGAAGAAAGTAGCAAGAGATAAAGAAGGACATTACTTAATGATAAAGAGGTCAGTCCAACAAGAAGATATAACAATTATAAATATATATGCACCCAACACAGGAGCGCTGGCATATGTGAAAGAAATACTAACAGAATTAAAGGAGGAAATAGACAGCAATGCATTCATTTTAGGAGATTTCAACACACCACTCACTCAAAAGGACAGATCAACCAGACAGAAAATAAGTAAAAACACAGAGGCACTGAACAACACACTAGAACAGATGGACCTTACAGACATCTACAGAACTCTACACCCAAAAGCAACAGGATACACATTCTTCTCAAGTGCACATGGAACATTTTCCAGAATAGACCACATACTACGCCACAAAAAGAACCTCAGTAAATTCAAAAATATTGAAATTCTACCAACAAACTTCTCAGATCATAAAGGTATAATACTAGAATTAAATTTTAGAAAGAAAACAAAAAGGCTCACAAATACATGGAGACTTAACAACAGTCTTGTAATTAATCAATGTTTTAATGACCAAATCAAAACAGAAATCAAAGAATATATGGAGACTACTGACAACAACAACACAAAGCCACAACATCTGTGGGTCACAGCAAAGGCAGTTGTAAGAGGAAAGTATATTGCAACACAGACCTATTTAAAGAAGGAAGAACATGCAAATGAATAGTCTAAAGACACAATTACTGAAATTGGAAACAGAAGTACAAATGAGGCCCAAAGTCATCAGAAGGAAGAACATAATAAATATCAGAGAAGAAATAAATAAAATTGAGAAGAATAAAACAATAGAAAAATCAATGAAACCAAGAGCTGCTTTTTTGAAAAAATAAATAAAATAGATAAACCACTAGCCAGACTCATTAAGAGAAAAACAGAATCTACACACATAAGCACAATCATAAGTAAGACAGGAAAAATAACGGAGAAATCCACAGAAATACAAAAAATTATGAGAATATTATGAAAATCTATATGCTAAGAAGCTGGAAAACCTAGAAGAAAGGGACAATTTGTTAGAAAAATACAACCTTCCAAGACTGACCAAACAAGAAACAGAAAAACTAAACAGACCAATCACCAGCAATGAAATTGAATTGGTAATCAAAAAACTACCCAAGAACAAATACCCCAGACCTGATGGATTCACCTCTGAATTCTACCAGACTTATAGAGAAGAAATAACACCCATTCTCCTTAAAGTTTTTCAAAAAATAGAAGAGGAGGGAATACTTCCAAACTCATTCTATGAAGCCAGCAACACTCTAATACCAAAACCAGGCAAAGACCCCACCAAAAAAGAAAATTACAGACCAATATCATTGATGAACGTAGATGCAAAAATACTCAACAAAATATTAGCAAACCGAATTCAAAAATACACCAAGAGGATTATACAACATGATCAAGTGGGATTCATCCCAGGAATGCAAGGAGGGTACCACATTCGAAAATCCATCAACATCATCCATCATATCAACAAAAAGAAGAACAAAAACCACGTGATCATCTCCATAGATACTGAAAAAGCACTTGACAAAATTCAGCATCCATTCATGATTAAAACTCTCAACAAAATGGCTATAGACAGCAAGTACCTCAACATCAGAAAGGCTATATATGACAAACCCACAGCCAACATCATACTTAACAGCGAGAAGCTGAAAGATTTTCATCTAAGATTGGGAACAAGACAGGGGTGCCCACTCTCTCCACTGTTATTCAACATAGTACTTAAGGTTCTAGCCATGGCAATCAGACAAAACAAAGAAATACAAGGCATCCAGATTGGTAAAGAAGAAGTCAAATTGTCACTATTTGCAGATGACATGATATTGTACATAAAAAACCCTAAAGACTCCACTCCAAAACTACTAGAACTAATATCTGAATTCAGCAAAGTTGCAGGATACAAAATTAACACACAGAAATCTGTTGCTTTCCTGTATGCTAACAATGAACTAACAGAAAGAGAAATCAGAAAAACAATTCCATTCACAATTACATCAAAAAGAATAAAATACCTAGGGATAAACCTAATGAAGGAAGTGAAAGACCTGTACTCTGAAAAGTACAAGACACTCCTAAGAGCAATTAAAGAGGACACTAACAAATGGAAATGCATCCCATGCTCTTGGCTAGGAAGAATAAATATTGTCAAAATGGCTATACTACCTAAAGCAATCTACAGATTCAACACAATCCCTATCAAACAACCAACAGCTTTCTTCAATGAACTGGAACAAATAACTCAAAAGTTCATATGGAACCAGAAAAGACCCCAAATAGCCAAAGCAATCCTGAGAAGGAGGAATCAAACAAGGGGAATTATGCTCCCTGACTTCAAACTCTACTACAAAGCCACAATAATCAAGACAATTTGGTACTGGCACAAAAACAGACCCACAGACCAGTGGAACAGAATAGAAAATCCAAACATTAACTCAAACATATACAGTCAATTAATATTTGATAAAGGAGCCTTGGATATACACTGGGGATATGACAGCCTCTTCAGCAGCTGGTGTTGGAAAAACTGGACAGCTATATGTAAGAGAATGAAACTGGACTACTGTCTAACCCCATACACAAAGGTAAACTCAAGGTGGATCAAAGACCTGAATATAAGTCATGAAACGATAAAACTCTTAGAAAAACACATAGGCAAAAATTTCTTGGACATAAACATGAGTGACTTCTTCATGAACATATCTCCCCAGGCAAGGGAAACAAAAGCAAAAATCAACAAGTGGGACTATATCAAGCTGAAAACCTTCTGTACAGCAAAGGACACCATCAGTAGAACAAAAAGAGATCCTGCAGTATGGGAGAATATATTCATAAATGACATATCCGATAATGGGTTGACATCCAAAATATATAAAGAACTCACGCACCTCAACAAACAAAAAGCAAATAATCCAATTGAGAAATGGGCAGAGGACATGAATAGACACTTCTCCAAAGAAGAAATTCAGATGGCCAACTGGCACATAAAAAGATGCTTCACATCGCTGGTCATCAGAAAAATGCAGATTAAAACCACAATGAGATATCACCTCACACCAGTGAGGATGGCCAACATCCAAAACACAAACAACAACAAATGTTGGCGAGGATGTGGAGAAAAGGGAACCTTTCTCCACTGCTGGTGGGAATGCAAATTAGTTCAACCATTGTGGAAAGCAGTATGGAGGTTCCTCAAAAAACTCAAAATAGAAATACCATTTGACCCAGGAATCCCACTCCTAGGAATTTACCCTAAGAATGCAGCAGCCCAATTTGAAAAAGACAGATGCACCCCTATGTTTATCACAGCACTATTTACAATAGCCAAGAAATGGAAGCAACCTAAGTGTCCATCAGTAGATGATTGGATAAAGAAGTGGTACATATACACAATGGAATATTATTCAGCCATAAGAAGAAAACAAAACCTACCATTTGCAACAACATGGATGGAGCTAGAAGGTATTATGCTTAGTGAAATAAGCCAAACCGAAAAAGACAAGTATCAAATGATTTCACTCATATGTGGAGTATAAGAACAAAGAAAAAAACTGAAGGAACAGCAGCAAACTCACATAACCCAAGAATGGACTAATAGTTACCAAAGGGAAAGGGACTGTGGAAGATGGGTGGGAAGGGAGGGATAAGGGGTAAAAAGGTGCATTATGTTTAGCAGATGTAATGTTGGGGGCCACGGGGAAGGCTGTACAACTCAGAGAAGACAAGTAGTGATTCTATAGCATCTCACTACGCTGATGGACAGTGACTGTAATGGGGTTGGTGGGGGGACCTGATGAAGGGAGTAATTTAATAACCATAATATTGCACATGTAAATGTTGTTTAATGATACCCACATAAATTATAAAAATAAATTAATTATGAAAAAAACCCTAAAATCTAAAAAAAAAGTGATAAAATTGAATACTGTCATAAATTACTTCACACAGTCAAAAGACAACAAACTAGAAATAAACACTGCAACTGATCACAAAAAGTGGAGGATATTTCCTTAATAAAAATGTCTACAAACCAAGAAGGAAAAAACCCAACAAACCAAGGGAAAAAATGTACAAAAGATTTGGACAACTGGAAGTAGAAATTACAATTTCTAAGTTTCACTTACCACTTTTAATAAAAAACTGCTATTGATGAGGGCATAGTAAAATAGGTACTCCTATATATTGCTACCTGATATTGTAAACTGGCTCAATGGGGGTTCTATTTGGCAATATATAGTAAAGTTACAAATGCATGTACTTTATGACCCCCCCCAAAAAAAGGGATTCTTTGGATGTACTGTAGTAGCAGTGTGGCACTGTTTTCAAGTATAAACAGAACACTGACAAGCAGTTCTGTACAGGTATATGCAAATACTAATATTCATACACATGGCAATTTGGTGACAGACGCAATTCAACCCGAATGTCCATCCTCACTCATTCTGAGATCTTCAAACTGTATCCTCTCCTCCCTTATCTAAAACAAACCCCTTAAATTTTCCTATTCTCCCACTTCCTTACCATTTCCTAGATGTGTTTTTTTTTTTCTTCTACCTCTTCTGGATAGCCATTCCTTTGATCTTGGCACCCAAAGTTCTGCAGAATGTCCCCACCTCCTAGTCCCCTCCCTGGCACCAACAAACACACTCCAGCAGTGTTTCTTCCCTGAGTTCTAATTGCAACTGGTTGTCCTGCCCTGACCAAAACGAGTCGTGACTAGGCCTTAACACTGCATTATCAAGAAAAGAAATAACCGCTGAGTGCCTAGTATATTTTTGCTCTGCATACATACAGTAGATCCTCAAAAGATATTTATTGAATGAATACTTTGACTTAAAAATGGACTCCTTGAACAGAAGTTTCCCAGTTGATTCTGAAGATGAAACATGATTTCTTATAGAAAGAACATTATACATGCTGGTGAGGTTCAGATTGGCCTTCAGAAGTTTATACAGACAAATACTATATATTAACAGAACAGAACAGACCTCACAGAACAGGGCACCAACGCTGTGCCCCTGCAACCTCCAACATCGCTCCAGGAGCTGAGCAGCTCCAAAAAGTAGAGCTTCTGCTCACTAGAGGGCGCCACATACAAATATGAAATGTCAAATGAACCTGGTTCAAACCAAAATCCCACAAACACCAGAAAGAGGATCAAGTGAAACTGAACTCATCGATCTTCCTGAAAGAGATTTCAAAATAAAAATCATATAAAAATGCTCAAGGAGCTACAGAAAAATACTCAGGAACTCAGGGAAGAATTAAGGAATGAGATACAACTGTTGAAGAATTAAGTATCTGAAATGAAACATACAATGGAAGTATTTAAAAGCAGATAAGATGAAATAGAGGAGAGGGTAAATGGAGTAGAAATTAGAGAAGAAGAATGCAAAGAAGCTGAAGCACAGAGAGAAAAAAAGATCTCTAGGAATGAAGGAATATTAAGAGAACTATGTGATGAATCCAAAAGGAACAATATTCGCATTATAGGGGTACCAGAAGAAGAAAAGAGAGAAAAAGGAATAGAAAGTGTCTTTGAGGAGGTAATTGATGAAAACTTCCCAAATCTGGGGAAGGAGATAGTCTCTCAGGCCATGGAAGTGCATAGATCTCCCAACACAAGGGACCCAAGGAAGACAACATCAAGACATATAATGATTAAAATGGCAAAGATCAAGGATAAGGACAGACTATTCAAAGCAGCCAGAGAGAGAAAAAAGATTACATGCAAAAGAAAACCAATCAGGCTATAATCAGACTTCTTATCAGAAACCTTACAGGCCAGAAGGGAGTGGCATGATATACTTAATGCAATGAAACAGAAGGGACTTAAACCAAGAATACGTTATCTGGCAAGATTATCATTTAAATTTGAAGGAGCGATTAAACAATTTCCAGATAAGCAAAAGATGAGAGAATTTACCTCCCACAAACCATCTCTACAATGTATTTTGGAGGGATTGCTATAGATGGAAGTGTTTCCAAGGCTAAATAGCTGTCACCAGAGGAAATAAAACCACAGTAAAGAAAGTAGAACAATTAATTACTAAGCAGATGCAAAGTCAAATCAACTACCCCCAAAGTCAGTCAAGGGATAGACAAAGACTACAGAATATGATACCTATATATAAAGCATGGAGGAGGAAGGAAACAGAGGAAGAAAAAAAGAACCTTTAGATTGTGTTTGCAATAGGATACTAAGTGATTTAAATTAGGCTGTTAGGTAGTAAGGAAGTTAACCTTGAACCTTTGGTAACCCCGAATCTAAAGCATACAATTGCAATAAGAACATACCTATCGCTAATCACCCTAAATGTAAATGGTCTGAATGTACCAATCAAAAGACAGAGAGTCACTGAATGGGTAAAAAAAACAAGACCCATCTATATGCTGCCTACAAGACTCACTTCAATCCCGAAGACATACACAGACTAAAAGTGAAGGGATGGAAAATGGTATTTCATTCAAATAATAGGGAGAAAAAAGAAGGAGTTGCAGTACTGGTATCAGACAAAATACACTTCAAAACAAAGAAAGTAACAAGGCACAAAGAAGGACATTACATAATGATAAAGGGGTCAGTCCAACAAGAGGATATAACCATTATAGATACCTATGCACCCAACACAGGAGCACCTACATATGTGAAACAAATACTAACAGAATTAAAGGGGGAAATAGAATGCAATTCATTAATTTTAGGAGACTTCAATATACCACTCACTCCAAAGGACAGATCAACCAGACAGAAAATAAGGAGACAGAGGCACTGAACAACACATTAGAACAGATAGACATAACAGACATCTACAAAACACCACTCAAGAGCAGCAGGATACACATTCTTCTCAAGTGCACATGGAACATTTTCAAGAACTGATCATATATTAGGCCACAAAAAGAGCCTCAGTAAGTTAAAAAATACTGAAATTGTACCAACCAGCTTCTCAGACCACAATGGTATGAAACTAGAAATAAATTACAAAAAAGAAAGCGAAAAACCCCACAAACACATGGAGGCTTAACAACATGCACATTGGAAGAAGTGCTTTTGACTACTGGTATGGCATGAGTGGGAAAGACAAGGTTGGAAAGATAAGGAAAAGTCATAATATAAAGGATAGATTTGAAAGGGGCAAGACTAGAGTCAGGAAGAACAGTTAAAAGCCCATTTTACAACAATGGAATATTATTCAGCCATAAAAAGGAATTGAAATTCTCACATATAGCAGCATCATGGATGAACCCTAAAGATTTAATGCTAAGTGAACCAGAGACAAAAGGACAAATATGGTATGATTCCATTTATTAGAGGTACCTAAAAGAGGTAAATTCATAGAGAAAGACAGTAAAAAAAAGGTTACCAGGAATGGAGGATGGGGAACTGAGGAACTATTGTTTAACCAGTACAGAGTTTCTGCTTGGGATGATGAAAGTTTTGGAAACTGGACAGTTTTCTGTCCTTGTTACTTCCTTTGTTTTGAAGTCTATTTTGTCTGATACCAGTACTGCATTTCTCCCTATTATTTGTATGAAATATCACAATTACACAACACTGTGAATGTACTTAATGCCACTAAATTTTATACTTAAAATAGTTAAACAGGTACATATTATATTATATATATTTTTACCACAATAAAAAAACAGGCTAATAGCCACAGCAATAAGACAAATCAAAGAAATAAAAGGTATCCAAATTGGTAAGGAAGAAATTAAACTCTCACTACTTGCAGATGACATGATATTATACATAGAAAACCCTAAAGAATCCACTCCAAAACTACTAGAACTAATAACTGAACTCAGCTAAGTTGCCGGACACAAAATTAATACACAGAAATCTGTTGCATTCCTATGTACTAACAATGAACTAGGAGAAAGAGAAATCAGGAAAACAATTCCATTTACAATTGCATCCAAAAGAATAAAATACCTAGGAATAAACCTAACCAAGGAAGTGAAAGACCTTTACTCAGAAAACTACAAGACACTCATGAGAGAAATTAAAGAAGACACCAAAAAATGGAAATCTATCTTGTGCTCATGGACAGGAAGAATTAATATTGTCAAAATGGTCATCCTGCCCAAAGCAATTTACAGATTCAATGCAATCCCTATCAAAATACTAACAGCATTCTTCAATGAACCAGAACAACTAGTTCTAAAATTCATATGGAGCCACAAAAGACCCTGAATAGCCAAAGCAATCCTGAGAAAGAAGAACAAAGCTGGGGGGATTAGGCTCCCTGACTTCAAGCTCTACTACAAAGTCAAAGTAATCAAAACAATTTGGTGTTGGCACAAGAACAGACCCATCAATCAATGGAACAGAATAGAGAGCCCAGATATAAACCCAAGCATATACGGTCAACTAATACACAATAAAGGTGCCATTAATATACAATGGGGAAAAGGCTCTTCAACAACTGATGCTGGGAAAACTGGAGAGCTACATGCAGGAGAATGAAACTGGATTACTGTCTAACCCCAAACTCGAAATGGATCAAACACATAAATGTAAATAATGAAACCATAAAACCCTTAGAAGAAAACATAGGCAAACATCTCCTCAATATAAACATGAGCAACTTTTTCCTGAACGCATCTCCTTGGGCAAGGGAAACAAAAGCAAAAATGAACAAACAGGACTACATCAAGCTAAAAAGCTTCTGTACAGCAAAGGACACCATCAGTAGAAGAACAAAAAGGCATCCTACAGTATGGGAGAATATATTCATAAATGACATATCCAATTAAGGATTAACATCCAAAATATATAAAGAACTCACACACCTCAACACCCAAAAAGCAAATAAACAGATTAAAAAATGGGCGGAGGATATGAACAGACACTTCTACAAAGAAATTCAGATGGCCAACAGGCACATGAAAAGATGCTCCACATCACTAATAATCATGGAAATGTATATTAAAACCACAGTGAGATATCACCTCATACCAGTTAGGATGGCCAACATCGAAAATACTAGGAACAACAAATGCTGGTGAGGATGTGGAGCGAGGGGAACCCTCCTACACTGCTGGTGGGAATGTAAATTAGTTCAACCATCGTGGAAAGCAATATGGAGGTTCCTCAAAAAACTCAAAATAGAAATACCATTTGACCCAGGAATTCCACTCCTAGGAATTTATCCTAAGAATGCAGGATCCTACATTCAAAAAGACATACGCACCCCTATGTTTATTGCAGTACTATTTACAATAGCCAAGAAATGGAAGCAACCTAAGTGTCCATCAGTAGATGAATGGATAAAGAAGATGTAGTACATATACACAATGGAATACTATTCAGCCATAAGAAGAAAACAAATCCTACCATTTACAACAACATGGATGGAGCTAGAGGGTATTGTGCTCAGTGAAATAAGCCAGGCAGAAAAAGACAAATACCAAATGATTTCCTTCATTTGTAGAGTACAACAACGAAGCAAAACTGAAAGAACAAAACAACAGCAGAGTCACAGACTCCAAGAAGTGACTAGCGGTTAACAAAGGGAAGGGGTGGGGGAGGGTAGCTGGAGAGGGAGTGAGAAGGGAATTGAGGGGTAATATGATCAGTACACATGGTGTGGGCGGGTCACAGGAAAGACAGTGTAGCACAGAGAAAACAAGTAGTGACTGTATGGCATCTTACTACACTGACGGACAGTGACTTTAATGGGATATGGGGGGGACTTGATAATATGGGTGAATGTAGTAACCCCAATGTTTTTCATGTGAAATCTTCTTAAGAGTGTGTATGAATGATACCTTAATAAAAATAAGGAAATTGCAAAAACAGACTTAGTGATTGACTGAATGTGGGGTAAGGAAAACATAACACCTGAGTTTCTGTTAAAGAGGAATGGCATTATTAGTTTCTTTTATACATAAAAGGCCCAGAAATACAAAGTAATTTGTCCAAAGTCATAGACTATAAATAGCAGAATTGGAACTTGAACATCAGCCTCCTTGTTCACCTTAGGTACTCTTTCCACTACAACACATCAAGAAAGAATAATATCTTATATTTGTATAGCACTCTATAATTTACAAAGTGCTTTCACATACATTATTTCACTCAGTGTTCTTAACAACCTATCAGTTAGACAGGACAGGCAGGCATCATTATCATTTGACCATTGAGTATAGTTAGAGTAAGAAAATTGACACAACTACTTAAGATCCCCAGACAAAGATCTAATTTTCATCTGTTGGATTATAGGAGAGCCTTAAGGTGGGAAGTGAGACTCCAAGTGATGGATTTGGGATGGCTGGTGCACATAGTAGATATTAAGGGGAGAAAAGGGCTAGAAATAGAGGTGGTCTGGGTAAGTTTCAGGGCTACCATATTGCATAACTACATGTCATAATTTTTACAGGCTAACAGTAGGATTGCTGCTCCCTGGAGATGTGGAGTAAGACAACAGCCATGTATTGAATAAAGTAGGAGTCAACAACCTGCAGATCAGGATCTACTGGTAGATCTAGAAACCTTGCCTCACGGACCTCTAACCAAGCTGGCTCCCAATAATGTCTTATCCTCTCTGCTACACCCCCTTTCTGCCACATGTTCCAGCTGATATTCCCAGAGTGAAGAGGAAAAAGTACAGCTAGAAACTACTGCTCAGGGACTACCATGTCTGTAACTGTCCTGATCTCAAGACTCAGATTAACTGAAGGTCCTCCATATGATAAGGTTGGAGATCACCATAATAAAGGACTGGGAGGACAAGAAGGAACTAGTGGTTACCAAAGGGGAGGGGTTGGGGAGGACGGGTGGGGAGGGTGGGAGAAGGGGATTGAGGGGTATTATGTTTAGTACACATAGTGTGGGGGATCAAGGGGAAAACAGTGTAGCACAGAGAAGGCAAATAGTGAAATCTGTGGCATCTTACTACACTGATGGACAGTGATTGCATTGGGGTGTGGGTGGGGACTTGATAATGTGGGTAAATGTAGTAACCACATTGTTTTTTCATGTGAAACCTTCATAAGAGTGTATATCAGTAATACCTTAATAAAAATAAATAAATAAATAAAATGAGAAAAAAAATAAAGGATTGGAGGGACAAAAATGGTCTCATGTGACCATTTCTACTTGTGTAGTGGAAAAAAATTCTAAAAAGTGTCAGGATAATCCTGTTAAACCTTCTTCGAACATGATCGTACTCACATTAACTAGAAATGTAACAAGAGTAAAAAGGCAGGTCATAACAGGCATTCATTTGGCAATCCATTCACGGCTTAAGCCAAATTAAGAGAATACTAACAGATTATAAACAAAATTTACTATATAAATTTCTGAGCAAATTGTGTTTCGGTACAACACAAAACTAGGACACAAATGGTCTGTGCAGATGCTTCAAATACAGAAGATAATCTAAAACTGACCAGATGCTTCATCTGTAGAACAGGACCTAAAACTAGCACTGGTAGTCCTCAAATGGCCAAGTCAAATAACTGCAGTTAAGAGTCCCTGCCTCATATTTCAACAAAGGAAACACACTATTCTTACAGAAACACAACTGAAAAGAATGGCTAGGTAAATGTACTCTGCTTTGCTTGAAGATATCTCTGATGGCATTCTACCACCCATCACAAACTATATTTCTTTCTCTTCCCTTGCCTAACCCCCTTCTACATCTCCCAACTTCTCCTTAAGACTTCTCACTGCAACTTGATGTGCACATTGCTCTCTAGAGTTACTTCAAGCTACTAGGGTTACTGACCCCAGCTACTCCGCATAAGTATCACTGTCTGTATAGTTGTGTCACTAAGAAAATTCAATACAAAATTTAAACTCAGGAAACAAATTAGAGTGGAGACGGGATCAAATTGAGGCAGTGTGACTCCAAAGCCCATGCTCCTAACCCTCTCCAAAACAGCATATACAAAGGAATTTACGACAGATTAAATAGCTGTTCAAAGCATTCAAAAAATGGCTGTATTGGAAAACTCAGTCCTCCCTCTGTTGTTCTTCCATTACACTCACAATACTTCTGACACCAGATATGTGGGGAGTGGTTTCCACCACCAAGCAATTCTCAGTGCCACCAGCTGAGTGTCCTACAATTTAACTCAATTCTGACATTATCTACCTGGAGATGTGGTCAGATTCCACAGGGGAAGGGCTCAGTCTCACAACACTGTTGCCACCCTACTTCCCACAGACTTAAATAGCTGTTCAAGACATTCGAAAGATGGCCCACAACTATCACTTTCAATACTCCTCCCCAACATAAAATCTCTACTACCATCAGGCAAGTGCTAGCACTGCCATTCAGCCCTTGCTTGCCATTTCTTTCTATGCCTTTGTTTAGACTAGTCTCCTCACCTAGAATGTTCTCTTCCACATAGTTAAATCCTATCACCCCACTCATCTGTAAACTCCACAAAAGCAGCACCACATTTGTTGTGTTTACTCTCATATCCCCAGGGCCATGCATGCACATGATAGCTACTCAAATAATTGCTGAGTGAGTAAATGAACCCAAGTCCCATCCCCTCCATTAAAAACATGTCAAATACTCAGACCCACTTTCTTTTTGAATTCTGAAAAATCCTTGGAATCAGCATCATAGATTAGTACCCAATTTCTCTGTAATTGTTTGGCATGAGTCTTCTTTCTCTGGCTAGACATTGCATCATATGCCTTATGCTTCTCTGTATATCTTACAGGGCCTATATAAACACTAGATATACAATTATTAGTTGGAGTGCTGATGTAATTTATGAAAATTCAACTTACATACAACTTTGTAAGAATGCCACTATTTTGATGGTAGGTTAGACATGCATAAAGCCTTTTCCATTGCCTACATTGTATATTTCAGAAACCATTCAGTACAAGTATGGTTCAGCATTTGGCAATTAGTGAAATAATCCAGAAAATCTCAATGGCCAGAGTCTGTGGCTCACAAATTATGCATGCAGACTGTTACAAGTTTTCTTGGCAAAGAAGAAGAATGAGTACATCAGGATGATTTGACTTGCTAGCTAGCTATCATAGTTCTCATAGTTCTGAGATGTGATATTAGCACACTGTAGGTGTGCTGTAGGCTATCGTGCCCTCCCAATCTGAGTCTTCCATTTACTGTGGTGCAGTTTAGAAATTAAATATTCCTTGCAGGAACTGATTGATTTGCATATTCCTCTGTAGCAATTTTATAGTACATTTATAAATTTTCTATACTAAATTTATAGTACAGCAAAACTATAATTTACAGTATTATATAAGTTGCTAAAACTACTTTCACAGTAAATAATATATTAAAAGAATAATAGTAATAAAACTTTGTGTGTTTACTACCTGCCAGGCACTGCTCTTAAGGCTGTATATGTATTAACTCATTGACAGTTCTATGAGGTAGGTACTGTTATTGTCCCGATTTTAGAAATTTGAAGGAGCTGAAGCACAAAGGTAAGAAATCTGCCCAGAGTCATACAAGTAGTAAGTAGAGGAGCTGGGATCCCAACCCAGACAGTCTGGCACCAGAGCTCACATTCTTAAAACTACATTATACTGCCTCCCCAAAACTGTACATCACAACACAATGGTGAAGTTAGGATGTCTTGAAATTATCAAGAGAATAATATCCAGTAGTCCAGAAAATTAACCAGCAATGTTCCAATTTAAGCTTGCTTATCAACTTTTACTATATGTTCTTTTAGTACGGTTTAAATTCTAAACCTGGTATAAATATCAAAGTCTAGCTAAGTTCATAGATATGTTTACTGCAAAGATAAAAAAGCACATGCGGACCATTTCTTTTCTCTCCCTGGGAGACTGAGAATACAAATAAACTAAGACCAACACCATTTTAAACATTAAGTCCCTTAGCATATCTTTATATAATCTAATTAAGCTAAAAACAAAACTATGGGTGCTTATTTTTGAATTTAGTTTGAAAGTACCAAGGAAATTTTGGTCGGCCAATACTTTAATTTTTAATCATCAAATCAATTTTCCCATTGACCCTTTCAAAGAAGATAAATGAGTGTTTCTCTCTTTAGGACACATAAGGAACTTAATTCCAAAAAACCTAATTTTGCACAAATGTGTATTACTTTAAAAAAATACAGTTCCCTTATGTTAGGTAAGAGCATAGGTTCGAAAGCCAGACTAACTGGCTTTAAATCTCAGTGTAGCCACTTGCTAAGTCTAGGAATAAATGTTGGTCCTAGAAGGAATATGTCAGCTCTCACCAAAGTGCAAATAACAGACAATACCAGATTTGTTTTTTCACTCCACACAGGAACAATTCTAGTCTCCTTCACTTAGATGCACCCAAAAAAAAAAAATAGTGAAAGATTCAAGATGCCATGACTTACCACTTGCCATAAAGTTAAGAAACAGGAATTTGTGGGTTACTTTTGTAATAATTTGTAATTAATAATAATTTTTGTAATAAAACTCTTAGGTAATCCTAATCACACCCTGACACTCAAGGTCAAATAACATACTGTACTAAATAAATTATTCCTTTATCCATCATCATACAATGAATTTAAGGCTTTAAAACTATATGAAGACTACCTAGGCTTTTATGATTAAAATTAACATTGTCATCACCTAGTTAGAAAAAAATGAGCTAGATACAACATTTCACTTTAGATGGACAATGCTTGAAGACATATGACACCAATCTGCTAATAATCAAAAAGCACTTACAATTGTGATTAGAAATTAATACCAGGGTTTTGTATTAAAAAGTGTTATTTAGAATTAGTAAAATAAGAAAAAGCATTTATTGTCCCAAATGAAACTAGGTGTATACAATAACTTAATATTAGTGTTTTAATTACATAATGAAAATATTTATTAATCAATATAGTGTATATTAATGCTATTAGATTACTAATATTTAATACTATTAGATTAATAATTAACTTAATAACTCAATTAGAATTCTTAGAGCACATAATCTTATCATCACCAAAAAAATTATACCTTCTCTTCCCACCATGTAAGTGCAAGGATCAACAAAGGAGATTACACTTAGAACTCTAGACAACTAAGCTCTTTATAGGCTTTTGTTAGTTCAAGCATCAGCTTTTTTTTTATTAAGGTATCATTGATAGACACTCTTATGAAGGTTTCACATGAAAAACAATGTGGTTACTACATTCACCCATATTATCGAGTCCCCCACACACACCCCATTGGAGTCACTGTCCATCAGTGTAGTTAGATGCCACAGAGTCACTACTTGTCTTCTCTGTCAAGCATCAACTCTTAAGTGTCTTCATGACACCAGAGGTTAACTACAAATTTATCCTAAATTGTCCTGAGAATTTTCTTTAGAGGACTCTCCATTGTGGAAATTTTTTCTCTCTGTTTTTATATCTCTATTGACAGTTTTTCAGTTCTTAACAGAAGCCCTCTTAATGCTACCTTCTCCTGAGTAGCAGGTAGCAAGCTTCAGGTGAACATTCAAGACAGCAGAAACCATTTTCATCACAATTCAAAGAAGTACACAGTGCTCTGCAAACTCAGGTGGGAGTAGGAAAGGGAAGTAATTCCAGTATTATTCCCTCCCTATCTGCTTTGGTTCAGACATCAAATGTACAAGCAGGATCAGCAGCAATGACAACATAAAACACTTAATTTTTTACAAACAAAATCAGCTACGGTAAATGATCAGGCTAAAAAAAATTTTCCTAAGATGTGATTACCTAAGAATACCCAGTTATTTCAATTAGTAAATTGTTAAAATGCACTCCTGATTATAGGTCTGGAAAACTGGCCTTCTATACTAGAGAATTATGAAGTAAAAGTAAGTTAAAAGAAATTAAACTCTTGAGCCATAGCTGTATAATTCTAACTGTGAACAGAAAACATGGGACAAAGTGCAACTAATTGGCTCAAAACAGGGATATTTTATCCTCATTTCCTTCAGGGAAAGAAGTTATCTGAAAACTGATGTAATCTACCAATATCCCACACATTGAGCCCTCAGAAATGAAGAAATCACTTCAGTTTTCTAACAGTGCTGGAGAAACTAGGAACATATTTATGAAACCAGAAACATCTTACCCTTTCACTTTCATGAAACACATTCTAAAGATACAATGATACTTTTCCTACCATATTATCTCAGCAAGAAAGTAAGCAAGTTATATCACATTAAATCACCCTGAAGTCTGAGATTTAAATCATAACTGAAAAAAATGATTGCTAGGATGGTAAATTGAACTGACACAGGCCTAACTGTTGCCGTCTCCCCCACCCAACTCCTCCCACCCGATCTTGATTTATTTCCTAAGAAAAGATTACTGTTTAAAAACAAAACTCTGTAAAACCTTTAAACACTGTGCTGCCTTTAACAAAGACAAGTAAAGGGAATTTTGAGACAAAACTTCCAAATATTATTCTCATCTAAGCCAGTGCCTATATTACCTCAGACAAATCTCTCCTCACGATTTACATTTCCAAGGGGCAAATGAAGATTATTTTCACTCATTGGGATGTTAAAAGTCTTGATTAAAGTTTGTGAAGCATTTAAAAATATATAGAAGCACTTCTAATGTGTAATTTATAGAAAGGAATGTATTGCCTTCGAGACTTCACAGAAGTAAAGACTGTAATGCGTTAGTTGGGGTTATTTTTGTTCGCTCTCTTGCTCTCATTTTCAAAAAATTTTATCTCTTCTGCTTGCGTTCAAAGAAAAACACCTTCTACATTAGAGACCAGAGATGTTAACCTATCCTTTAGAAGGACTAATGTTTAATCTAACCCTACCTAGAGGCCAATAATCAAGGTATTTTTAAGACTTTGATTGGAAAGAGAATAATTTCTATCAGGTTTAACGAGCACCAGTAGAAAAATCAATTTGGAGAAGAGGAAATGAAGAAATTCCTTGTGGAAAACCTGGACCAGCTTCTGGCTTTAGACTATGTTGTTAATTGTTCCTCACAATTTAAAAAATGATTCCAAATTATATTTAAGACACAACACTCAAACAGAATTAAAGTATAACAAGCTGTACTTTGTTCTCTTTTAGGTATGACTTTACATCAGATTTCAATCTTATGCATTAACAGTTTTTGTCATTTATGTATTTTTTCTCTATACAAGCTTTCTTATTGGCTAGAAGATAGTTGGATATGTTTGTAAGATTATCAACTTTGTATTCTATGTATTTTTTTCTTTTACCAGTGACATCTTGGAAGATGTGGCTGTGTTAGAAATAGGAATGTTGACATACAGTGCTGTTGGATGTCCTGCATCTTTCCAGCACCCCAAGCCTTTGCTCACATTATTTCTTCTACCTGGGCTGCCCTACCCTACCTCCATTCCTGCAAAGCTAAATCCTAGCCATTTTCCAAGGCCCTGCTCAAATGCTCCCATCCGTGCACTCTCATAACACTTTCTGTTTCTAATACACAACGTTACTGAGATTAAAAGGATGTATCTGTCTTTCCTATTACATTGTGAGAACCTCACACACACACACACACACATACACACATATAAACCCTCTCATGTCACGACTGCAGACACAAGTTTGAAAGATAAAAAATAAAATCTCAGTTCAAAACATCCTAAAAGCATGGGATAAGCAGCCCAGTTATTCAATCAGTGGGGCTGCTAGAACTCACTTGAACTCAACAAGATAAACTCTCCTGAGGCCAGGGACTCTCCTATTTCTTGTGTATACCTCCTACCACTCCCTACACCTCAGTACCACCTAATTCAATGTTCTGCACACATTAAGTCTCAATACAAAGCCATACCACTGCAGTCCTGAAGAGGCTGTAATTAAAACAAAGATTTTGAAAAATACTAACTTATAAAACAATGAAAGAGTTGTCGGTGCTTAGGATAATCTCAGCGTCTACAACAAAAAGTGTTAAAGGTAAAGATTCCACAAAGTGCGGCAAGTATGGAGAGTAACTTCACTGGCAAGGGGACAAATGAACAAAATGACATGGAAACAAGAGTGTTCGCTCTCAGTTTAGCTTACGCTCCCACAGAGAAGCAAGAAGCAAAATATCTAATTGTTTTACATTATTTCTTTACTAATGGTGACCTGATCAGTCCATGTGACTTCCAATACCGGACACAAACCTTGTATTTTCAATTAATTATGTAATACAGACCACGGATGATCAGGACACATCCCCAGGAGGGTACAAGAAAGTGACACTGTCAGGAGCTCATCTCCCCTCCCCTATCCCCATGAGTGTGGTAAATAACCTGATTTATGAAGAAGTGAGAGCTTGGAGACTGTCCCAGATTAACATCACCTTTTCGCCACGCTCGGCAGTACAGACTGACAGGACAGAACACCTCCCCAGTAAAAGGGGATGACGGGAAGCCGAGAGGATTTACCTGGCTCTTTTATCCTACGGTTAAACCTCCAGCCCTACGCAGCCCGTGGCAGCGACAAATCCACGCGAACAGGCTCCAGTCTCCCCGTCGGGGCGGCTGGCGGCGGGGGCGACGGCGGCGGCGGGGGTGACGGCGCGGGGCGGCAACTCCTCCCTCCGCTTCTTCTCTTCCTCCACCCACCACCGCAAGGCGGGCAGCTTTTACTCCTCCCTCCTTCTCTACCCCCACTTCCGGGCGATACCCACCCGGAAGCCGGGGCGGGCCAGGCCGGCGGAGGCGCGCGTCACGTGCAAGGAAAGCGAGTACTGGAGTCGAGCGTCTTCCGCCTCCTGCTGCCTCTGGGCCGACGTGCAGCCTCGGGCGGAAGGAAATCTGCCTCTAGGGAGCTACCGCGAGGTCCCGCCCCCAGCCCCCCTTCACGCCCGTTACCAAAAACAAAACAAATACATCCCTCCAAAACCCGTGTCATCTGTGGTTTCCTAACGTCAAGGCAGTTAGTACCATAGAGTTCCCTGTAAATCACATTCTACATAGTTTAATCTTTCCCAGTATGAAATCAACGTGCTTGTTAGAATGGTAGCCTACCTCCAGATGCCAATGCCAGAATTATAAACTTGTCCTCATTCCTCCATTGAAAAATGATCTCAAATTCTTAACTCCTATCTTTTAATTCATGATTTTAAGTTAATAGTCTTTATGTGTTGGAGTTGAGGCAGTGATTTCACCGCACACACTTCGCAATCTCCATTTCAAGCTCTGAACCACTTCCCATTTCGTCATTCATTCATTCGTCCACCGTCTTAAAAAACCTAGAGGATTCCAAAGACGCAAATACTAGATTATCTATATGAGTTTGGATAGAAATGAGATGCATAATATGTAGTAACACAATACAGTAAATAAGTGGTACAGAAAGAATTTGAGAGAAATGTTTTTATTCCTTTCCATTCTGACACTTTAAAAAGGTGCAAAATCCTAAGATATTTTAAATTATGAACAGTAAGAGGGAGAGGATCCATCTCATTCATTTTGAAGCTGGTCTTCTCGTATTTCCTTTCATTAAATATCTGTCACAAGATGTGGGGGAAAATATCACCGAATTATTTATATTTTCAACCGCAACCATCTGAACTGTTCCCATACAAATCAAGTCTAATGTGGTAAAACTCACAAACAGTACCCAAAATACAAATGTTAACATTTGTAAAAGGCTTAGAAAAGTGGCATGCATTAAGCATATTTAAGTGTTAAATAACTTCCATCCTACCTGTTGTCAAATTCCTATTAAGCCTTGACAGGTAACACTTAAAATTAGTCACAGATCTAAATTTTACACCTACAATAAAGTGTTTCAGAAAGAAATGTTCCTCCCCACTCTATACCCAACCACACGAATTAGCTTCTGGAATCCTTACGTTACAGGACCTTAAACTGTAGTTGTCAATGTGCACAACCTTAACTATTAAGATACAAATTCAGCCCTAAATTTAAAATCTTATCGTATCTTGTGAATTTTAGATGGTTTTAAAATGGGCTTCCAATTATCAGTGAGCTGGCTTTTAACCACAATATTAACACTGCATTACGCTTTCAAAGAATATAACTGTAAGGCAGAAACCAAAAATAAAGCCTTATCAGAAGACTATCAAATCTACTAGTTTTTATGTAGTTTATCATATGAGCTGCAAGATCCTCCACCATACACACCCTCAGTCAGTTTCCCTCACTAGAACATTGATCTTTACATGCATCACCCCTGCACCCGCTTTTCAATGCACAAACATATCAACACTTTCTTACAAATACTATATTAACTGAGCTTTCACATAGAATGTCTTCAAGAAGTAATCAGGTTTTCTGGTGTCAAACACATTGTAGTTGCCCCTAAAATGCTTATTAAGTGGCATTAGTATCTCCGATAAAGCTAATAGTCACAAAGGTAAGAACTCGGTATTTGTGCCTCTACAACTTCCGCAGTACCTAGTTCTAAATAAATTTAATGAATTTCAAAGAACAGAATACATGCATTAATTGTTTAAGGAAATTAAGAATGTGATTTATGCCATTCACCGTAACTTAAAATACTTCATAGCAACCCAATAAATAACATCTAAAGAATTGGCAATGCTTCTAAAGTCACTTACCTACATTCATCAGACATAAAAAATATTTTTTTATAGGAAACTAACTTGAGAACTTTCCCACTCTAGTTATTATTAAAACAGCCTCTAGTGATGCGTTATAGGGTAAGTTGACTGCATTTATGAGAGGATAAAACTTTGAATACTAAGAAAGCTGCAAGGTCAGATTATTGTAATGGCACAAAATAAACTACAGCTTCATTTCTGGTAGTTTTAGAAATAGTCATCAGGACAAGATTAACTACAAACTCATTTTAAAAGTTTGTTCAAAGATGCCTACTACCACCACCAGATTTTATCACACAAAGCTGTATATACTGGCAAATGGACATTTTTAAATGTTATACATATTTCTTTTTGCCTATTAGAATAGCTGACAATTATCATTTACCTGACAGAAGTGGTACAAATCATACTGAAAATTACCTCCAGTCCTTAGAAATCCTCAGTGTCAATCAGTAATGAAAAGGTAAGTAATCTAATGAAAGGTCGAAACTCCCTTAGGCATGTTTATTTTGCTTAATCACATGTCAGTTACATGCATTTAAATACTTTAGTCCTATCTCAACATTCTAAATATGATATAAAGTGTTCATTTAAGTTTTATCAAGAAGTGGCACTACTGTTAACAGTTGACCCTTGAACACGGAAATTGGAGTACTGACCCATTCCGCAGCTGAAATGCCACAACTATTGACTCCCAAAACACTTAATGGCCCACTATTGACCAGAATCCTTATGGATTAAGTCAATGAACACTTACTTTGTATGTTACATTTATCAAATACTGTATTATGATAAAGCCAGAGAAAAAGTTTTTTCAAATTGTTGCAATCTCCAAAAACTTTTCCAAAGTATGGAAAAAAAAATCCACATATAAGTGGATCTTCCTAGGTCAAACCTATGTTGTTTAAGGGTCAACTGCAGTTTCTAATCTTGCAACCTACTTATTTTGAAATGAAATTCAAATCACTTGGCCTACTCAAAACATTTAATTATTGGCTCTGGTACCTTTAATGAGAAAACAAGACATATTGCCATGAAAACAGTCTTCTAGCATTTTGTGTAAAAACTTGCCAAATGTTTAATTATAAATGCTTAACTATATCAGGTAAATTTGGAGATTCCTAAAAGCCACTTACCTGAGAGTATCA
Source organism: Phataginus tricuspis (assembly GCA_029783875.1). Lineage (NCBI taxonomy): Eukaryota > Metazoa > Chordata > Mammalia > Pholidota > Manidae > Phataginus > Phataginus tricuspis. The sequence continues at coordinate 59,774,355 of JAQQAC010016209.1, read as the reverse complement.
GGTTAATTTTAGAAATCTCTAATTTAGCTAATACAGGTAGGTTCCTCAGCTGCAATTCCATTTTCTGCTTACTTGAGCAGTATCAACAAACTACTACATACAGCTTTTTACAGCCACCAGCCAAGTAATGAAAACACATGGTGTAATATCATGTTTTCCCCAGTCTTACACATAAAATCCAGTATCATACTGAGTTCAGAACAATCCAAATCCAAAAGTTGGTATAATTACAGAACGCCAATAGCAGAGGTTACTGATAGTAGTTAGGTAAAGGAAAATAAACTCTATTTGTCAAATTCTTTGGTAACATCATAAACATCCCAAATAAATACATAGAAAAATCTAAAATTCTAGGATAAATGTGCCAAGGAAGCCAGGGAGCCAGCTAGTCTTCAGACATCCTACATGTTATTTTGATAGGACCACTCTTCCCTTGTGTCTGGTGACACCATAATTTTTCTTGGCAGGAGTGAAAAGGACTTAGTAATGCCAATTCCAAAAATAAACATAATCGAGAGGTATAAAACAGTAGGCATAACCAAAATCTGGACACTAATTTTTTAGCTCATAACTCTGTCATCAGCTATTCATGAATTATAATTTCAGCCTACTATAAGGTCAACTTCTAGGTGTAGCCAAGTTCTCTTCTCAAACTACCTCATAGAGAAAAGTATTTAAGAAGTAGAGTGTTTTGACTTTAATATTAAAACAAAGGTTGAATAAATGAAAAGTGATCAACCTTGGTTTCATTTACAAAAGAAACAAACCTGCAATGAAGGTTTCAAATGTTTTATTTCTTCAATCATGCCATATTTTAATGAGTACACAGTGCTTTTAGTTGGCATCAATTATGAGTTGATTTTGAAACAATTCAGTATTATACCAGCTGGGATGATTACTGATCTCTCCATTCCTTTGGGGTGACTCTGCCAACAGGGGACAGGTTCCATTCTATTCCAATTTGTGTTGCTGTCTGGAAGAATTAAAATGCTGTCAGTTATATATGTGTAAACAAGAGTCCACTCTCCCTTGGAGTTTATTTCTTAAAAGTGACAAAGGTATTCTGCTTTATAGGTTAAAAACACACATAAACCCACCTGGGACATAGTGCCCTCTATGTAGGCCAAACCTAATTGCTGCGCTAATTCTCTAGAGCAGTGCTAGTCAGTAGAACTTCCTGATATGAAGGAAATGTTCTATATCTGTACTGTCCAAGAGAGTACCCACTAGCCACATATGGCTACTGAGCAACTGAAATGTGCCTACTTTGACTAAAGACTGAATTTTTAATTCTACTGAATTCAAATTTATATTTCACATTTTTGTACTACCTCCTCAAAATGTTGCTTCACTCAACCACAACTATGTAAAGAGCACTTTTGTAATATCTCTTCAAGGACCACTTCACCTCCACAAGTGCCCAATCACACATTTGTTCAACATTTGTTTACTCTTCTAATTAAGTACACACACTTATTTTAACATTATATCTGATTACAGGAATACCAAAAGAAGGAAAAATGCCTATTAATAAAGTATCTTTGTTTATTAAAGCAAATGTTGATTCATATATTTTAAGATCAACTTATATTAGTTATTGTAACTTCAAGACTCCCACTTTTAACTAGCAAGTACAGTGACTGGTAAGTAAACTAAACTACTGAAAAAAACTCACTTTACATCTCATCCATCAGAAATATTATATACTCAGCTCTTGAGGGCAGAATTTTAGAAGAAAAACTCACTAAGTGAAGGAAGCTGACCCAAGATGGTGAAAACCCTGGAAACCATGTAACAAAAAATGACTGACAGAACTAAGGATGTGTTTAATTTGTCATGTCCAAGAGACATGGCAGCAACTTTCTGGTAGCTAATGGTTGCTTCATGGAAATGGGATCAGAATTTTTGTTACAATGGAATGATGGGTAGAAAATGAAAGACACAGATATTAACACAACATAAGATCCTTTTAACAGCTACACAATCCAAATGTCATGTAGTAAGTAACTTGTTACTGGGAATATTAAGAACAGATGATGGATGAATGCTGAGTGTTGAAGAAGAAATTCCTGTACTGGGGGGATGATTAAATTAGAAAATCTCTAGAGTTCCTCTTAACTAGAAATGTGTACTACTGTGTGAAAACATTTTGAATATATGAGCTAAACAGGAAAGAAAACATCTAAAACAGAAATTATCAATCAATAGTACTTACATATGCCCATACAGCAATGCAGAAAGTGGCTCCGCTAGCTAGTACAGCATTACCGTATTTGTCATGGAAATCAGGTGTCCATTTCTGGTGGCTCTGCCTTGCCACTGTTCGCTGGATGCTTCGAACTTAAAGAAAAAGAAGAGAAAGGAATATAGGAGCATATCTATCAATTATCAGGAAAAGAGAACGTAATTGATACTGCCAGTCAGAAAAGCAAAGGAAGTTAACTTTACAGTTTTATGCAGTTCAATAAATGTTGAAACGTACTTTGACACACATCAAAAGTAAGATGAATTGACAGATAGATTGATATGTGATAATTCTAACAAATATAGCAAAATGTTAATTGTGGAATCTATGTGGTGGGTATTCATCATACAATTTTTAAAAGTTTTCTGTATGTCTGAAAGTTTCCATAATAAAATGCTGGGGAAAAACAAAGAACAGGTGATTTCTTTGTTGTTGTTGTTGTTCTGTCAGCAACGTTCACTGAAAACCAGTATTTGTATAACCTCTGGAAGTTGGCTCCTATTCATTAATTTGAATATTTATGACTTAAATTATCATTCCAGTTTACTTAGCACGGCTCAACAATTTAAACATAAAAGGACTCAAAATGAACTGCAAAGTAAAGCACACTAAATGTTTAGGACCTTAAAATTATTTTAAAAAACCTCCAAAAACTAATCTGTTTTTTAAAACAATTACTAATGAATACAGATGACACCAGGCTAAAATAAATGGAGTATATGGAAATGTGTAAGACACAGACCCTGTCCTCAGGTAACTTCCAGTCTAGAGTGTATTAGATGTGTAGACACAAATCAATATATAGTACATATATGTATATATGTAATACATGATACATACACAAGGAAGCAGAATGTCAGCAAAGCACTTTGAATAGCAGAAAGGATTTGGTTATGTACATGTGGGAAAGGGAAATCTGAAAATAGGCAGAGACAAAAGTCCAGAGTACTAGAAAACCAATTATGTTTTGTTGAAGGATGAGGTGCACAGACAAGTAATAGGGGGTAGAACTAGAAAGGATCATGGAGGGCCACTTTTTTGGTAAAGGTAAAGGTTTTTGAACAGAATCACAGCATTATAACTTTGCTTTTACTATTATTTTAGTAGAGTTTCAAACTGCCTCTGGAGGCACTTAGGAGGGCTTGGAAGAGCCAAGACTGGAAAACGTCTATTTGGAGCTGTTTTTTCTTCCTCTGCAATCTAAGTAGCATGTCCTTACTGTTTTAGATCCTCAAAAGGTAGTTACATAGTGGAAAGCATATTAAAGATACAGCAACGTTACTTAAGAATATAATGGATTTTATGTGATATAATAGGTTATTTCAGGACAGTTATTTGACCATCAACACTTTCTTCTCTTAAATGTTTTACACAATTTTTTTTCACTTCTAGTCACACTTAGGATGAGCAAATTTACAAACATTTCATAATATATTCATTCTGCTCTAGAGCAGTTAAAAAGCGAGCGTCCGAATTCCACACTGAAATAACCACTACCAAAAAACCCTTTCCTGTAACTACTCAAAGGGCAAAGAAATTAAGATTACCAAACAATTCTACACCTCATGACCTCAACACACAGATCAGCCACATGGATTTCTTTAGACCTCTGTGACAAAAAATGGTTTAGTTTCCACTTATTGGTAATCTCATATAATCCTCAACAATTCTGAGGAATTTTCTAACCTTCTATTTTACAAAGGAGGAAACTGAAGTTCTGTTAAATTAAATCGATGTTGCGATTAAACCACATGCCCAAGGTGAAAGAGATTAACAAACGTGGCTTTTGAGATATGGAAAACAAGTCGGGCACCTGTTTTTTGGTTACTCTCAAAGTGCTTGAGTGTTTGGAACAATGTAGTAACACAATACCTTCAATGACTCTGTAAACTGAAAATAAAAAGATGGCTAAATAAACTAAATAGTATTTGCTTAAGGTCACTTTCAATATACAACTGCTCACATTACTCAAGGTCATCTTCGGTGCACATCAAGTATGGAAATGAATTTCGTCTCTCCAATCCAGTGTATTGTCAATACCTAATGCTGGTCTCAAAATTTTCCTGTATCTGCCTAACTTTTAATTAAAAATGACCATAATTGCTTTTAGGGCAGCTAACATTCATTTAATAACCCACAAACATAAAAACTGACGGGCTATCATCTAGGTTGGCCCCCCCTGCAATGAAACCGGATGAAGAGCTAGATTTAGTTTCTTTGCGTTACCGTTACAGAAATTGGAGAGGTTCTTCTATTTGGGAGTCAACGTACCCCCAGAGCTAAAATTTACGAAATTACCTAAAGACATGAGAAGTATCCATCAAACGTCTCCTTCCCTGAAATCGTAGGTTATTGAACTTTGAAAAAGCAGGGCTAGACGATGACTCCGGTAACAGAAAGAGAGCTAGGAACTGAAACAGAAACACTAGCTAATGCTAAGGACATCTTAATCACTTGAGGCGAGGTGGAAGACTGAACATTCAGAATTAGAAGGTCTGCACGTAGGTGGAGGGAAAGGGCACAAGGACAAATGGATAAAAGGCGGTTGGAAATCATGTGGTCACAGTTTTTGCTCACCTTGGAGACGACTTAGTGCGTTTTTGGCCAAGGAAAACATCGTGAAGGTGAAGACAGAACTGCGGCAACTACAGCTGCTGGCTTGCTACAACTCCAAATCAAATACCCTTGCAAAGATCCCTGAAAAACAAAATGGCTTTCAGCGGGGCTATTTAACGAGATTTAATGAATATCGCGAGACCTGTAAAAAAACCTATAGAAATTTAGTCCTCCTTGCAGCAAGGATATAAAGGCCTGTAGGGAAATGTAGTTTCATGCCTTATGAATGACGTATGACGGTATTTACTGAGGAATGAGAGACCAGCCCACCTTGAAGCCAGGTTTCAGGCTTTACAGAGGAAAGCCGAGACATCGATCTTATACTGTCATCAAAGGCACCAGTTTCAAGATGTATTTTCAGAGGCTTTAGCTTTTATCTGACTGCACACTAACAGTTAATTCTATTCCTCCAAACTTCCTCCACTTTTCTGATTTTTTGGCTCCTATAACTCCATACTAATTCATTTAACTTTTAATTTTGAAATGACTTTAGGTTTACAGAAAAAGTATGAGCATAGTAAAAATAATCAGCAATATGTAGATAAATATATGATAAAGCAAATTTAACAAATTTCTGTTTGTAGAATCTTGATGGTTGGTGTTCAGAGTAAAATCTTTAACTTTTTCTGTATGTTTGGATATTTTCATAATAAAATATTGCGGTAGACCTGTACACCCATTACCAAGGCATACCACTTGGTACTATTTTAGCCACATGTCTCTCTATCTCTGTCTCTCTATATCTCTTTATCTATTTATCTATATACATATATATATATATATATATATATATATATATATATATATGGGGGGTTTTTTTTTCTGAACCGTAGAGAATAACTTACATACATCATGTGCTTTTTACCCATTAATACTTCAGGGTTCGTTTCCTAAGAGTAAAATATTCTCTTACATAACCACAGTTACAGTTAACAAATTCAGAAATTTTAATATTGATACAATACAGCTCATATTCCAATTTCACCACTTCTTACAATGTCTCTATCAGATCCCTGTACTGAATTTACTTGGCATATATCTTTGGTCTCCTTTCAAAACGAATAGTTCCTCAGCCTGCCTTTGAATTTCATGGCATTAATTTTTTCTCACTGCAAGTAAGCTTTATTCTTTTGATTTTACATGTGAATGAAGTGAGGGGCAGAATCCTTAAATGACTCAGAAGATCAAGATTAGGCAAATTTAAGTGGCAGAACTAGTTATGGACCTTCTGACAGGTCTGTGTTCTGCAATATTTTTGAAGAGTATAGGCTAATTAGTTTGTAAAAGTTCCCTCTAGTTGTGTGTGCTTGGTGTTTTCTCATAACTAGATTCAGTTTATGAATTTCTGGCAGGAATACTACATAATAGATCATCATAAAACTGTCATCTTAGGGCATCTTTATGAGAAACCATATAATATTAGATTGTCCAATTACTGGTAATGCCAACTTTAATCATTTGGTGGAAGGAGTGGGCTCCAACTTCCTACACTATAAAGTTACTGTTTTCCCTTTACACTTAATGTGTAACCTGAGGAATACGTTGAGACTATGTAAATATCCTGTTCATCAAATTTTCACCCTCTAGGTTTTTTGCCCATTAACGATTTTTGCCCAAATCAGTTATCATTATGAAAGTTGCAAAATGCTGATTTTCTAACTCTAATTCTTTCCTTCTATATTTAATAGCAGGTGTTCTACTGTGAGGAAGAATTTTATTTTCCCCCCACTTATTTGTTCATGGATTCATGGATTCAATAGTTAATAATGTATTACTATCATGACTTATTTCTTATTTTTTTATTTTTTTTAATTGAAGTACAGTTGATATACAATCTTATGTTGGTTTCAAATATATAAGACAGTGGTTCAACAGTTACCCACATTATTAAACCCTCAACCCAACTAGTGCAGTTACTATTTGTCAACATAGGAAGATGTCACAGAATCATTGGCTACATTCACCATGCTGTACTACCATGCCCATAACAGATTCCTATTATGATTGAGATTTTTATGTCCTATTATCGCCATCACTATCCCCACCCAGCCTCCCCCCACCCCCATGGTAACCACCAGGAACTTCACAGTGTCTATGAGTCTACTGCTACTTTGTTCATTTTGCTTTTAGTTTTGTTTTTAGATTACACAAATAAATGAAATCATGTGGTATTTGTCTTTCTCCACCTGGCTTATTCACTTAACACAACACCCTCTAGATCCATCCACACTGACGCAAATGGCAGGGTTTCTTCTTATGGCTGAATAATATTACATTGTGTATATGTACCACTTTTTCCTTATCCATTCATCTACTGCTGGACATTTTCGTTGCTTCCATATCTTGGCTATTGTAAACACTGTAGCGATAAACTTAGGAGGGCATATATCTTTTTGAATCAGGGATTTTGTTTTCTTCATTAAAATTCCTAGAAGTGGAATTGCTGGGTTCAATGGTATTTCTATTTTTAGTTTTTTTGAGGAACCTCCATATTTCTTTCCATAGTGGCTGCACCAATTTACACTTTCTCCAACAGTATAGGAGTGTTTCCTTTCCTCAACATCCTCTCCAATACATGTTATTTCTTTTAAAAAAAATTTTTTGGTATCATTAACATACAATTACAAGAAAAACATTGTAGTTACTACATTCCCCCATTATCAAGTCTCCACCACATATCCCATTACACTCACTTACTACTCATCAGTGTAGTAAGATGATATAAAATCACTACTTGTTGGCCTTCCGGGAATATGGCGTCGTGAACGGATAAGCAGAAAAATTCCTCCCAACATTATATTTATCCACGAAAATACAGCAAATACAACTATCCCTAAAAGAGAGACCAGAATACACAGGAAAGTGCACAGCGTACAACTACACCTGTGAGAACTTGGCAGCCGATGAGGCGGACGGGACACTGGGCGGGGACCCGGGGGGACTGAGCGCTCCCCTCCCCCCAGAGCTCCGGTGGCCAGATACTCCGGACAGAGGACTCGGCACCCGGCGAGGTGGGACAGAAACACGATCCAGCGAGACCAGAGCGCCCCTGCACCCCAGCACTCCGGCGGGAGTCCTGGCAAGGCGGGTAATGTACGGAGCCGCGAGCGGGCCGAGCGCCCCTCCCCCCCAGCGCTCCGGCGGGAGGAGAGGATTCAGAGCCGGGAGGCAGTGGAAGTCTGCGCCAGGAGCGCCCCTGTACCCCAGCACTCCGGCGGGAGTCCCGGCAAGGCGGGTAACTCATGAGAAGACAGAAGAATATGATACAGACAAAGCTTCAGACAAACACCACCCCAGAGAAAGAATCTGCAGAAATGGACATTCACAGTCTTCCAGAAAAAGAATTCAGAATAAAAGTCATAGCCATGCTGACGGATCTACAGAAAAATGTGCAAGAGCTGAGGGAGGAAGTGAGGGAAGTGAGGAAAGACAATGCAGAAATGAAACAAGCCATCGAAGGGCTCAACAGCAGATTGAATCAGGTTCAAGACACGATCAAGGAATTACAAGACAGGGACCAGGAATACAAAGAAGCTGAGGCAGAGAGAGATAAAAGGATCTCTAAGAATGAAAGAATATTAAGAGAACTATGTGACCAATCGAAACGTAGCAATATTCACATTATAGGAGTACCAGAGGAAGAAGAGAGAGAAAAAGGGACAGAAAGTGTCTTTGAAGAAATAATTGCCGAAAACTTCCCCACGCTGGGGAAGGAAATAGTCTCACAGTCCACAGAAGCCCACAGATCTCCCAACACAAGGGACCCAAAGAAGACAACACCAAGACACATAATAATCAAGATGGCAAAGATCAAAGACAAGGACAGAGTATTAAAGGCAGCTAGAGAGAGAAAAAAGATCACCTACAAAGGAAAACCCATCAGACTGTCATCAGACTTCTCAACAGAAACCTTACAGGCCAGAAGAGAATGGCATGATATATTTAATGTAATGAAACAGAAGGGCCTCGAACCAAGAATATTGTATCCAGCACGATTATCATTTAAATGTGATGGAGGGATTAAACAGTTTCAAGAAAAAAGAAAGTTGAGAGAGTTTGCCACCCATAAACCACCACTACAGGATATCTTAAATGGACTGCTCTAGAGGGAAACACCCCTAAGGCTAAAAAGATGTCACCAAAGAAAATAAAAGCATAGCAAAGAAAGCAGACCATCCAAATACCAACTAAAGGCAAAGAATAAAACACCTAGTATATAAAGAAAGGAGGAGGAAGAATAGGAAGGGAGAGATAAAGAAACATCAGACGGCGTTCACAATAACTTAACAAGAAAGTTAAGTTAGATTCTCAGATAGTAAAGAAGCAACCCTTGAACCTTTGGTAACCACGAATCTAAAGCCTGCAATGGCAATAAGTACATATCTATCAATAATCACCCTAAATGTAAATGGACTGAATGCACCAATCAAAAGACACAGAGTAACAGAGTGGATAAAAAAGCAAGACCCATCTATATGCTGCTTACAAGAGACTCACCTCAAACCCAAAGATATACACAGACTAAAAGTGAAGGGATGGAAAAAAATATTTCAAGCAAACAACAAAGAGAAAAAAGCAGGTGTTGCAGTACTTGTATCAGATAAAATAGACTTCAAAACGAAGAAAGTAGCAAGAGATAAAGACGAACATTACATAATGATAAAGGGGTCAGTCCAACAAGAAGATATAACCATTATAAATATATATGCACCCAACACAGGAGCATAAGCATATGTGAAACAAATACTAACAGAAGTGAAGGAGGAAATAGACAGCAATGCAATAATTCTAGGAGACTTTAACACGCCACTCACTCCAAAGGATAGATCAACCAGACAGAGGATAAGTAAAGACACAGAGGCACTGAAAAACACACTAGAACAGATGGACCTAACAGATATCTACAGAACTCTGCACCCAAAAGCAGCAGGATACACATTCTTCTCAAGTGCACATGGAACATTTTCCAGAATAGACCACATTCTAGGCCACAAAAAGAACCTCAGTAAATTCAAAAATATTGAAATCTTACCAACCAACTTCTCAGATCACAAAGGTATAAAATTAGAAATAAATTTCAGAAAGAAATCAAAAAGGCTCACAAATACATGGAGACTTAACAACATTCTCCTAATGAATCAATGGGTTAACGACCAAATCAAAACAGAAATCAAAGAATATATGGAGACTAATGACAACAACAACACAAAGCCACAACTTCTGTGGGACGCAGCGAAGGCAGTCTTAAGAGGAAAGTACATTGCAATCCAGGCCCATTTAAAGAAGGAAGAACATTCCCAAATGAACAGTCTAAGGACACAATTATTGAAATTGGAAAAAGAAGAACAAATGAGGCCCAAAGTTACCAGAAGGAGAGACATAATAAAGATCAGAGAAGAAATAAATAAAATTGAGAAGAATAAAACAATAGAAAAAATCAATGAAACCAAAAGCTGGTTCTTTGAAAAAATAAACAAAATAGATAAACCCCTAGCCAGACTCATTAAGAGAAAAAGAGAATCTACACACATAA
>JAQQAC010016209.1:59644777-59758961 GCA_029783875.1 Phataginus tricuspis | reverse complement strand
TAAGAGGGTAAAAGGGGCATTACGATTGGCAGACATAGGGTGGGGGGGGCACCGGGGGGACTGTACAGCTCAGAGAAGACAAGTAGTGATTCTCATCTCACTACACTGATGGACAGTGACTGTAATAGGGTTGGTGGGGGGGACCTGATTAAGGGGGTAGTTTAATAATCACAATATTGCTCATGTAATTGTAGGTTAATGATACTAAAATAAAATAAATTGTAAAAAAAAATTTTGTATCCTGCAATTTTGCTTAATCCACATATTAGTTCTAGTAGTTTTGGAGTGGAGTTTTTAGGGATTTTTTTATGTACACTATCATGTCATCTGCAAACAGTGACGGTTTGACTTCTTCCTTATCAATCTGGATGCCTTTCATTTCTTTGTGTTGTCAGATTGCTATGGCTAGACCCTCCAGTACTATGTTGAATAAAAGTGGGGAGAGTGGGCATCCTTCTGTTGCTCCCGATCTTAGAGGAAAAGCTTTCAGCTTCTTGCTGTTAAGTTTAATGTTGGCTGTGGGTCTGACACATATGGCCTTTATTATGTTCAGGTACTAGCCCTCTATACACATTTAGTTGAGAGTTTTTATCATGAATGGATGTTGAATTTTGTCGAATGCTTTTTCAGCATCTATGGAAATGATCATGTGGCTTTTGTCCTTCTTTTTGTTGATGTGGTGGATGATATTGATGGATTTTCAAATATTGTAAAATCCTTGCATCCCTGAGATGAATTCCACATGAACATGGTGTATGATTCTCTTGATATATATTTGAATTCAGTTTGCTAATATTTTGTTGAGTATTTTTGCATTTATGTTCATCAGGGATATTGGTCTGTAGTTTTATTTTTTTCTGGTGTCTTTGCCTGATTTTAGTATTAGAGTGATGCTGGCTTCATAGAATGACTTTGGAAATATTCACTCCTCTTCTATTTTTAGGAAAACTTTAAGGAGAATGGGTATTATGTCTTCTCTAAATGTCAGATGAAATTCGTCCGTGAATCCATCTGGTCCATGGGTTTTGTTCATGGGCAATTTTTTGATTACCGATTCAATTTCATTGTTGGTAATTGGTCTGTTTAGATTTCCTGTTTCTTCCTGGGTCAGTCTTGGAAGGTTGTATTTTTCTAGAAAGTTGTAAATTTCTTCTAGCTTATGCATTTTGTTAGCATATAGATTTTTATAATATTCTTTAATAATCCTTTGTATTTTTGTGGTGTCTGTCGTGATATTTCCTTTCTCATTTCTGATTCTGTTTATTTATGTAGATTCTCTTTTTTTCTTTATAAGTCTGGCTAGGGATGTATATATTTTGTTTATTTTCTCAAAGAACAAGCTCCTGGTTTCATTGATTTTTTCTATTGTTTTATTCTTCTCAATTTCATTTAATTTCTCCTCATACCTTTATTATGTCCCTCCTTCTGTGACTTTGGGCTTAATTTTTCTTCTTTTTCCAGTTTCAGTAATTGTGAATTTAGACTTTTCACTTGGGATTGTTCTTCCTTCTTTAAATAGGCCTGGATTGCTATATACTTCCCTCTTTTTTTTTTCTTTTTTTTCTTCAATGGTTTTTTTTTTTGCTATCATTAATCTACAATTACATTTGCAATATTATAGTTATAAAACTACCCCCTTCATCGGGTGCCCCCGACCAAGCCCATTACAGTCACTGTCCATCAGTGTAGTGAGATGCTACAGAAACACTACTTGTCTTCTCTGGGTTGTACAGCCCTCCCCGTACCCACGCAACATTACATCTGCTAATGGTAATGCCCCTTTTTCCCCCTTATATCTCCCTTCACACTTATCTTCCCCAGTTCCTTTCCCTTTCGTAACTATTAGTCCATTCTTGGGTTCTGTGAATCTGCTGCTGTTTGGTTCCTTCAGTTTTTTCTTTGTTCTTATACTCCACATATGAGTGAGATCATTTGGTACTTGTCTTGTTCGGCTTGGCTTATTTCACTAAGCATAATACCCTCTACCTCCATCCATTTTGTTGCAAATGGTAGGATTTGTTTTCTTCTTATAGATGAATAATATTCCATTGTGTATATGTACCACATCGTCTTTATCCATTCATCTACTGATGGACATTTAGGTTGATTCCATTTCTTGGCTATTGTAAATAGTGCTGCAATAAACATAGGGGTGCATCTGTCTTTTTGAAACTGGGCTGCTGCATTCTTAGGGTAAATTCTCAGAGTGGGATTCCTGGGTCAAATGGTATTTCTATTTTGAGTTTTTTGAGGAACCTCCATACTGCTTTCCACAATGGTTGGACTAATTTACATTACCACCAGCAGTGTGGGAGGGTTCCCTTTTCTCCACATCCTCGCCAACATTTGTTGTTGTTTGTGTTTTGGATGTTGGCCATCCTCACTGGTGTCAGGTGACATCTCATTGTGGTTTTAATCTGCATTTCTCTGATGATTAGCAATGTGGAGCATCTTTTCATGTGTCTGTTGGCCATCTGAATTTCTTCTTTAGAGAAGTGTCTATTCATGTCCCCTGCCCATTTCTTAATTGGATTATTTGCTTTTTGTTTGTTAAGGTGCGTGAGTTCTTTATATATTTTGGATGTCAACCCCTTATCGGATACGTCATTTATGAATATATTCTCCCATACTGTAGGATGTCTTTTTGTTCTACTGATGGTGTCCTTTGCTGTACAGAAGCTTTTCAGCTTGATATAATCCCACTTGTTCATTTTTGCTTTTATTTCCCTCATCCGGGGAGATATTTTCATGAAGAAGTCGCCATTGTTTATCCCCAAGAGATTTTTGAATATGTTTTTTTCTAAGAGTTTTATGGTTTCATGACTTACATTCAGGTCTTTGATTCACCTTGAGTTTACCTTTGTATATGGGGCTGGACAGTAGTCCAGTTTCATTCTCTTACATGTAGCTGCCCAGTTTTTCCAACACCAGCTGCTGAAGAGGCTGTCATATCCCCATTGTATATCCAAGGCTCCTTTATCAAATATTAATTGGCTGTAAATATTTGGGTTAATGTTTGGATTTTCCATTCTGTTCCACTGGTCTGTGGGTCTGTTTTTGTGCCAGTACCAAATTGTCTTGATTACTGTGGCTTTGTAGTAGAGTTTGAAGTCAGGGAGCGTAATTTCCCCTGTTTGATTCCTCCTTCTCAGAATTGCTTTGGCTATTTGGGGTCTTTTCTGGTTCCATATGAACTCTTGAGTTATTTGTTCCAGTTCATTGAAGAAAGCTGTTGGTAGTTTGATAGGGATTGCATCGAATCTGTAGATGGCTTTAGGTAGTATAGCCATTTTGACAATATTTACTCTTCCTAGCCAAGAGCATGGGATGCATTTTCATTTGTTAGTATCCTCTTTAATTTCTCCTAGGAGTGTCTTGTAGTTTTCAGAGTACAAATCTTTCACTTCCTTGGTTAGGTTTGTTCCTAGGTATTTTATTCTTTTTGATGCAGTTGTGAATGGAATTCTTTTTCTGATTTCTCTTTCTGGTAGTTCATCATTAGTTAATAGGAAAGCAATAGATTTCTGTGTGTTAATTTTGTATCCTGCAACTTTGCTGAATTCAGATATTAGTTCTAGTAGTTTTGGAGTGGAGTCTTTAGGGTTTTTTATGTATAGTATCATGTCATCTGCAAATAGTGACAATTTGACTTCATCTTTACCCATCTGGATGCCTTTTATATCTTTGCTTTGTCTGATTGCCGTGGCTAGGACCTCCAGTACTATGTTGAATAACAGTGGAGAGAGTAGGCATCCCTGTCTTGTTTCCGATCTTAGATGAAAACCTTTCACCTTCTCGTTGTTAAGTATGATGTTACCTGTGGGTTTGTCATATATACCCTTTATGATGTTGAGGTACTTGCCATCTATACCCATTTTGTTGAGAGTTTTAATCATGAATGGATGCTGAATTTTGTCAAATGCTTTTTCAGCATCTATGGAGATGATCATGTGGTTTTTGTTCTTCTTTTTGTTGATGTGGTGGATGATGTTCATGGATTTTCAAATGTTGTAACATCCTTGCATCTCTGGGATGAATCCCACTTCATCATGGTGAATGATCCTCTTGATGTATTTTTGCATTCGGTTTCTAATATTTTGTTGAGTATTTTTGCATCTACGGTCATCAGGGATATTGGTCTGTAATTTACTTTTTTGGTGAGGTCTTTGCCCGGTTTTGGTATTAGAGTGATGCTGGCTTCATAGAATTAGTTTGGAAGTATTCCCTCCTCTTCTGTTTTTTGGAAAACTTTAAGGAGAATGGGTGTTATTTCTTCTCTATATGTCTGGTAGAATCCAGAGGTGAATCCATCAGGTCCAGGGGTTTTGTTCTTGGGTAGTTTTTTGATTACCGATTCAATTTCGTTGCTGGTTATTGGTCTGTTTAGTTTTTCTGTTTCTTGCTTTGTCAGTCTTGGAAGTTTGTATTTTTCTAAGAAGTTGTCCATTTCTTCTAGGTTTTGCAGCTTGTTAGCATACAGATGCTCATAATATTCTCTTATAATTCTTTGTATTTCTGTGGGGTCGTCGTTATTTTTCCTTTCTCATTTCTGATTCTGTTTATGTGTATAGATTCTCTTTTTCTCTTAATGAATCTGGCTAGGGGTTTATCTATTTTGTTTATTTTTTCAAGGAACCAGCTCTTGGTTTCATTGATTTTTTCTATTGTTTTATTCTTCTCAATTTTATTTATTTCTTCTCTGATCTTTATTATGTCCCTCCTTCTGGTGACTTTGGGCCTCCTTTGTTCTTCTTTTTCCAATTTCAATAATTTTGTCTTTAGACTGTTCATTTGGGAATGCTCTTCCTTCTTTAAATAGGCCTGGATTGCAATATACTTTCCTCTTAAAACTGCCTTTGCTGCGTCCCACAGAAGTTGTGGCTTTGTGTTGTTGTTGTCATTAGTCTCCATATATTCTTTGATTTCTGTTTTGATTTGGTCGTTAACCCATTGATTAATTAGGAGAATGTTGTTAAGTCTCCATGTATTTGCGAGCCTTTTTGATTTCTTTCTAAAATTTATTTCTAGTTTTATACCTTTGTGATATGAGAAGTTGGTTGGTAGGATTTCAATATTTTTGAATTTACTGAGGTTCTTTTTGTGGCCTAGTATGTGGTCTATTCTGGAAAATGTTCCATGTGCACTTGAGAAGAATGTTTATCCTGTTGCTTTTGGGTGCACAGTTCTGTAGATATCTGTTAGGTCCATCTGCTCTAGTGTGTTGTTCAGTGCCTCTGTGTCTTTACTTATTCTCTGTCGGGTTGATCTGTCCTTTGGAGTGAGTGGTGTGTTGAAGTCTCCTAAAGTGAATGCATTGTTTTCTATTTCCTCCTTCAATTCTGTTAGTATTTGTTTCACATATGTTGGCGCTGCTGTGTTGGGTGCATATATGTTTATAATGGTTATATCTTCTTGTTGGACTGACCCCTTTATCATTATGTAATGTCCTTCTTTATCTCTTGCTACTTTCTTCGTTTTGAAGTCTATTTTGTCTGGTACAAGTACTGCAATGCCTGCTTTTTTCTTTGTTGTTTGCATGAAATATCTTTTTCCATCCCTTCACTTTTAGTCTGTGTATATCTTTGGGTTTGAGGTGAATCTCTTGTAGGCAGAATATAGATGGGTCTTGCTTTTTTGTCCATTCTGTTGCTCTGTGTCTTTTGATTGGTGCATTCAGTCCATTTACAGTTAGGGTGATTATCGATTGATATGTACCTATTGGCATTGCTGGCTTTAGATTCGTGGTTATCAAAGGTTCAAGGGTTGCTTCTTTACTATCTAACAATCTAACTTAACTTTCTTGTTACGTTATTGTAAACACTGTCTGGTGTTTCTTTATTTCTCTCCCTTCTTATTCTTCCTCGTCCATTCTTTATATACTAGGTGTTTTATTCTTTGCCTTTAGTTAGTATTTGGATGGTCTGCTTTCTTTGCTATGATTTTATTTTCTCTGGTGACATCTTTTTAGCCTTAGGGGTGTTTCCCTCTAGAGCAGTCCATTTAAGATATCCTGTAGTGGTGGTTTATGAGAGGCAAACTCTCTCAACTTTCATTTGTATGGAAATTGTTTAATCCCTCCATCATATTTAAATGATAATCGTTGTGCATACAATATTTTTGGTTTGCGGACCTTCTGTTTCATTACGTTAAATATATCATGCCATTCTCTTCTGGCCTGTAAGGTTTCTGTTGAGAAGTCTTATGATAGTCTGATGGGTTTTCCTTTGTAGGTGATCTTTTTCTCTCTCTAGCTGCCTTTAATACTATGTCTTTATCTTTGATCTTTGCCATTTTAGTCATTATGTGTCTTGGTGTTGTCTTCCTTGGGTCCCTTGTGTTGGGAGATCTGTGGGCTTCTGTGGACTGTGAGACTATTTCCTTCCCCAGCATGGGGAAATTTTCAGCAATTATTTCTTCAAAGACACTTTCTATCCCTTTTTCTCTCTCTTCTTCCTCTGGTACTCCTATAATGCAAATATTGTTCTGTTTGGATTGGTCACACAGTTCACTTAATATTCTTTCATTCCTAGAGATCCTTTTGTTTCTGTCTGCCTCAGCTTCTCTGTATTCCTGTTCTCTGATTTGTATTCCATTAACAATATCTGAGACCTCATCCAGTCTGCTGTTAAGCCCGTCCATTGCTTATCTGATTTCTGCATTGTCTTTTCTCACTTCCCTCACTTCCTCCCTCAGCTCTTGCACATTTCTCTGTTGATCCATCACTATGGTTATGACTTTTATTCTGAATTATTTTTCAGGAATATTGTGCATTTCCATCCCTTCAAGCTCCCTCTCTGGGGTTGTCTGGTTGATCTTAGTCTGGACCATATTCCTCCTTCTTTTCATGGCTATAGAAGTGGTCGCTGGTAGGTGCCACGTATTTCAGCTGGGCTCTTTAAGACTTTAAAAAGAAAAAAGAAAGAAAAGAAAAGAAAAAAGAAAGAGAAGAAAAAACAAAAGACAAAACAAAACAAGAACAACAACATAAAAACACCTACTGGGAGTGGATTCTGTGGGGATGGTGTAGGTGGCACTGTTGCTCCACTATTCAGCAGCCACGGCCACGCCACTTCGCAGGCCCTTTGTAGCTCTGGCCAGGGTGGGAACGAATGGGAGGCTGTTGATCTCTGTGGGAAGTCTACGTGCTGCCACCCTTTCCCAGTCACTATCTAAGGGGTCCTAAACTCCCCAGGACTCACAGCCTGCTGGGCTGAGTGTGCTGGGACCATCCGGCTCCTCCGTTGGACTCCTGTCTCTTTAAGACCACTGAAAAAAGCACGTGCTTTTCTTTCTTTTTTTTTTTTCTTCCCGGGAGTCGGCTGCAAGGACCCGGGTGCGTTCCCCACTCAGATCCTGCATCGTCTGTCTCTCCATTCTCCGCTAACCGCGCATTGTGTGTCAGCGCTCTGGGCCCAGATCACCGGGGCTGGTTATTTCTTGTGCCTATACTTCCACTCCCTCCCAGCTCTGAATCCTCTCCTCCCGCCACTGCACTGGGGCGGGTGAGTGCTCAGGTCCCGCCGGGTCGCGGCTCCATATCTTACCTGTCTCGCGGGGTGCCGAGTCCTCTCTGGTGTAGCTGCAGGGTATGTGCTGTCCCGTATCTTCTGGTCTCTTTTTTAGGAATAGCTGTACTTGTTGTATTTTCATAAATACATATGGTTTTGGGAGGAGATTTCCACCGCCCTGCTCACACCGCCATCTTCCCAGAAATGTCTTATATACTTCCCTCTTAAACAGCCTTCACGGTGTCCCACAAAAGTTGGCGCATTGTGCTGTTGTTTACATTTGTCTCATTTTCATTTGTCTCCAAATATTGCTTGATCTCTGTTTTAATTTGGTCATTGATCCATTGATTATTTAGGAGCATATTGTTAAGCCTCCATATGTTTGTAAGCCTTTTTGTTTCCTTTGTACAGTTTATTTCTAGTTTTATACCCTTGTGATCAGAGAAGTTGGTTGGTACAATTTCAATCTTTTCAAATTTACCGAGGCTCTCTTTGTGGCCTAGTATGTGGTCTATTCTGGAAAAAGTTCCATGTGCACTTGAGAAGAATGTGTATCCTGCTGCTTTTGGGTGTAGAGTTCTGTAGATATCTGTTAGGTCCATCTGTTCTAGTGTGTTGTTCAGTGCCTCTGTGCCCTTACTTATTTTCTGTCTGGTTGATCTGTCCTTTGGAGTGAGTGGTGTGTTGAAGTCTCCTAAAATGAATGCATTGCATTCTATTTCATCCTTTAATTCTGTTAGTATGTATACTAACACATATGTAGCTGCTCCTGTGTTGTGTGCATAGGTATTTATAATGGTTATATCCTCTTGTTGGATTGACCCCTTTATCATTATGTAATGTCCTTCTTTGTCTCTTGTGACTTTCTTTGTTTTGAAGACTATATTGCCTGATACAAGTACTGCAACACCTGCTTTATTCTCCCTATTAGTTGCATGAAATATCTTTTTCCATACCTTCACTTTTATTCTGTGTATGTCTTGGGTTTGAAGTGAGTCTCTTGAAGGCAGCATATAGATGGGTCTTGTTTTTTTATCCATTCAGTGACTATGTTTTGATTGGTGCATGCAGACCATTTACATTTAGGGTGATTATCGATATGTATGTACTTGTTGCCATTGCAGGCTTTAGATTCATGGTTACCAAAGGTTCAAGGGTAACTTCCTTACTAAGAGTCTAACTTAACTCACTTAATATGCTATTACAAACAATCTAAAGGTTCTTTTCTTTCCCTCCTTTTCTTCCTCCTCCATTCTTTATATATTAGGTATCATATTTTGTACTCTTTGTCTATTCCTTTTCATTACCTCTTTCAGGATTAGTTGTATTAAATTATGTTTTCATATTATATGTGGTTTTAGAAGGAGGTCTCTGTCTCACGTCTCACGCCACCATCTTTAATCCAACCTACTTGTTATTTCTTGTCTTTTGAATTGTGAGCATTCTGACTGGTGTGAAGTGATATCTCATTGTAGGTTTGATTTGCATTTCTCTGATTAGCGATGTGGAGCATCTTTTCACGTGCCTGTTGACCATCTGTATTTCTTCTTTGGAAAAATGTCTTTTCAGGTCCTCTATCCATTTTTAATTGGATTTTATTTGTTTATCATGATTCATTTTAATGACTGAGAGTCCCAGATGTGATCAATAGGATTCCCTTCAAGCTGGCTTATATGTCTTTTTTGACATATCCATCACTTTTCTGAGCATGTCTTTCTCTTCTGACGCAAGATGTTCAAGGCTTCTCTTGTACTTTCCCTGCCCCAGTTTGGCAATCAGACATATTTCAAAGGAGCTTTAGTTTCTTTCAGTGATGGTGTATAGCATCCTACATTTGGCATTAGTTGTGCTCATTAATATTGGAGTGTTAGCGCTTTTAGTCCTTGCAATTAATAGGGCTACAGATCTATGTTAAGAGGAAGTTTATACTAACATCTCTAATCCCAGTTCAACCCACAAAAGTTTTTCTTTACTTTCTCTCATTTCGTGTTTGTATCTCCCTCCTTCAACAGTGAGAATACTGGCTCTCAACAACATCGATTTTTTTACATCATTATGCACAATATATTTTAGAATTGCTATACTCATATCACTATGAAAAACAAACGTACTTAGTAGAGTTCAAGCTTTGCTTGTACTTTTTTTTTCAGACTACTTGTATATAATCAAAGTAGTGTGTTCATAAGTTTTTCAGTTCTTTTTCTCTTCAGTGTGGTTGTTTTTCATTTGAAATAGAGTTGGGCTTCCTTTTTTCTACTCATATTCAATTTAAGTTTTTTCCCCCATTCTTACTTATTTGATTTTTAATTTTTTGAATTTACTTTTAAAACTGTGGTAAAATACACATAACATAAAATTTACCATTTTAACAATTTTTAAGTTACAGTTCATCAATGTAAGTACATTCACATTTTTGTGCAACCGTCACCACCATCCATCTCCAGAACTTTTCTCATCTTACAAAACCAAGTGATTTGGTTTTATATTTTGATTATTTAAAAAATATTAACATTATTCCAAAAGTCAAAACTGTACAAACTAGTGTACTTAGAGAAACATCATTCTCTCCCATAACTAGTCCACTCCATTTCCTCCACCTCCTCTAGGTAACCAGTTTCACTAGTTTCTGATTTAAGCTTTGTACGTTCTTTCACAAAAATGAGCAAATATTATATATAAATATATATATTATATACAAATATTATCTATTTTATATAAATGTAGCAAAATACATATATTCTCTTCCACTTTGGTTTTTTTCACTTAACAATTGATCTTGAAAATCCATTATCATTTACACAACTCTTCCTCGTTCCTTTTTTTATAACTGTGAAATACTCCCTGCTGTTTATACACGTTGGAGGTGGTATTCAGTGGATGTGACCACCAGTTAACCTCTGAGCTGGATCTGGGGAATCAAATGATCTTTACTACCTCTCCTGTCCTTGGAATGTGCATGCTGCCTACTGTTCCCACAGTGAAGCTGTTCCAAGGACATAGCCTTGTGAGAGTAAGGTGTTGTTGAGACCATCTGGACCGTATACTTGGGTAAACCTTATTAAGGCCTCTCCATAAAGTTTCAAGATTCTAGCGGGCAGGAGCAGAGATCTACTTGTCTTGTAACCTCCTAAAACAAGCCTGTTAAATTCCCTTGCTTATTAAAACTGCCACCTATTAAACTAGAACGGTCTGCCTCTTTCTTCTCTTTGGTCTCTCCTTGCCCTGTGTGCACCTGCACCAGTTTGTAAAACAACAATGTACCTTGGTATATTCAATCAGTCTCCTATATTTGAACATTTAGGTAACTTTGAGAATATTTCAGTTACAAATAGTGCTGAAATGAATAACTTTGTGCATATGTATTTTCTTATCATTAGATTCCTAGAGGTGGGATTGCTGGGTCAAAGGATAAATGTATATGTAGTTTTGTTAGTTATTGTCATATTACCTTCTATTGATGTTGTACACTTTTGCATTACCACTAACAATAAATATATGAGGGTGCCTGTTTCCCCAAAGCCTCGATAACAGCAGATATTGAATTTTTGCCAACACAATAGGTGAGATTTCTCCATGTACTTTAAATTTTCACCCTAATTTTTATTTGCTAAAGTTACACACAGAAAATTCACTGTTTTTGGTGTATTGTTCTGTGAGATTTGACTGATGTCTAGTGTAACCACCCCAACAGTTAAGAACAGAACAGTTCCATCTCCACAACAATCTCCTTGTGTGGTCACTTTGTAGTCAACCCCCCTTTTCACCTCCAGCCCCTGATAGTCAATGATCTGTTCTCTGTCCCTGAGTTTTCCATTTCCAGAATGTCATAGAAATTAAATCATACAGCATGTCTCAGTGTAATTTTATTTTGTTTTTTTTCTTATTATGAGTGTCTGTGTCTGTAAACGTTTAAATTTTTTCATCTCTCTAGATCACATATCTTCACTTCAGAGCCAGTTATTTTCCCTTCCATACCCATCTCTTGTCTCTCCAACACAATGAAATTAATTTCTTCTGTGTGTGTGTTTCCAAGTAGGGCCAAAAGAATAGACATATTATGTTCCACACCATCAAAATAAATGTAAATTATAGACAATTGATTTTGTTTGTTTTTCCTCTTGAGTATATTATTAGTCTCTAGTAAAATTATCGCAGTTTTACAACCCACCATGATAAACAGAACTGGGCCAAAATAAATGGAAACTTCTTCAGCTCTGTAGGATTTTCATTATTTTTTAGATAGGGGAATTGAATGTTTAATGAAAACCTACTTTGACACAAATACTTAAAAAGACAGAAACGCTTCCTTACAACCTGAGGTATTCACCCAAAGGGAATAATAAAGCATAAAAAAACAAGGCATTTGCTGTCTATAACCCTAAATGTAAGTCCTTCTTGTGCCTTAATAAATTCAAGAAATTCAACTTTTATAATGTCATTAAAAAATAAAAACTTTAAGAAGTAGCTTTTGATGTCCGCTCCGTTCAGTGCACATGGCACAGTTCCTGGGATCTAGAAGGTATCCAACAAGCTCTTGCCCATTTACTCTTAAAAATCTCCCCAGTGATATTAAGCATACCTTTACTTTCCGTTTACTTCGTTTTCATTTTTATTTGAAACTCTTTGGAGGCAGAATGAGGACTAAGATAGCTCCTATCAAAGCCTTAGCTAGATCCAATTTTTGTAGGATACTACACGAACGAGGTGGATTTCAAAGACTTAAATGAGACGGAAAATCCGTTTTAGCAAACTCAAGCCCTTCTGAACTGCAAAAAGCCGCAACACCTCCCAAGTGCGCACGCGCATTGGAGGAGCCATTGCACGCATCTTTTTTTTTTTTAAACGTATGTGAAAGGGGCTGCCCATCATCCTAAATGGACCAATGAAAAACCTACAGATTATCCTTTTTCTATTGGCTAACGGAAACCAATTAAAAGTGAACCGTCTTTTAGCGGGCGTCTAACAGCAGCGCGCCTTGACGTAATGTGAGAGGTCGCCCGGCGGGGCCGAGCTGGACCAATGAGGAGGGGCAAGGGGCTGGTTTGCCAGTTCTCACGCCCAACCCTCGGACCCAGCCCGAGGAAAGTTTCGCTTCTAGGACGGAGAGGAGCGAATATGGCAGCGCGTTGGTGGCCTTGGTGTGTCTCTGCGACCATGGCGGTGGCGCTGCTGCTCGTTTACAGGGTTCCTTCAGTCTCTGCCCAAAGAAAGAAAGAGGTGAGGACGCTGTTTCCAGGAACACGGACTTTTCCCAATGATTGGGGCTTGAGAACGTCTGTGCTCTCCCTCGCGATCCCTGATCCCTTTTCTCTGCTCGTGATAGCTGGCTCCGATTGCGCCGATTTTGGAGTTGTGGTTCGCGAGAAAAGAAACGAACTCCTTGTCTTCTGGGGATGTAGAGTATGAGAGTGGATTGGGGTAGGTGACAATCTATCTTCCGTGGGCCTGTGCATATACAAGCTACGAGTTTAGGAGTTCTTACATTTCTTCTAGTATGGGCCCTATCAGGTGGTGGGAAGTTAGGATTAGGTCCACGGGTTAGAGTATCTCAGTCTTCCTGCTGTTCACAGATGTGACTGTCTTATAGTCGTGTAAGAGCTACGTATTTTGTAGTATTTTTACTCCAGGAATGTGAAAAACTGAGAGTGAAACTATGCCGTGTTTACTGCACTGTCCAAGTCATTGATTTAAACCAGTTTACCAGAGTGGAGGCTCTTAAATCATTCTCATTTGCCAAGTAACAAGCGTGCCAGGGGCTGTTCTTGTTGTTTGGTATACAAAGTGAACAAAACTGAGATCCGTCCTGGTTGAATTTTACTGGCTTTGGCAAGTGGAGGAGATACAGTATTATTTACCTATCCGAGCAGAAGCAATTTTAACATTATATTTTGAAACATTGTGACTTAGGGCCATATGCTCTTAGAAATTAAAAATTACTAGCAATTATTCTTTCTAATTTTATCGATGAGGAGAGCTGAGTCCTAAGCTTACACAGTTAACTCTTGCAGAACAAGGACTAAAACCCTAGGTTAGTCAGCCTTATGCTCTTTCCTGTACATTCGGTCCTTCGTCTAGTACACAATACCTGTACACGCACTTTTAAAATACCGTTTAATATCTCAGATGCTTGTCAAACTTGTGCTGAATTTAAAAAGAACTTGCCTGTTTCTGAGTATTTGAAGCACTCCATAAAAAAAAGCAAATCAGCAAATTAAAAGGAAGAGTTACTTGTTATATTGGCAAAAAGCAAAATAAAAAATACAGTTTTCAAAGGTATGGTGAAGTGAGCAGTCTCATACACTGGAACTAGAAATTGATGTGCGTTTTATTAGGAGGAGTCAAGCCATTTTTACATGGATAAAACAGCAATGCATAATTTTTCATTTGACAGGCCTTTTATGTTTAAAAAGACCCTATATGTAAGTGTACGTATGTGTATAGAGAAATCTTTGTAAAGATACACAACAGTCTGCTAAGAGTGGCTATCTCTGAGTAGTTGGGATTTTTCCTTAGGGGAGCACTTTCACTTTTGATCTTATGTACTGGTATTGTCTGAATTTCTACAATGATCATTTAACTCTTTTAATAAACAAGTGAAGATTTTTTAAAAAGTATGTACAGCAGTTAAATTATATTTATTCATTCAATCTTTCACTGAACTAGAAACAAGAAGACCTAGCAGGAAGTAGACTATTTTAAAAAGGAATCAGCAATGAATTACATACTTTAAACTGGTTAACATGGTGGATTTTATGTTGTGTAAATTTTATCTCAATAAAACATCTTTTTAAAGGAATTAGATTCTTACTCCCTTCCCATGATACCCAGTGTTCGTACCCTTATCACTCTTGCTGATCTATTGCAGCAACTGCCTAACTGGTTGTCCTTGAAGGACCATGCTCTTTTCTAGGCCACAAAGGCTTGCGTTTTGCAGTAACTTGCTTTATTTTTATGGTGAATTATATCTTCCCTGTGGTGGAAGGGAAGTTGCTTGTGCTTGCAGCTGGTGGTGTTTTAGGGACAAAACATGATAAAAATGAGAAAGCATGGTCTTTGATAAAATTATCCATATTTCTTGATCTATTTCTGGGAATCTGTAATAGAGACAATATGAAATTCAGAAAAGAGTGAATACACAAAGCATACTGAAGCATTATGAAATGATCATAATAATGCTAATATGGCATAGTTTTTTTACTCCCTTTTTTCAGTTTTGCATACATTTTTGTAAAATTTTAAAGAGCATGTATGTTAATTCAACCCAAGTGATCTTTAGCAAGTTGCTCGGAGTCTCATTTTCCTTGTCAGTGAAATGGGAAAATACCTGTTTCTTTGTGTATTGTGAAAATTAAATGAAATTAGGGCTGTAAAGTGCCTAATGCAGTACCTGGCATGTAGAAGACACTAGATGAATATTAGAAAATAAAATATGATTTTGTTCCTCTGTGATAGTAAAATTTTTTCTCATTGATCTTTTTGTAATGTTTTTATGAAGATTATTCAGAAAATAGAGTTACCTGCCTATTTTAACAAGGCAGGCTATTATTATTGGAAAAACTTCTACATTCTCTGACATTTCTTTGAGCTCGCTGACACATGAACATTAAGTATCACATGTGCAAAACCCCTGCAATTCTTTAGAATATACCTCATTACTAAGAACCAAAGGCTCAGTAGTAGTTGTAAAACAAACAGATTGAGACACCTTCCAAAAATAAAACATCAAGGACAAGGGGACAAGGGTATTATTTCAGTTCTGTCCAGGAAGTAGGTGAGCTGAGAATGGAGCAGATGGCATTTAAGGATTAGAAGTGGTCTCTCCTATGCTCACTGTCTGTCTTTCAGTCATTAACTGCCAATTATGTTTATGTTTCCAAATCTGTTCAGTTTCACTCTTAGTTCAAGGATGGAGTTGGAAATGTATCACTTAACCAGAAATTTTACTAATATCTGAAGACTAGTGGATGATCAGGAAAGCTAAAAATATCAAGGATTATTGTAATAAACCCTGATGGTCTAGAACACAGATACAGTCAAATTAGTTTGGGCTGGGGAAGGGCGTGTATTTTAGAGGACTTCAGACTTGTGATGCTGAGCTTTACTACTGAAATTCAAAAGAAATCTTGACGGCAGGATCTGGTTTTAGCTTTGAATGGTAAAGAGTTCCTATATGCTATTTTCATATATATTCTGTGACAGTAGGAGAATTTGTAGTTGTTAAGGCTTAATCTACTTTGCTAGAGGTAATTTAGGAAAATATTATGCAAGCAGGTAGAATGAAATTAAACTGTTGTCTCACTGCCCTTTCCTGGCCCTTTTAATCCCTTGCAAGCTCTAAAATGTTCATCACTTGTTTATTAAAGGCATGATTAGAGATATTAATTGACTTCCTGTTAGTGAGATTATTTTGTGGCCAGACTAACTAAAGTTAAAGTTTCAAGAGAAGGCTTTAATCTTACTTAAATCTGTAGGTATTATATTTTAATTATGAATATTATAGCTCTTTTTGTTTTATTTGAATCACTGAATATAAATAATATACTCCTAGACAGGGAAAAAGTCTTTGCATATAAATTTAATGTTTTTCCATAGTAAGCCTGTATTTTGCTTTGAGTAAATATTTCCAATGTAAATAAAAAACTGGGTGGATACATTTTCATAATTAAAAAAAACTATTAGTGGAAAAAGCATTTGCAATAGGAATTGTTTCCAAATCAGTTGCTTTTTTGAGTTGCTGAGTAAGTTCACTTGATAAACCTCTTACTTTTCTGTATTATAGTCCTTGGAAAATGTGGTTCTTGCTAATAATTTTAAAGTAGTAAAGAGTAAATAGAAAGACCTGATGGGAACAAGTAATATTTTAATCCCTAACTTTTGAAGGGCTTGACTTTGGAAGATAAAAGAATATATGGAGGGTGAATAGTGGGACTTAGTGTAAAGGCTATAGAAAAAATTTTTATTTCTGAGCCATGGCTTTTAGAACCCGCTGGACTCTTGACAACGGATGAGAGAGGCACCCTACGGAAGAACTTTGGGACTAAAGATTGACTCCAATCAAGAAAGCTTTTGACTCAAATGTGAAGAAAAGAGAAATTTCTTTATGAAATCACATGCTAGCGAAGACAAAAGAAGACTAGTGAAAGAAGTGTCTAGGAATTAATATGGTGTTGTATTTGAGGTACTAGAATATATCACATTCTTCAACCATTCCAGGAAGATCAGGTGATAGTTTATTATTAGGAATGGTGTGTTTTTCTGTTTATCATTTGAATGGCTAAAAGTTTAATTTCTATGCACAGCATGCACAGAAATTTAAATAACATGTGGACCCTACCCATAAGAATTAGAATGTAAAGTAGTAGTTCTCAAACTTAAGTGTATATAAAGAATCATTTGAGGTACATGTTAAAATTCTGTATTCTTCAATTAATGACTTGCTAACATCTTACTATGTTGATAGATGGTGGTGGCAGTGGAGGGGGTGAGGACTTGATAATATGGGAGACTGTTGAACCACTGTGTTCTGTACTTGAAACCATCTTAAGAGATGTCTATCAATGAGACTTCAACTTAAAAAAAGAGGTGAGGGATCTGGATTCATAGCAAAAAAAAAAAAATTGTGTGTTCTTGGAACCTACCCTGGACCTACTCAACCAAATTTATTGGAAGATGAAATCTGGAAGTCTGCGTTTTTAACAGGCTCCTTTATACCAGCCACAGTTTGAGAAACACCAGGCTAGAAAGTTTATTGTCCATTACACTAAGGGCTTGCCCTGTAATGTTTTGGGTTGCTTACCACCAAAGCTTTAATATTGTGTTCTGACCAGTAATGAATAAAAACAATTTTTTGAATACATAGTAAGATTGTCAAAACTTAGATTATACTGTGGAAATCCTTTTCAGTTTAGAACTATGGTTCTCAGCAAGAGAGGAGGGAATTTTGCTTCCCAAGAGTTACCTGGCAATGTCTAGAGACCTTTTTGGCTGTTGTAGCAGCTGAGGGTAGGGGTGCTACTGGCATCTACTGGGTAGAGGTCAGGGATGCCGTTCAGCAGCCTGTAACTGCAGGACAGCGCCCACACCAGAGTTTATCTGCCTGAAGCTGTCCAGAGTGCTGCTATTGAGAAACCCTGGTTTGGAATGATCCTGAGCTGTTCTGGATCCTAGCTCTGTGTCTTACTGTCTGTGGTGCTTTAGGTAAATTACTTAACCTCTCAGATCCTGTTTACTCAACAGTTAAATAACCGTAAAAATAGAGTGTTTACCTCAGAGTGTTGTTTGGGGGGATTGGATTAAATACTCTATAAGGAAAGAAGTTGCTGCCTGATATATACTGTGTAATCCAAATAGTAGCTGCTATTTTCTCCATGAAATCAATTCAAGATAGGCTTACTTTAAAATGTATTAAAATATTAACAACAGTAAAATATTAGATCATTGCAAATAGTATTATAACTTCTAATTATCATGTTCCAGACTATGTTCATGTCATTTTATTGTAAAAGTTTAAAACTAGTTCATCTTTTATTGTGATCTGTCTTCAGTTCATTTTAAAGGAAATGAATGAACTCAAGAAGTAACCTGATTGCCTCTGTATTAAGCAGTTTTTTGAGATGATAATCCCATCTTACAGGAGCTTTAAAGAGAATTTGTAATTCCTTTGAGCTACTTTCTGCTTGCTAAATTGTTTGGGGATTGAATAGCCAGAAATATGGTCTTTCCACCCTGTGAATAAACAGGGAGAGAAATATTGTAAATGTTTTACATAGATCTGGTTGAAAAAGTATATTCAAGACTTTTTTGTTTAAGAAGACCACATACGTTTATAGCTGATTCAAAGTGCATACATTTGTTTTGTTGGAATAGTCATGTATCTATGTGATTAAATAGAAGTAGTCTATATGAAACTATTTCTTTTTTCATTTTTTATTGAAGTATCATTGATATACAGTCTTATATTAGTTTCAAATATGCGACACAGCAGTTAAAACTATTTCAATAGCTGTTGCTGCTTTACATTTTCTTTCTAAAATGGCCCCCAAAATAATCTGTAGCCATGACGAATAAAATAGCCAAATCGTGTTTGAATTTGCTGGTAACTGTTGAATTTAACCTGGAGGTATAACAAAATTAATGACTGCTTTAAAACAGAATGTATGTTTTTTAATTGTTCTCCATTTAAATATTCCGAGCTGTGAGAATCATTAAGGCTGTATCAAAGAATAATAATTTTGTTGGACAAACTGAATAAACTTAATCTGTGTACCTTAATTTAAATATTCCCTACTCTTGACAGTTACTAAAGATGAACTAGCTTCTGCTGCTTGCTCTTTATCCAGCCTGCCTTCTAGTTCACTCTCTTCTACTGCCTTTACCAGTGGTCTATTTATTTTGTTTCACTCATTGTTCCACAAGTCTTGTAACTATTTGTTATACCACTCTTTTGAGAGTGTATATTTCTCCATGGACTTAGAGTCTATATTCAGTTTTTCATGTGTGACATACTCGTTTTGTGGCTTTTACTGGAATTTGTATCTGATACAAAACTAATTTTTATGCCATCTTTATCATTTATAGAGGTGTAGTCAGGAAATAAATATTTTTTCAGTATTGGCTGAATTCAGGCTTGCTTTAAAGGTAAATTATACATTTGTAGAATCTATGTTACTATTCCCTTCCTTAAGGTAAAAACAAGTTCCATTTCCATGTAAATATTTATATGTGTAATCATCTTTTCTTCCTTATCTAATGTGTGCAAGTGAATCCATTAGCAGCTGGGTTCCATTACACAGAAATTTCATACACTCTTGAATGCCTACTATATGGTGAAGTACTGTGTGTGTCTGCTCTTTAGTAGCTAGTAGTCTAGAAAAGGAAACATGTCAAAGTGTCTTAGAATGGTAAATGCTAGAATACAGGGAAAAAGTGTGAAACATTTAGCAGAGGTGGGGATTTTAATATGCTTGTGTTCTTTATCCTTGACCATTTAGGAAAACCATTCAGGGTCGCTCAGTTACAACCCAATGGACATGCATTCTTTGAGAATATTGTTGAGGTGACTAAAGCCACAGAAGCTATTCTTGCTGGTTCTAGGGATTATTTTTTCTTAGCCTAAGTCTGAGGCAACTCATTTGTATTACTGGCAACTGTCTTTCAAAGACTGCTGTCTTTCTAGTGGACTCATCATCCACTTCCAAAATGAAAAGGCACATCCTTACATCTGTTCTCTGATTGAATTTAATGGGAGGGAACTGTTTTTAAAGTTGAAACACCAGTGCCCTGACTAAATTTTAATGTAAGTAGTGGGAAATATAACTAGTCAAATGCTTCTGAATAATGAACCACTCCATAATTTCCCAGGCCTTAATAAGCATATACCCATAAAAACAAAACAAAACTATAAATTAGCATTAACTCTGCATTGACATTCTTGTCTTCAGTTCTTTTTTATACTTTCCTGTCTTTTTACTACTCTTGTAAAGTTTGAGCATAAGGGTAGAGATAAGGGGAAGGATAAATAATTATGATTGCGTTTAATTTCAAACTGAAATTGTTGTTGACCCACCATGTTTCTCTTCTATTGCCTCATGATGACTGGGTATTAAAAAGAAACAAAATGTAGCTCTCTTTGTATAGATGTAAATTTTCATTTCTCTGGGATAAATGTTTGGGAGTGCAATCACCGGATTATATAGTGTATGGTTAGTTGCTTGATTTTTTTAAGAAACTGCCAAACTGTTTTCCAGAGGTGCTGTACCATAGTACATTCCCACAAGCAGTGTATGAGAGACCCAATTTCTCTATATCCTCACCAACATTTGGTATTGTTACTATTTTATTTTAGTTACAGGTATGTAGTGATACTGCATTGTGCTCTGAATTTGCATTTCTGTAACAGCTAATGATGTTGAGTATCTTTTCATGTGTTTGCCATCTGTAGATTGCCATTGATAAAATGTTTCTGCATATCTTTTGCCCATTTTCTAATTGAGTTGTTTGTGTTTTTTTCACTGTTGAGATTTGATAGTTAAAAATACATATTCAAGGGGGACACGGGGAGGGCTCTACAACTCAGAGAAGACAAGTAGTGATCCTATAGCATCTTACTGCGCTGATGGAGAGTGACTGTAATGGGGTATGTCGGGGGGGAGCTTGATGATGTGGGGAGTCTAGTAACCATAATGTTGCACATGTAATTGTAGATTAATGATGCCAAAATTAAAAAAAATACATATTCTAGCTACTAATCCTTTGTTAGAAATGAGGTTTGAAAATATTTTCTCCCACTCTGTAGCTTGTCTTTCCATCTTTGTAACAGGGTCTTTAACAGAACAAAAGTTTTTAATTTTGATGAGGTCCACTTTATCAACAATTTTCTCTTTAAGAATCATGTTTTTCAACTTCTCAGATTCAAAAAGACATATGCACCCTTATGTTTATTGCAGCACTGTTTACAGTAGCCAAGATATAGAAGCAACCTAAGTATCCATCAGTAGATGAATGGATAAAGAAGATGTGGTACATATACACAATGGAATACTCTTCAGCCATAAGAAAGAAACAAATTCTACCATTTGCAACACCATGGATGGAGCAAGAGGGTATTATGATCAGTAAAATAAGTCAGGTAGAGAAAGACAAATACCAAATGATTTCCCTCATTTGTGGAGTATAACAACGAAGCAAAACTGAAGGAACAAAACAGCAGCAGACTCACAGACTCCAAGAAGGGACTAGAGGTTACCAAAGGGGAGGGGTAGGGGAGGGAGGGAGAAGAGGATTATGGGATATTATGATTAGTGCATATGGTGTATGTGGGGTCACAGGGAAGACAGTGTAGCACAGAGAAGACAAGTAGGGACTCTGTGGTCCTGCTACACTGATGGACAGTGACTGCAATGGGGTATGGGGGGGACTTGACAATAACGGTGAATGTAGTAACCACATTGTTTTTCTTGTGAAGCCTTCATAAGAGTGTATATCAATGATATCTTAATAAAAAAAATAAAATTAAAAAAATAAAAGAATCATGTTTTTGGTGTCAGGTCTAAGAACTCTGCCTACCCTTGATCCTGAAAGTTTTCTCCTACTTTTTTTTCCTAAAATTTTTATAATTTTCATTTTTACATTTAAGTATGTTATCCATTTTGTTAGTTTTTCTATAAGGTGGGAAATTTAGTTCAAGTTTCATATTCTTTACTATGGATCCAGCTGCTACAGCACCATTTGTTGAAAAGGCTATCTTCCCTCTGTTGATTTGTTTTTGCACTTTTGTGACAAATCAGTTGGCTATACATGTGTAGGTCTATTTCTGGGTTCTTGTTTCTCTTCCATTGATCTATGTGTGTATCTGTTCATCAGTACCACCCTGCCTTGCTTACTATAGCTATATATTAAACCTTAAAATCAGGCAGAGTGGTTCTTCCCACATTATTATTTCTTTTCAAAATTGTTTTTACTAAGCTAATTTCTTTGTAGGTGTAGTTTTCTTTTTGAGAAGCAAATCCTACATAAAACTAGCTGGTGGGTTTGAGTCAACATTCTTTGGAATCTTTGGCAAGTGAAAGGCTTTATGATTTTATATTATTTTATTTATTAGTAAATAAGTAATTCAATTCAAAAGTGTAGTGTCTCATTAAATCTCATCATGAAATAATATTTTAAGAATAGTTATCATCATCAGGCCTAATTACCAAATTTTATTTTTAGATCTCACATTTTCTGTGTACCTCTCTGCCCGTTAGTCTTGGTTTTAAGTAAGTTCCTAATTAAGAGGAACTGTTAACTAGGAGCTTTAAATGCCCAGCTGAAAGTATTAACAAACAGTGTGCTCCCTTTGTCTTTTCTAGATGGTGTTATCGGAAAAGGTTAGTCAGCTGATGGAATGGACCAATAAAAGACCTGTAATAAGAATGAATGGAGACAAATTCCGTCGCCTTGTTAAAGCTCCACCGAGAAACTACTCTGTTATTGTCATGTTCACTGCTCTCCAGCTTCATAGACAATGTGTTGTGTGCAAGTATGAACTTTCAACTACACTTTAAAATTAAATAACTCATAAGATTTTAACCATTTCTCAATCCCAGAATAACTAA
The DNA here is from genome assembly GCA_029783875.1 of Phataginus tricuspis. Lineage (NCBI taxonomy): Eukaryota > Metazoa > Chordata > Mammalia > Pholidota > Manidae > Phataginus > Phataginus tricuspis. The sequence goes on along the minus strand of JAQQAC010016209.1, from coordinate 59,736,358 downwards.
ATTAGTTCAGTGGTTACATAATGTGTGTACTTTGGTGTCTGTAGTAACATATACCTCTACTGCTCTTTTACATTAATTTCTTTGTTGTCCATATTGATGGATAAAAACAGAGGAAGGATAAAGCATTATGGTAGCTGTCATATGAATAACTTAAAAATCTAATAATCATATTATAAATTACCAACTTAGATAAATGTATGCCAATAGCATTGATGTAGTACTTTATTAATCTCACTTAAACTTTCATCAAATGTTTATTGATTCTATTTTACTGTTTCTGAATGATCTTAGGAATAAAGGTTGATATTTCTTTAAACAAAAGCACTGTGAATAATTAAAAATAGTGGATACTAAAAAATAAAATAGGTTTTGCTTTTTGGTGCTTTTTAACTTACATTTTTATATCACTGTGTGTGGTCTGGGCATTCATTTTTAAATGAAATGACAAAGCTACCCTGTGAAGAACTAATTTAGTAAAATCTTGGAGGATTTCTAAATTCTAACAGCCTGGTCCCATGTGAAGGAATAGATAGCTTTCTTTCAGAGTAATGTGTTGTTATGCTACCCCAACCCTTGCTAACTTAAAGGATTTTCTCCCCAGAGGTAGGAGATAGTCAAGGTATTTTGTCATAGAGTACTTATTTCTGAGGGGGGGTGGGGGAAGGTGCTGAATATAAATTAAAAATAAATAGAAGAAGGAAAAATAATAATAGATATTAATTATGAATAAACTTAAAATCTAGAATTCATAATTCAGTCAGTCTGTTCAGGAGCAATTAAGAGTATACAAAAGCTTCGGGGAACAAACAAACTCCTTCATAATTCTGTATTAAGTACAAATTAATGGAATTCTTATTAACTGAAGTTTTTATTAATTATTTTTGTACAAGACCAAATTTAAAATGAGCTCACATTATTGCAAGCTCATTCAAAAAGTAAAAATTAAGCACCAAAAATGTGTGCAATGCTATATATTTGGTGTTATCAGGATGAGAAGTATAAGAGATGCCCTACCCTTATCACCTGTCTAGGGAAATGAGTTCCATGTATGAAAATTTAGCTGACAATATAAAGGCAGTATATGATTAAGTACTAATGAATTGTGTACATAATAAATACGGCAAAATTCAGGGAGAACTATAACAGGAGTGGTTAGGCTTGGCCTAATAGAGAACATAGGACTTGTATGAGGGCTAGACAGATGTATCAGATTTAAAGGTAAGATATTCTGGTTAGAAGCAATGGTGTGTGCAAGGGTACAGAAATAGGAGTAAATAAAGTGCTGGAATTACAAAATCCTGTTTGAGACTGATTACTAATATGGCTGCATAAAAATTAGATACCTTACTTGGAACTAGATGATAACCCTGAATAACCAGTGAAAAAGCTTGGAAACTATGTTTTGAAAATGATAGAAATGCAACATTGGTTTCTGAGAAGAAGAAAAGTTTCAGGAAAGTAGTAATTTAACAAGACTGATGGATATTACAGTGTAAGAAGAATTGGAGGAGGAGAAACTGAAGTATTTTAATATTCTAATTCAGATATTAAGGATCTGACTTTAGATGATGGCAATGAAAATAAATGGAAAGGGATGGAGTTAAAGATGATCACAAATGAAGAAGTCTGATCTGCAAAACTGAAAGCATGTGGGTGATTAGGGAAAAGTCAAACTTGACTTGAGGTTTCAATTAATCTCAATTCCCCATTCTTCTTATCTTTCACCCTAATAATTCATCTGCCTTTTATTTACTAAGCATTTTTAGAAGTTAAGATGTTTTTAACGAATTAATATTATAGTCTACTTTCTCTGGGAAAATACTTCAGCCTTGTCTTAGAAGTAATTCAGGGTATTAAAAATTGTAGAGACAACTGAATTTTTCCAGTGACAACTGACAAGCTTTGAGATAAGAAAAGGTTCAAAGTATAAAAGGGAGTCAGGTAATTATTACTTTCTGTTGAAATCTCCAGCACTTGGGATAAGGTTTTTTTAATGCCCAAACAATGTCAGTATTTTCCAAGGATTTGTCCTAATCCTGTCAGCAGAACTTGACGTGCTTGTCTTGCTCTCTCTTTTTTATATTTCCTTCATTAGAAAAACTGCTGTTGCTTCTTTGGCTCTGTTTTACTGCTGAAAAACTAGATTGCTTTTTAAAATGTTGTATATGTTATTTTCACAAATCTGATTGTATCCAGACAAGCTGATGAAGAATTCCAGATCCTGGCAAATTCCTGGCGATACTCCAGTGCATTTACCAACAGGATATTTTTTGCTATGGTGGATTTTGATGAAGGCTCTGATGTATTTCAGATGGTAAGAGCTTTGGTTTATTCTGTTAAGTAGGAATAGGGAAAGTATGGATAAAGTGGAATACGTCTTCTTCAGTGGCCACAAGAAGTTAAAAAAGACTGGCCTTGTGCAAGATCTAGAGCAGTTAGATAAAAGCTAAATTTGAGCTAACTGTGAAATATGATGATCAAGGCTAACCTATAAGAATATGGAAATTGGGTAGTAATCAAGTAGCTTTTATGTACTTTTTTTGGTGTGGTAAAATATATATGATAAAAAATTACCATTTTAACCACTTTAAATATAGAATTAATCTCATAACTTTTTTTTTTCCAGAAAGGGATTTAATAGGTTTACATGCTTAAATAAGTCCTATGTTCTACTCCTAAATGTTCAACAGAAAGCAATACAGTTAAATATGTTAAGATATAAATATAGGGAATACTCTTAGGAAACTATAAAGTAGTATTTTAAAAACTATTTAATGAGAGCAGGATTTTAAAAAGTATGTATTTTCAAACTGGGCTGCTGCAGTCTTAGGGTAAATTTCTAGGAGTGGGATTCCTGGGTCAAATTGTATTTCTATTTTGAGTTTTTTGAGGAACCTCCATATGCTTTCCACAGTGGTTGAACTAATTTGCATTCCCACCAGCAGTGTACGAGGGTTCCCTTTTCTCCACATCCTCGCCAACATTTGTTGTTGTTTGTGTTTTGGATGTTGGCCATCCTCACTGGTGTGAGGTATTATCTCATTGTGGTTTTAATCTGCACTTCTCTGATGACTAGCAATGTGGAGCATTACGATTAGCAGAAGTAATGTTGGGGGGGGCATGGGGAGGGCTGTACAACTCAGAGAAGACAAGTAGTGATTCTATAGCATCTCACTACGCTGATGGACAGTGACTGTAATGGGGTTGGTGGGGGGGACCTGATGAAGGGGGTAGTTTAATCACATGTAATTGTAGATTAATGATAACCAAAATAAATTATAAAAAAGTATGTATTTTGTGTATGTATTTTATTATGTACTTATATGGGTACATGCATGTATATTATATTGTAGAAGGAATTCAATCTAGTCTGAAAAATATTACCAGTGGTTATGTTTAGTGGTATGATTCATTTTCTTCTTTTCAAAAAAATGTATACTGTTTTTATTAACTCTCTATAATGACCAGGTATTACTTCTAAAGTAGAAATACAAAATTTTTTGTAAAGGCAAAGGATTATAAGCTTAAACATGTTTCCAAATTATTAAATTTAAGTGTTTTAAAACATTTTAGATATTTGATAATCTCCAAAACCTTTATTCCTAATAATATTAATTGTTTTAAATTATAAAACTGTATGCATGAAATATCCCATTTCCCCCCTGAATATTTGTCCATGTCTTTGGGTATAATAAAAATATACACATTTGGAAATTTATTCATTTTATAAATAATATCATTCATTTAGCTTATGTTTTTATTTGCTCCTTGATTCCTGATTTACTCAGCTACAGCAGTCGATCAGCATAAGAACTTTATGAAAAATACCAGTGGCCCCAGAAGTCTTTGCTCCCAAGCATTCCAGAATGTGAGCTTGGTGTCTACAACTTAAATCGTGCTTTCACAAAGATCAGCTTCACTTCAGTGTTCCTAAAAATGACTAATGCTGAATCCTATATGTTATTCACTGATACTGGGTTTTTTTTTTTGGTATCATTAATCTACACTTACATGTGCAACATTATGGTTACTAAACTCCCCACTTCATCAGGTCCCCCCACTTACCCCATTACAGTCACTGTCCATCAGCATAGTGAGATGCTATAGAATCACTACTTGCCTTCTCTGAGTTGTACAGCCCTCCCCGTGCCCCCCCAACATTACATCTGCTAATGGTAAGGCCCCTTTTGCCCCCTTGTCCCTCCCTTCCCACACATCCTCCCCAGTACTTTTCCCTTTGGTAACTGTTAGTCCATTCTTGGGTTCTGTGAGTCTGCTGCTGTTTTGTTCCTTCAGTTTTTTCTTTGTTCTTATACTCCACATATGAGTGAAATCATTTGATACTTGTCTTTTTCCACTTGGCTTATTTCACTGAGCATAATACCTTCTAGCTCCATCCATGTTGTTGCAAGTGGTAGGATTTGTTTTCTTCTTATGGCTGAATAATATTCCATTGTGTATATGTACCACATCTTCTTTATCCATTCATCTAATGATGGACACTTAGGTTGCTTCCATTTCTTGGCTATTGTAAATAGTGCTGCAATAAACATAGGGGTACATATGTCTTTTTCAAACTGGGCTGATGCATTCTTTGGGTAAATTCTTGGAGTGGAATTCCTGGGTCAAATGGTATTTCTATTTTGAGTTTTTTGAGGAACCTCCATACTGCTTTCCACAATGGTTGAACTAATTTGCATTCCCACCAGCAGTGTAGGAGGGTTCCCTTTTCTCCACATCCTCGCCAACATTTGTTGTTGTTTGTGTTTTGGATGTTGGCCATCCTCACTGGTGTGAGGTGATATCTCATTGTGGTTTTAATTTGCATTTCTCTGATGATTAGCGATTTGGAACATCTTTTCATGTGCCTGTTGGCCATCTGAACTTCTTCTTTGGAGAACTGTCTGTTCAGTTCCTCTGCCCACTTTTTAATTGGCTTATTTTCTTTTTGCTTGTTGAGGTGCGTGAGCTCTTTATATAATTTGAATGTCAACTCTTTATCAGATATGTCATTTATGAATATATTCTCTCGTACTGTAGGATCTCTTTTTGTTCTATTGATGGTGTCCTTTGCTGTACACAAGCTTTTTAGTTTGATATAGTCCCACATGTTCATTTTTGCTTTTGTTTCCCTTGCCCGGGGAGATATTTTCATAAAGAACTTGCTCATATTTATGTCAAGAGATTTTTGCCTATGTTTTTTTCTAAGAGTTTTATGGTTTCATGACTTACATTCACATCTTTGATCCATTTGGAGTTTACTTTTGTTTGTGTATGGGGATAGACAATAATCCAGTTTCATTTTCATACATGTGTCTGTCCAGTTTTGCCAACACCAGCTGCTGAAGAGGCTGTTATTTCCCCATTGTATATCCATGAGTCCTTTATTGTATATGAATTGACCATATATGCTTGGGTTTATATCTGGGCTCTCTAGTCTGTTCCATTGGTCTATGGGACTGTTCTTCTGCCAGTACCAAATTGTCCTAATTACTGTGGCTTTGTAGTAGAGCTTGAAGTCACAGAGCGTAATTTCCCCCACTTTATTCTTCCTTCTTAGGATTGCTTTAGCTATTCGGGGTCTTTTGTGGTTCTATATGTATTTTATTCTTTTTAATGAAATTGTGAATGGAATTGTTTTCCTGATTTCCCTTTCTGCTAGCTCATCATTAGTGTATGTGAAAGCAGCAGATTTCTGTGTATTAATTTTGTATCCTGCAACTTTGCTGAATTCAGATATTAGATCTAGTAGTTTTGGGGTGGATTCTTTAGGGTTTGTTATGTACAATATCATGTCATCTGCAAACAGGGACAGTTTAAATTCTTCCTTGCCTATCTGGATGCCTTTTATTTCTTTGTGTTGTCTGATTGCCATGGCTGTGACCTCTAGTACTATGTTGAATAGAAGTGGGGAGAGTGGGCATCCTTGTCTTGTTCCCGATTTTAAAGGAAAAGCTTTCAGCTTCTCGCTGTTAAGTATAATGTTAGCTGTGTGTTTGTCATATATGGCCTTTATTATGTTGAGGTACTTGCCCTCTGTACCCATTTTGTTGAGAGTTTTTATCATGAATGGATGTTGAGTTTTGTCAAATGCTTTTTCAGCATCTATGGAGATGATCATGTGGTTTTTGTCCTTTTTGTTGATTTTGTGGATGATGTTGATGGATTTTCTAATGTTGTACCATCTTTGCATCCCTGGAATAAATCCTACTTGTTCATGATGGATGATCCTTTTGGTGTATTTTTGAATTTGATTTGCTAATATTTTGTTGAGTATTTTTATATCTTTTCATCAGGGATATTGCTCTGTAATTTTCTTCTTTTGTGGTGTCTTTGCCTGGTTTTTGTATTAGAGTGATGCTGTCCTCATAGAATGAGTTTGGAAGTATTCCCTCTTCTTCTACTCCTTGGAAAACTTTAAGGAGGATGGGTATTAGGTCTTCACTAAATGTTTGATAAAACTAGCAGTGGAGCCATCTGGTCCAGGCATTTTGTTCTTAGGTAGGTTTTTGATTACCAGTTCAATTTTGTTGCTGCTCATTGGTCTGTTGAGATTTTATGTTTCTTTCTGTGTCAGCTTTGGAAGGTTGTATCTTTCTAGAAAGGTGTCCATTTCTTCCAGCTTATCCAGGTTGTTCACATTTAATTTTTCATAGTATTGTCTAATAGTTCTTTGTATTTCTGTGGTGTCCGTCCTGTTTTTTCCTTTCTCATTTCTGATTCTGTTCATGTGTGTAGATTCTTCTTTTCTTGATAAGTCTGGCTAGGGCTTTATTTATTTTCCTTATTTTCTCAAAGAACCAGCTCTTGGTTTCATTGATTTCTTTCTGTTGTTTTATTCTTCTCAATTTTATTTATTTCTTCTCTGATCTTTATTTTGTCCCTCCTTCTGCTGACTTTGGGCCTCCTTTGTTCTTCTTTTTCCAATTTCAATAATTGTGACTTTAGACTATTCATTTGGGATTGTTCTTCCTTCTTTAAGTAGGCCCTGATTGCTATATACTTTACTCTTAGAACAGCCTTTACTGCGTCCCACAGAAGTTGCGGCATTGTGCTGTTGTTGTCATTTGCCTCCATATATTGCTTGATGTCTATATTAATTTGGTCATTGATCCATTGATTATTTAGGGGCATGTTGTTAAGTCTCCATGTGTTTGTGAGCCTTTTTGTTTTCTTTCCACAATTTATTTCTAGTTGTATACTTTTGTGATCTGAGATGTTGGTTAGTAGAATTTCAATCTTTTTGAATTTACTGAGGCTCCTTTTGTGGCCTAGTATGTGGTCTATTCTGGAAAATGTTTCATGTGCACATGAGAAGGATGTGTATCTGGCTGCTTTTGGGTGTAGAGTTCTCTAGATGTCTGTTATGTCCATCTGTTCTAGTGTGTTGTTCAGTGCCTCTGTGTCCTTAGTTATTTTCTGTCTGGTTGATCCATCGTTTGGAGTGAGTGGTGTGTTGAAGTCTCCTAAAATGAATGCACTGCAATCTCTTTCCTCCTTTAATTCTGCTAGTATTTGTTTCACATATATAGGTGCTCCTGTGTTGGGCGCATAGGTATTTATAATGTTATATCCTCTTGTTGGACTGACCACTTTATCATTATGTAATGTCCTTCTTTGTGTCTTGTGCCTTTCTTTGTTTCGAACTCTATTTTGTCTGATACAAGTACTGCAACTCCTGCTTTTTTTTCCCTATTAGTTGCATGAAATATCTTTTTCCATCCCTTCGCTTTAGTCTGTGTATGTCCTTGGGTTTAAAGTGAGTCTCTTGTAGGCAGCATACAGATGGGTCTTGGTTTTTTATCCATTCAGTGACTCTATGCCTTTTGATTGGTGTATTCAGTCCATTTACATTTAGGGTGATTATGGATAGGTATGTACTTATTACCATTGCAGGCTTTAGATTCGTGGTTACCAAAGGTTCAAGGTTAACTTCCTTACTATCTAAGAGTCTGACTTAACTCACTTAATATGCTATTACAAACACAATCTGAAGGTTCTTTTTTATTTTCTACTCCTTTTTCTTCCTCCTCTATTCTTTATATGTTAGGTGTCATATTCTGTACTGTTTGTCTATCCCTTGAGTGACTTTGGGGATAGTTAATTTAATTTTGCATTGCTTAGTAATTAGCTGTTCTACTTTCTTTACTGTGGTTTTATTACCTCTGGTGACAGCTATTAAACTGTAGGAACACTTCCATCTATAGCAGTCCCTCCAAAATACACTGTAGAGATGGTTTGTGGGGGGCAAATTCTCTCAGCTTTTGCTTATCTGAGAAATGCTTAATCCCTCCTTCAAATTTAAATGATAATCTTGCCAGATAAAATAATCTTGGTTCAAGGCCCTTCTGATTCATTGTAGTAAATACATCATGCCACTCTCTTCTGGCCTATAAGGTTTCTATTGAGAAGTCTGATGGTAGCCTCATGGGCTTTCCTTTGTATGTGATCTTATTTCTCTCTCTGGCTGCTTTTAATAGTCTGTCCTTATCCTAGATCTTTGCCATTTTATTTACTATATGTCTTGGTGTTGTCTTCCTTGGGTCCCTTGTGTTGGGATATCTGTGCATCTCCATGGCCTGAGAGACTATCTCCTTCCCCAGCTTGGGGAAGTTTTCAGCAGTTGCCTCTTCAAAGACACTTTCTATCCCCTTTTCTCTCTTCTTCTTCTTCTGGTACCCCTATAATGAGAATATTGTTCCGTTTGGATTGGTCACACAGTTCTCTCAATATTCTTTCATTGTTAGATATTCCTTTTTCTATCTATGCCTCAACTTCTTTGTATTCCTCCTCTCTAGTTTCTGTTTCATTTATCGTCTCCTCCACCATATACAGTCTGCTTTTAATACCCTCCATTGTGCTCTTTAACGATTGGATCTTCGACCGGAGTTCATTCCTGAGTTCTTGAATATCTTTCCGTACCTCTGTGAGCATGTTAATGATTTTTATTTTGAACTCCCTTTCAGGGATAGTCATGAGGTAAATATCATTTAAATCTTTCTCAGGAGTTGTGTTAATAATATTTACTCTGAACCAGGTTCCTTTGGCATATCATATTTGCATATGGTGCCCTCAAGTGCCCAGAAGCTCTACTCTCTGGAGCTGCTCAGCCCTTGAAGAATGTCGGGGTAGCAGTGGAGTGGTATTGGTGCCTGGGGGGAGGAAAGAGCTGTTTCCTCCTTCCCGGCTGCTGTGCCTATCGCCACTGCCTGAACCAGTGGGCCGAGCACACAGGTATAAGCCTCTATGCTTTGCGTTTGTAGTTGCTGTAGACAGATCTTCCTCTGGCTGGCCTAACGCCAGTGTAGGGTTTGCCGGTTTGGGAGCCAGATGGGGCTGGCCAGGAGAAAGGCACAGTAGTCTGCATATCATGGAAGGGGTTCTTGGAACTGTGTAGGCATCCAAGGAGCTGGAGTGCCTGAAGATCGTGAAAGCTTCCAACCTGCTGGGCTGAGTGCACCTGGACAATTTTGTCTACCTGTCCTTTCTCCTGAACAGTAAGCTCTGTGCAATCCTTGCCCCTTTAGCAGCCTTCTTGCTAAGGGCTTCTTTGTTAGGAAGTCTCTCAGACTGCTCGCCTTTCTTTTGTCCCAGAGCAGCTGGATATGGATCCCTGCTTTCCACAAGCAGCTGGAATCTTAGTCTCTCCAGAAATTCTGCCTGTCTTAACTTTCCAACCCCCTAATTATGAGAGTATCTTGCAAACACCATGAAATGTAGGTTTGTACTCCCAGAGCAGATCTTTGGAGTTAGGTATTCAGCAGTCCCAGATCTCCACTCCCTCCCTGCTCTGTTTATCTTCCTCCCACCGATGAGCTGGGGTGGAGGAAGGGCTTGGGTCCTGCCGGGCCACAGCTTTGGTACGTTACCCTGTTCTGTGAGGTCAGCTCTTGTCTCCAGGTGTATGCATTTTGGTGCAGTCCTCTTTTCTGTTGCTCTTTCAGGAGTAGTTGTATCAGTTATATTTTCATATTAGATGTGGTTTTAGGAGGAAGCCTCTGTCTCATCTCTCACACCACCATCTTTAATCTGTTCTGACTCCCTTTAAGACTTTTAAAAGGTCCCACTTTCTTTTGTCCCTGGATGGCCCACTGTGGGGACCCTCTCGCAGTCTACATCTCGGATTTTACTTTTCATTTCTCTGACATTCAGTACACCATGCAATGTGTGTCTGTGCTCCTGATGCAGATTACTAGGGCTGGTTATTTAGTAGTCCTGTGCTTCCACACCCTCCCCACTCTGATTCTTTTCCTCCCGCTGGTGAGCTGGGGTATTGGGAGCCTCGGGTCCTGCTGGGTCACAGGTTTGTATCTTACCTTTTTTGTGAGATGCTGAGTTCTCGCAGATGTAGATATAGCCTGGCTGTTGTACTGTATCTTCTGGTCTCTCTTTTAGGAATAGTTGTATTTTCAAAAATATGTATGGTTTTGGGAGGAGATTTCTGCCGCCCTACTCATGCCGCCATCTTAATCCATCTCTGAGATATTTCTTTTGTTTAGTTCTTTGAGTTCTTTCATGAGTGTTTTATAGTTTTCCTCCTTTAGATCTTGTACATATTTTGTTAAATTTATGCTTAAGTGTTTCATTTTTTGAGATGCTAATGTAAATGGTATTAATATTTTTCATTTTAAATTCTTCTTAATTATTGCCGGTATATAAGAAAGCAATTGACTTTCGTATTTAACCTTGTATCTTTCAAACTTGTTATAATCACATATTAGTTCCAGGAGTTATTTTGATCAAGTATTAAAGATCTACTCCATAGATTATCATGTCCTCCATGAACAAAGACAGCTTTATTTCTTCCTTCCCAATCTGTATGCCTTTTATTTCCTTTTTCGGTCTTATTGCATTAACTATATCTTCCACTGTGATATTGAAAAAATGTTGAGAGGGGACATCCTTGTGCTTGATCTTAGTGGGAAAGCATTGAGTTTCTTACCATTAAGTGTGATGCTAGCAGTAGGATTTTTGTAGATTTTCTTTATCAAGTTGAGGAAGTTTCTTTTCTACTGCTAGCTTCTTAGAGTTTTTATTATGAATAGGTTTGGGTTTTGTCAAAAGCTTTTCCTGAATCTATTGCTGTGATCATGTGATTTTTTTAATCCTATTGATGTGATAGATTACATTAATTTATTTGAACCTGCCTTGCATATTTGGGATAAAGCCTATTTGGTTGTGGTATATTATTTTTTCTTATTCATTGTTGATTTTATTTCTTTTTTTTTTGTTTGTTTTTAGGATTCTTGCATCTGTGTTCATGAGGGATCTGTAGTTTTATTTTCTTGTAAAGTCTTTTTTGGTTTTGGTATTAGGATAATCCCAGCTCATAAGTTAAGTTCCAAGCATTCCCTCTGCTTTATTCTCTGAAGGATATCATAGACATTGGTATACTTTCTTCCTTATATGTTTGGAAGACTTCACCATTGAATTCATCTAAGCCTGGTCCTTTCTGTTTTGGAAGGTCATTATTATTGATTAAATTTCCTTAATAGGTATAGGCCTATTCACATTACCTGTTTCTTTGTGGGTGAGTTTTGGTAAATTGTAACATTAAAGAATTGTTCCATTTCATCTGTGCTATCAAATAGAACAAGCTTCTTGTTTCATTGATTTTCTGTTTTCAATTTCATTGATTTCTGTTCTAATTCCTATTATTTCTTTTTTCTAATGTTGGATTTAATTTGCTCTTCTGTTTCTGGTTTCCTAAGGTAGAAACTTAGATCATTGATTTTAGATCTTTTTTTTCTCATATATGCATTCAGTGCTATAAATCTCCTTCTAAACCATTGCTTTTGCTATATCCACTGATTTTGATAAGTTGATTTCCCCTTTCATTCAGTTTGAAATGCTTTAAAATTTTTCTGAGATTTCTTCTTTGACCCATGTGTTAATTAGAAATGTTTTATTTAATGTCCACATGTTTGGGGATTTTCTAGTTTTATTTCTGTTACCAATTTCTAGTTTAATTCTATTGTGTTCCAAGGGCAGACATTGTATGATTTCTATCATTTTTTAATATTTATTTTATTGAAGTATAGTTGATATATAATATTATATTGGTTTCAAGTATAGAACATAGTTATTCAGCAGTAATATACATTATTAAATCCTCACCCCAACTAGTGTAGTTACTATCTGTCAACAGAGATGTTACAGAACTGCTGACTATATTCTCCATGCAATACTTTCATCCCCATGACTCATTTATATCATGATTGAGGTTTTGTGCCTCCCCTTCACCTATAAATTTAAGGTGTGTTTTATGGCCCAGAATGTAGTGTGTCTTGGTGAACCTTGCATGTGAGTTTGAGAAGAATGTGTATTCTGGATGAAGAAGCCTATAGATGTCAATTATATCCAGTTGGTTTGATGGTACTATTGAATTCAGCTATGTCCTTACTGATTTTTGCCTGCTTATCTGTCATTTGGGTGTTAATAGGGATGATAGAGCCTCCAACTATAATAATAGACTCTATTTTTCCTACAATTCTATTACTTTTTGCATTGCCGGGGCCTGCCGGCAGGAGTCGAACAGTTCCTGAGTGGGGACGTCGGGCTGTATATACAGGATGACAGGAGGGCAAACTGTCTGGTGCAGAATGCAAAGAAGCCTTATTCTGGCATGGCTTATAGACACATGAATTGCCTACAGATTAGATTCACACACCCTTCTCAAGGACCTCGATCCAATCACTTAAGTATTGCCCACAGATTAATCCAATACTTAAGTCACATACGCCTGGGGGCATCTGGTCCAGGTGGCTGGCCTTGAGATAAGACCTCCCTGCATTTCTGAGATACTTGTTCCTGGAAATTAGGAAACTTTTCAAGGCTTCTTTCAGAGTCAGGCCCGGTTCAGGCCTTAGATGGAGACGAGGCACAAAAACACCATCAGTCCTGTCCTGGACTCTTGCTCTTTCTGTCCCCACCGCTCTCCACATCGCATCATAGTTTGGGACTGCTGTTAGGCATATACACATTTAGGATTGTTATGTCTTCTCTCTTTATCATCATGTAATGTCCTTTTTTATCCCTGAGAACTTTCCTTGTACTGAAATTTGCTTTGTCTGAATTCACACAGCTTCTCCTGCTTTCTTTCTTTTTTGAATTTTATTTTATTTATTAAGGTATCATTGATATACAATCACATAAAGGTTTCACATGAGCAACATTGTCGTTACTACATTCACCAATATTATCGATTCCCCCCACACACCCCATTGCAGTCACTGTCCATCAGCGTAGTGAGATGCTATAGAGTCACTACTTGTCTTCTTTGTGCTATACTGCCTTCCCAGTGCACCCCCCTACCTTATGTGTGCTTATCATAATATCCCTTAATACCCTTCTCCTCCCTCCCAACCCACCCTCCCTAACCCCATCCCTTTGGTAATCACTAGTTCCTTCTTGGAGTCCCTGAGTCTGTTGCTATTTTGTTCCTTCAGTTTTGCTTTGTTGTTATACTCCACAAATGAGGGAAGTCATTTAGTACTTCTATTTCTCCACCTGGTTATTTCACGGAGCATAATACTCTCTAGGTCCATCCATGTTGTTGCAAATGGTAGGATTTGTTTTTTTCTTATGGCTGAATAGTATTCCATTGTGTATATGTACAACATTTTCTTTATCCATTCATCTACTGATGGACACTTAGGTTGCTTCCATATCTTGGCTATTGTAAAAAGTGCTGCAATAAACATAGGGGTGCATATGTCTTTTTGAATCCGAGAAGTTGTATTCTTTGGGTAAATTCCAAGGAGTGGGATTCCCTGGTCAAATGGTATTTGTATTTTTAGTTTTTTGAGGAACCTCCATATTGCTTTCCACAATGGTTGAACTAGCTTACATTCCCACCAGCAGTGTAGGAGGGTTCCCCTTTCTCGACATCCTTGCTGGCATTTGTTGTTCTTAGTCTTTTGGATGGTGGCCATCCTTACTGGTGTGAGGTGATATCTCATTGTGGTTTTAATTTGCATTCCCATGATGATTAGTGATGTGGAGCATCTTTTCATGTGCCTGTTGGCCATTTGTATTTTTCGTTTGGGAAATGTCTGTTCAGCTCCTCCACCCATTTGTCAATTGGGTTATTTGCTTTTTGGGTGTTGAGGCATGTGAGCTCCTTATATATTTTGGATGTTAACCCCTTGTCAGATATGTCATTAATGAATATATTCTCCCATACTGTAGGATGCCTTTTTGTTCTACTGATCGTGTCCTTTTTTATACAGAAGCTTTTTAGCTTGATGTAGTCCCATTTGTTCATTTTTGCTTTTGTTTCCCTTGCCCGAGGAGATGCGTTCAGGAAAAAGTTGCTCGTGTTTATATTTAGGAGATTTTTGCCTATGTTTTCTTCTAAGAGTTTTATGGTTTCGTGACTTACATTCAGGGCTTTGATCCATTTCGAGTTTACTTTTGTGTATGCAGTATTAGACAATACTGCAGTTTCATTCTCTTACATGTAGCTGTCCAATTTTGCCAGCACCAGTTGAAGAGGCTGTTGTTTCCCCATCATATATCCATAGCTCCTTTATCGTATATTAATTGGCCATGTATACATGGGTCTGTATCTGATCTCTTTATTCTGTTCCATTGAAATATGGGTCTGTTCATGTGCTAGTACCAAATTGTCTTGAATTGGAGGTAATTCTCACCTCTGATCCTTCATAGGTGAGGTATTTTATTCTTCTGGCTTCTCTCAGTGTTTTTTCTTTATCTCTGATTTTATATAATTTTAAAAAGATATGCCTTGTTATTGTTTTATTGGCATTTATCCTGCTGGATGTTTTCATAGCTTCTTGGATCTGTGATATGGAGTCTGACAGTAATTGGGGGAATTCTCAGTCATTGCTGTTTTAAGTCTTTCTTCCATTCCTCTCTTCCTTCTTCTGGTATTCCCATTATGTGTTACACTTTTTGTAGTTGGCTCATAGTCCTCGTATATTCTGTTCTGCTTTTTTAGTCTTTGTTTCCTTTGTAGACTTTGAGGATTCTATCGATATATCCTCTAGTTCAGAGATTCTTTGCTCAGCTGTATCCAGTGTACAGTAAGCCCATCAAAGACATTCTTCATTTCTGGTACAGTATTATTCATCTCCAGCATTTCTTTTTGGTTCCTTCTTAGGATTTCTATCTCTCTGCTTACATTGCCCATCTGCCTTTGCATGCTGTCTGCTTTATCCATAAGAGCTATTATTACATTAATCAGTTTCTTAAAAAAATTCCTGTCTGATAATTCCAGCAATCCCTGTCATTTCTGGTTCTGATATTTGCTGTGTGTCTTCAAATTGTGGGTTTTTTTTTACTTTTGGTGTACCTTGTTAGTTTTTCTTCATAGGCAGACATGGTATGTACCTTTGTAAAAGAAACTGCTATAAATTGGCCTTTAGTAATGTGGTGGTGAGTTATGAGAGGAGGGGAGTGTTCTGCAGTCCTGTGATTAGGTCTCAGTCTTTTAGTGGGCCTGTGCCTTTGGACTGTGAACTTCACAAGAGTTTTTTTTCCCTCCCCCTGCCAGAAATGTGAGGGTTTTTTTTTCCAGTATTTAACTGTGGGAGCCTACTCTAGCTCCCAGAGGTAAATCTCACAATATTGTGGGAGCACCCCAATGAATGTGTGTCCCTAGAGTTTTTAATTCTTATAGTTTTCCACACTAAGCCTCCCGCAATTCATTTACAGGTTAGGTTTTCCTACTCTGGCAATGATTCCTTAGATTGTTTCCTCTTGTGGGTCTCTGCTCTGTTAACCTGTTTTGCCCTGTATGTGCCTGTCCTCTCCAATCTTGGGGACACTCATTTGCCCTGTGTCCTCCCCTTTTTTAGGGATCCAAGAAAAGTTGTTAATTTCTCAGTTTAGCTTTTATTTCTTGTTACAATGGAGTGGCAACTTCTAAGGTACTTGCATGCAGAACCAAAAATTATAACTTTTTATTATATTTTTAACCTAAGCTTCTGTACTAGTTCTTTCTCCTTTACATATAAGGGGACATAGATTCAATCAGTAGATTCAAGTGCATAGATCCAGTTTTGTCTGTTTATAAACGTGTCCAACTCATATATTTGGGCATGTTTTATTCAATAATGTATAAAACATGAAAAGAAAAGATTTGGGTATAACTTCTTGTTGTATGTCTTTACATGAATGACTTCCCAATCTAAAACTTCAATTTGTCCCAAATGAAATTCCTGTCCCTCCCACCTCCCCCAAACCTGGTCCTCTTGTGTTCTATACCATTACTGGCACTTGTCATCTTCATTTTCTTTTACAGCATCTTCATAGCCGTACATTCTTTACATTCCAAGGCCCTTATCTTCTCAGATTTGAACTAAAGCAGTAGCCTGTTAAGTGGTTCACTTACTATCCATATAGTGCTCTCTCCATATTGCCTGTTCTAACAGTTCCCAAAGTTTTTTCTAGAGGACATTAATTAGAATATTTGGAGAAAAATTATATTTGGGAAAGTTTGGTTTAAACAAAATTAAATTTTTTTTCTTTTACTTCAGAATATCAAGAACTACGATGGGTTTCAGGTTGTACTCTACTTGCAATTTACCAAATTAGCCACAGTTTCATGGATGATGGCCAAAAATATGACCCTCCAAAGTCAGAGTAAAGGACTTTATTACTTTATCCAAAGTATTAGCACTTCTTGCACCAGTGCCTCAAGTGTCACCTTCCACATGACAGTGCAAAGAGGGCCAGTGGTGCAATAGAAGAACTCCGTGTATAAAGGGTAGCAAGCATGCATGTGCTTTGCTTTGAAGGAAGACTTTTATCTTCTAAGGCTATACGAATACAAACATCCTTGAGAAGATCATCCAGAACAGAGGCAGGCAGTGCCTATGCTCACAAGACACGCAGAAACCCATGAAACCCATGGAGAATTGTCTCCCAACAAAGGACTTATCACAGACTTGAACACACTGATATGTATTATACCTTCCTTCCAACAATGGGCTGTAATATGCAGAATTTCCCAAATTATTGGACCACTTAATGGAGCATTTTGGCTAGATTCTATGGAGTACACTTTTGGAAATAGTGGCATATAGACAGAAGCCAAAACTCCTTAGTCCTATTCACTTCATGCACTGTTTCCTCCAAACATATAGACAACTTTCCCATAATTATGCCATGTACTGTCTTATTTCAGCATTGCTGATTGTTTCCTACAACACGAAGTATCCTTTCTCCTTTCCTCCCTTTCTTTCCCCTCTGAAGATTTTCCTTACCCTTTAAGTCTTACTTCAGATACTCCCTTGGAGTCTTTTCAAATCCTCCATATGAAATGTGAGTGATCCCCTTTTTTTCTGTTGTCACACTACTTTCCTTATATTTCTATTATACATGTATCCACATTTTACATGTATCTTATAGTAGAATTAGCCCTATAGTGGTTCGATAGTCCCTCTTAGAGTATAGCTACTTACTTAAGGGCAGAGCCAACATCCTATATCTATCAGGGTTAAGCACATAATGGATGTTCAGTAAATGTCAAACAAATGGTTTAATGTTCCACTTATGGTGTGGAACACTATTCTAGTCATAGAGCTTTGTAAGACAAAATCAGTATATTTATAAAACATGCTATAACCTAAAAGGTTAATGCATTTAGGCTTTTTAGAATAAAGGAAACAATTTCTAGAGTTTAAGAAATTGCTTTCTCATTCTCTACTATTCAAGCTGGGATTGCTTTCAAAATTAAAACTTGTAATTCCATTCATTTTAACAAGATCTACACAAAGAATTTCTGTTAGTGATTTGTAAAAATACAGGACCAATTTTCTTCTACATAAAATAGCTTTGGATATCAGTGCTGATTTTAGAGCCATATTTAGAGTTACCAGTATAAGGATGGTAGTGTGTCCATCTGTGGAAGAAATTTAAATATTTCCCCAAATAACAGTGTCATATGCCACAGTATACAAAAGCTAAGCATGGATGAAAAGTGATACTTATCAAAAGTAGTACATCTTATTTTGACTTATTAATGTCCAAGGATTTTCAAAGCCTACAGGATTAAAAAAAAATTTAATTGTGGGAAAATATGCATAACATAAAATATACAATCTTAAGCTTTTTTAAATGTATGGTTCAGTAATGGTAAGTACATTCACATTGTTTGTGCAACCAATCTCCAGAACTTTTCCTCTTGTAACACTGAAACTCTTTACACATTGTAACTCCCCATTCCCTTTTCCTCTAGCCCCTGGCAGCTGCCATTCTACTTTCTCTCTCTATGAATTTGACTTACTGTAGGTACTTCATGTAAGTGGAATCATATAGTATTTGCCTTTTGTGAGTGGCTTATTTTACTTATTGTCCTCAAGAAGTTCATCCATGTTGTAGCATGTGTCAGGATTTCCTTCCTTTATAAGGCTGAATAATGTTGCATTGTATGTATATACCACATTTTATTTATCCATTCATCTGCTGATGTACAGTACACTTGGGTTCCTTCCACCTCTTAACTATTGTGAATAATGCTACTATGAACGTATGTGTACAAATATCTCATGCAGACCCTGCTTTCAGTTCTTTTAGTTACATGCACTAAGAAGTAAGTGAAATTTCTAAATCATATGGTACTTCTATTCTTAACTTTTTTAAGGAACCGCCATACTGTTTTGTAGTGGCTGGACCATTTTACATTCCCACAGTGCATAGGAGTTTCCATTTCTCTAGATCCTCATCAACACTTATTTTGTGGTGTTTCTTAGTTTTTTGTTTTTGTGATAATAGCAATCCTAATGGGTGTGATTTTTGATTTGTATTTCCCTGAACATTAGTGAGTCTAAGTATCTTTTCATGTGCTTGCTAGCCATTTGTATATATTTTTTGGAGAAATGTCTATTTAAACCCAGTTATTAATCAGTTTGTTATTTTGTTGAGTTGTGGGAGTTCTCCATATATTTTGAATATTAACCCCTTATTGCTTATATGATGTGCAGATCTATTCTCCCATCCCATGGATTGCCTTTTCACTCTGTTGATTTTGTGTTTAGCCTACAAGATATTTTTCAAGAGCTGATTTGTATAAAAATGTTATACTAGTAATCATGGAAATACAAATTACAGTAATTGTGATATTTACAATATTTACATTCGATCAACTTTTGGCAAGAATGTGGGGAAACAGATACTTTCCTCCATTGATGGATAAAAGTATAAATTGGTACAGCCACTTTGGAAGGCAAGTTGACTGTATGCATTTTAATTTAAAATGTTTCTGCCCTATGACCTATCAATTCCATTTCTAGAGAAACACTCTTACGTGCAGGGAGATATGTATCTGGCTGTTCACTGCAGCATTATTTTTAATTGGAAAAAAGGCAAAAAATACTCTAAAAGTCCAATAATAGCATAATTACTTAATAAACTATGAGAGTGAGGTTGATATATATATGCACTATGATGAATAGATCTCTCAAGCATGGTTGAATAGAAAAATCAAATTTCAGAATGATACAGTTAATATAATACAATTTGTGTTAAAATACAGCAGACAAAGCAATATTATGTTTTTTATTGGTACGTACACATGTATATGAATAAATTCAGACAGGTCTAGAAATAGTAACTGGCTGCTAGAATGGACTAGGGTTGGTCCTTATAACCCTGTAATGCTTTTTTAAAAACTTCACAGGGGAAATGGATTCATATATTACCTAGTTCTTTTAAGACATTAAAAAAAATCCAAAGGTGGTATAGCTAAACAAATATTGAGGAGTTTGGCCTAAAATTTGGGCAGCAGTTTTGTGGCATGAACTCTATCTGGGGTCTGGTTCTTAGCTTGCAGACTCAGAAATTGAATTTTAATAGTGGATCCAGAATTTACATAGCTCTGGATACTTTGTGCACACTCACCAAACCATAAAAATCTATGGTTGTTGCTAACCAAAGGGCCGGTTTATTAATTTATTAATTCACCATAGTATACTGTCAAGGAGACCAAAATAATCATATTTTCTAGTTGCTATACCTTCTCCCCTTATAGGAAAAGCCAAAAATATTACTGTTGGAAAGGTTTTATTGTGAGTATAGAATTAAAGCAAGTAAGTTGGGTTATTTCATTGGCTGATGTCTCTAAATTATAATTGTCTTATACAAGCCAATCTCCATTATAGAGTTACCTGCTGAGAGAACCTGAATTCTTGTATTTGTTGGTCAGCATCTTTTCCCTGAACATAGTCAGAATTTATGTTTTCTACAAGTACAGTTATATCATGTCAGGAAAGATATAATGTAGAAGAGTCAGTCATGGTTTCTTTACCTTAAAAATTCCAGTATTGTCTTCTGAAGCATACTATGGCCTCATGATAGAGCATAGAGAAATGTGATGCTTAATAATAAACACATACGAATGTTTTAGAATTGAATATTTCTGCATGTGGCTACCATTTTGTATTCTTTTTCACAGCAATTTTAGAGCACTATCTTAATCTGATCTTCTTTACTCCAAATTGAGAATGTACTCTATTCGGAGCTTGCTTCAACTACATAAGACAATTTTAGTTGTTATAAATGTGTTTTTTTGCGTAATATTTTAACAGATTAAAATGTTTATGGTGTGGCGGATTCACCATTCTAAAGGAGTAAAATGTAGGTTTCTTAGTAGGAATACATATTTGGTCAGTAAAGTGTACTGGTTATGGTCATAGGCAGCCTTGGGTTTAAATCCTGGCTCCACCACTACCACTTTCCTTAGGCAAATCACTTAACCTACCTAAACCTGGGCTGCCTCATCTTTGTAAAATGCCTAAATTTCAAGATAATATTTGCTATTGAGATTATTTTCTTGATAACTTATATTTTCATGGACTACTTTTTATTCAGTTAAACATGAATTCAGCTCCAACTTTCATCAACTTTCCTGCAAAAGGGAAACCCAAACGGGGTGATACATATGAGTTGCAGGTGCGTGGTTTTTCAGCTGAGCAGATTGCCCGGTGGATTGCTGACAGAACTGATGTCAATGTAAGTTTCTACTTTGCAAAAAGTTACTTTGCCGTGATCCACTTTGAGTCTTACTGGGAGGTAGATCCTAACTGATCTTGTGCCCATATCACTGAGGTGATAATAGTTTGGCAGATCCTTCATAAGTGGCATTTAACAGAATCATCCTGATGAAAATGTGCACTTACAAAACATACTCAATTACTTATTGAATTTAACATGGAAACCACTCTTGACCTTAGTAAGTCCATGGACTGTGTAGTTGTACTTGGCAAATACTTCTGAACCTAAAAGATGTTATGTTGTGGTTAAACAGAGTATTGAAGCTATTCCATCCCATTTCAGGGTATATTATGGACTGTTTTGATTAGGGTGAAAAAAAGTATAATTGTTCTTGAAAATAACCACAGTAATTTTGATTGCTTTCATTTCAAATGATTTTAACCCTATAATTAATGAATAAATTTCATATTTTAAATGTTTTTATCTCCTTTCTATTAGATTAGAATAATTAGACCTCCAAATTATGCTGGTCCCCTTATGCTGGGATTGCTTTTGGCTGTTATTGGTGGACTTGTGTACCTTCGAAGAAGCAATATGGAATTTCTCTTTAATAAAACTGGATGGGCTTTTGCAGCTTTGGTGAGTGAATTTTAGAATGAAAATTGTTTGAATAAAACTCCTAATATTGTATTGTGAGGTAGTGTTTTATTTATTTCTTACCTGCAGGAAAGGATTTTATATTTTTTTGTATGCCTTAAAATCAGTTTTTCCTTCATTGTCTCATTAAGATGGCCAGAGTTTGGAGGAACTTTCTGTGCCTGGTTTTTATTCAACTTAAATGATACACTGTCACCCCTATGAAAATCTTCAGTCCTTTTGAAAATGTTCTTCTAAAAGCCTTTTCAGTACTCAATTTTGAAGCTTGTTTCAGCCTATTTATCATTTTAAATGTGTTTCCCTTTCAGAGTAAATACTGATTCTTGTGATCTTGGTGGTAAAATATAAGCTTTAATCAAGAAATCATTTATCTTCAAAATTTGTTCTTCAGGTATTAATTGAGCACACTCATTTATCACATACCTATTAATCTAGTCAAGGTGGGACGAGCTGTACTATTTATATAAGTATTTCATTATTTTTTATTTCCTAGTGTTTTGTGCTTGCTATGACATCTGGTCAAATGTGGAACCACATAAGAGGACCACCATATGCTCATAAGAATCCCCACACAGGACATGTGGTAAGGGAAGTCCAGGATTTCTTTCCATTGTATACCAAAATAAACATTAGTGATTTTTATCCTGTGAGACCAGTGCCAACATATGAAGGAACTAGATTTAGTTTTGACTTTTCAATCTCTGTGTTAATGAGTTTCAGTTGCTGAAAAGACAATAAAGTGCTCTTCAAAGTGGGAATTTCCTTATCCCATTTGGTGAGTCCTTTTGACTAAGTTGGCTAGGAATGAAAAGTCAGCCTTCAACTAAATGGAATAATTGGTCAAGTACTTGAGCATCTATTGTTTCTAGGCACTGTGCTAGGTATTGTTTGATGTAGTGATAAATAAGAAAAACACAGTCCCTATCTTTGTAGAGTTTACGTTTATGCACTTCATGGTCTTACTGAAGTACTTGCTTAAATTGTACTCACACTGAAATACTAGTTTTCTCATATATTGTGATGTTAAAAACATTGTATAAATATGAAAATACAAATAAATAATAAATAGCACAGAAACAGCTTTTATTTTAGCCAAATTTATTTACCAGTGAATGCCACAGACCCAATGCTTACATACATCAGGTGAATTAATAATTTCATAGGGTTTGAAAATGTTAAGATTAGGATACCAAAATTTGTATGTGTATTTCAAGATTTATTTTTGTCTTTCTCACCCCCAGAATTACATCCATGGAAGCAGCCAAGCCCAGTTTGTAGCTGAAACACACATTGTTCTTCTGTTCAGTATCCTCTTTATAATAAGTCCTTGGTGCTGCATTTTTTGTCTGTATTCTCACATTCTAGTATTCTCCTTACAGAATTTGGTTGAGGGTGCAAATCGTAATATCATACTTTGTCATCTGTCTTAGCTCAATCGGCTAAAGACCACCAGGAACAAACCTGCAGTCTGATAAAACTAGGTTTATTGGATTGTTGCTACAGGGGAGACTGCATATCAGAGGAACCATGAGACATCTTACCTAAAGAAAAATAGAGTTGTTGTTATAGGATTTGGGGGAAAGATGGAATTTAGGTAAAATGTAAATGAAGTAATGTTTTAATAAGCTCGAAGCAAAGCCGAGCTAAGTATATAGGGGTCAGCATCAGGTCTGGATTGTGAAGTGGTCCCGGGGTTCTGTTTCCTGGAAACTATACAAAATTCAGATGAATGTGGGATTGCTACCTTCAGAAACTACTTATTTGAAGCTCTGTACTTTGGTTGTAAATTGAGGCTACTTAGAAAGTGTACTTGTAAATTGAGTGACTTAGATCCTCCAAGCATGAATGGAATGTTTCCTTCTTACTGATGTAATTTGAATCACTCTGTGATTTTAGAGAATAATGTTCCTCACTGAGTAAGAAAACAGTAATTACTCAAAGACAGAGGTTATTTTGATATTTTACAGCTGCAGCATGTCTTAGGGAGAAATATTATTTGCTCTGAACTTTGCAGTTGCTTTTTATGTGTGTTGTCCCATCCTCTTAAATGGCAGGGCAGCTTTTTACTTTCTCAGTCCCATCTAATTTTTACTGCCTCACATCTGAAAATTGATGCCTCCGTAAACTGCAAGCAATAGATAACAGTGACATTAGATAGGTAAGAGTCTAAATTTCATAGTATTACTGAACACAGTTTACCCACCCAAATACATAAGCAGTAACTCTGTGGGAAATGAACAAGGTAAAAAAATATAATGTTTCTGAAGTTCTGTGTCTCAGCCAAGAGGTCCTGATGTTGACATACTGGAATCAGTTGTAGCCCAGGCTGTTAGAGACTGTCTGCCTAGTGACTTGATGGTAAAGTCATTTGTCTTGCCTTCTCATCTCATAAGTCTAGGTAACTTAGAAGTCATCTAGTTCAACCTTTATTCTGTTGGAAATGGTTGTACTAGCTAAGAATAGGCTAAGAACTTTGAATGTGAGTATAATCAATAAGAGTAATTGAATCCCTTGAAAAAAGAAAAATAAGTTTTCTGATTATATGAGCAATATAGGTTAATAAAGAAAATTTAGAAAATACAAGCAAGTATAAAGAAAAAAATCAAAACCCCTGGAAATACCCCCTTTAGTAAATGTTTGTGTTTTGTGTATCTTTCCCCATTTTATTTCACAGTGTCAGTGAAATAATAGAGATAACTTAAGGGAAACATTCTGGGAAGAACTTAAGCATTTGGTTTTGACTGCAGTGCCCTTGGGGAAATGACATTTTCTCAAAACAGTTTTCTTACATGATATGGAAAATAAATTTACTACATAAAGTCCAGCTCCGAGAAAGACAAGTACCAAATGATTTTAGTCATTTGTGGAGTATACAACAAAGCAAAACTAAAAGAACAAAACAGCAACAGACTCACAGACTCCTAGAAGGGCCGTTAGGGAAGGTTACCAAAGGGAAGGGGTTAGGGAGAGTGGGTGGGGAGGAAGGGAGAAGAGGGCTAAGGGGTATTGTGATCAGCACACATAATGTAGGGGTGTCAAGGGAATGCAGTATAGCACAGTCACAAGTAGTGGTGACTCTGTAGCATCTTACTATGCTGATAGACAGTGACTGCATTGGAGTGTGGGGGGCCTTGATAATATGGGTGAATGTAATAACTACAGTGTTGCTCATGTGAAACCTTCATAAGATTGTATATCAATGATACCTTAATAAAAAAAGTCCAGCTCAGAGCCAGGAGAATTAATCTATTCAGCCATGGAATGGTGAGCTGAAAAGATTAATAATAAATATCTAGTCCCTATGATAAGGAAGAAGATTGCAAGGAAAATATAACCCAAACCTTATATATTTTCAAATCATAAAATTATTTATTTTATTCAATTTATTTAAATTAAAAATTTTTTTCACCCATTTCTCCCACCCTTCCTCATCCCTGCTTCTGGCAACTACCAATCTTTTCCCTGTATTTGTAAGCTTGTTTTTATTTTATGTACATATAAAATTAAAATTATAAAATATATATATTTTTAATTTCATATATGAGAGAGATCATATGGTATTTATCTT
The DNA here is from genome assembly GCA_029783875.1 of Phataginus tricuspis. Classification (NCBI taxonomy): domain Eukaryota; kingdom Metazoa; phylum Chordata; class Mammalia; order Pholidota; family Manidae; genus Phataginus; species Phataginus tricuspis. Next base: position 59,711,175 of record JAQQAC010016209.1, on the reverse strand, counting down.
TCTCTGACTTATTTCAAATTATTTCAGAATGTACGTTGAAAATGCTCATTTGTGGTTTGGTGGATTAACAAATTTTTATATCTTGGAAATTTTTCAAAATTTGGGAATGGAATTAACAATGGAGCAAAAGTGCAGTTAAAATTCTAAAATATTAATTAATTTGCAGTTTGTTGGTCTTTCACTTTTGTCCTTAATTTTTAAATATGGTCATATAAGAAGTTTAAGAAATTGGAATTTTCTTTTTCCTTCTGCCTGAAGGTTAAACATTAACTTAAGGTTTTGCATACATTTGGAATAGATTGCAAACCTGTTTGAATATAGAATTTCTTGTAAATTTGGTTAATTGGAGGCAAAGTGGGAATTTTGTACAGGATTAAATTTTTTCCTTATTTTGTTTTTGTGTTTATGGTAGTGGTTGGGAAGGTTCGGGTAATATTTTCTGGGCAATGATTTTGCTAAATACTCTGAATATATGATTTGTCTAAGGAGCTTATAGTACTGGGACAAACGTGTGTACAGGTTACAAGACTGCCTCAAGTACTATGTACTAGATATGATGGCAAGACAATGAATAAAGCTGTTTAGCCTCATTGGAGATAGGGAACTTTATGGAAGACTTAAAGCCCTTTTTTTTTTAGTGTTCACAGCCTAAAGACTCAAAACTCAAAAGTTATCATTTTGATAAGAATTAATAGGATGAGACTACTATTAAGTAGTAGTAATGATTTTAGAAAATATCCATACATTTGTCATTATTTTAATATTGTACAATTGACTTCAGAAATAATAAAGCAAACTGTATGACTTGCCTGATTTACTAAGCAACTTTTAAAATTATATTTAAATTTTTTAAAATTTGAAGTATTGTATTCATGTAGAAAAGCTCACAGTTCATAAATGTACAGTTTGATGAATTCTCACAAAATGAACACAACTGTGTAATCAACACCCAGATGATGAAATAAAACTTCGCTCATATCCCAGAGCATCCCCCACCTTGTCACCCTGCTTAATTGCTACCTTTCTGCCCAGAGGTAACTACTATCTTGAGTGCTAATACCATGTATTAGTTTTACCTATTTTTAACTTTACCTAAGTGGAATCACACATTGAATATACTTGAATTTAAAACAAAGTAGCAGTATGGGAAAATTTCACCCATAATCTAAAACCCTAACATTAAAATCTGTATTTATTTTTGCATATTCTCTTGCATTCTTTACCCATATGTATTTGGGTATGGGGAGGAGCTCCTTTTGTGGTAGTTTTAGACATGTTTTGCATGCAGTTTGGTTTTTTAACGTGTTATAAGCATTTCTTATAGCATATGGCCTTCATAGTTACAAAAGTGCATGATGGAAGTGAAACACAGGCAAGGAAAAAATAGTCTCATAATGTTTATATAATTGATATATCAATAATATTCTATTAATGAATATTTCAAAGTTGTTTTCTTGTATATAAAAATAATTTGGCATAGCTCTAAATTCCCAAGAAGTAATATTTGAAACAAATGTCCAAATTTGTTGCTCTTGATGTTTTGTCCAAATTGTTTTCAAAAGGTTTTGCTAAAAGGGAGGGAGGTTTGCTCCCAGAAATATATATGTGCACTAATATCCCTGGCGAGTCTTAACAATCATTATGTATTTTCATTTTTTTAAGCTGCTAACTCAGTAGGGAAAGAAATTGTAAGTCATTGTTTAAATTGTTAATTTGTTTAAATCTACTTTGGAGACTAATAAAGTAATTTAAACATTTTTTCCCACAATTTTGTAATTATGGTTTGCTTTATGCAAATTTCTTTGTCTTCATCATATATAATATGCCTTAATTTTACTAGCTTTTAATAGCTTAGTTCTTGCATGTTATGGAATACCACCTCCTCTATTATCTGTTCATTTCTCCCAGATTAACACTGAATCATGATTAGCTAATTATTTATTATTTCATTGTTTGTATACCCCTTTAGAGCATAAACTTGTTCAAAGAAAGGTCTGTATTTCATCTGACTCTGTTACTCCAATGACCAATAGTGCCTGCCATATAGTAGGAAGTGTTAGCAAAAGTTTAAATAATGAATAAATGAAATGAAACAATACATATAAAAGTGCCTCATAGCTTTTGATAGCTGAGAATAGCACAGAAAGATGTTGGATGGCATGTTGTGAGATGGAAAGCTCATTTCAAAGAAAAAGCATATAGAACATGATACAAGAAGTTTCAAAAACAAAAGTCTCAACTGTAAATTAGAGTAACCTGTAAACAAAGCCTATGGAAATGAGCAATCTTTATATATACCTGGATATAAAGAACTGCAGTAAGAAAAACTAATCACTGGAGAAGACTTGTTGAATCATCTAAAAACATGATGAAGGAGCATAATCCCTAATAAGGCTATTGAAGAGAGAGTACAAGATGGTAATGAAGGGATGAATAGACAAATTACAGAGCCAGTTATAAATTCAGGCTTATCTGAAAACCCGTTTTTCCCCTTTCTGTTTAATTATACCCACACGCTGTAGCGTACAATGTGTATGTGTATATGCATAATTAATTTGGTATTTTTAACTGCTGTTTATATTCACCAAACTGCGGTGTGGATCTCTGTTTTCTACTAGAACACACTGTTTGCTTTAAAAATCAATTTTGCTTATTTCAGCATTCAACCATGCCATGTACAACCCTATTTGCATGAGCAAATCTATTCTGTATTTATGTAGCTTCTTTAGTAAGCTGAATAAAAGTGAGATCATGGCATGTGGGTTTTTGTTTTTTATTAAAATAGGACAAAATTAGGTATTTTAGTAGAAATTTGTGTTTTAAAGGTTAATTGTTGAAACGAGAATTTTTGAGAAGTTTTTTTCGAATAGTTGCTATTCTCTCTAAATGGTACACATTCCAAGTGTGTTCTTTTATGGAGGGTGGTTGAAATAGTATTCAGAATGGCTATTTAATATTTTTGAATGTGTATGAGGTTGGAACAATAGTTGAAAGAATGTCCTGGAAGGTTGTTTCAAAGTACAATTTCAAGAAAACTCATATTTCATCTATAAGTTATATAGTGGGACTTTTTTTAAAAAAATCAATGTTTATTTGTACAAATGAAGCAGTTTTACAACCTTAATACTTTTTATTATGTCTTTATAATAAATTATTGTCATTCTGTATAGGCACAAAATTACTTAATTTAGTTACAGTTCTTTGTAATTAAGAGTTGAAGGTTTATTCCTTCAAATTTTCTTCATGAAAGACTAGGAATACTAAAGTGGTATGTGTTTGTGTCTGTGTGAGTTTCTCCTTAAATAATTTTTCTAAGATGGTGGGGTTACCTTAGGGATGGTGCTTTTATGTGAAGCTGCTACATCTGACATGGATATTGGAAAGCGAAAGAGTAAGTCATGTGTCAAAATATTAACAATTCTGCCTTTAATACAGAAAAATATCCTCAATCACTTTCTCCCTTAGTTATGTTATTTTACTTCTTCACTATTATAAAAATAATATAAGCTCATTATAGAAAATATGGGGAAAATAGGAGTATGAAACATTTGTGGGAAGAGTTTACCCATTATTCCACCATTGAAAAACTAATAATTTTCACATTGTTATATAGTACCTTCCATTTGTAAAAACATCATTGAAACTATGGGTAAAATTTTGAATCTTGTATCCACCCTTTTTAACTGGAGTTATATAATTCACTGATAAGTAATTTCTTTTTAATATACTCTAAACTGTTCTGATTTTGTTAAATGTTTAGTGTTTTTTTGAACTTCAATTATAATATTTCTTTAGTGATTATCATGGTATATTAAGTTTTATCCTCATTTCATTATTAATTCCTGTAGGTAGATTTCTAGAAGTAGAAAGACTGGTACTGCCTATGAGTATTTTCATTTCTCTTGATGTTTTAAAGTGATGATATCAAATTCTTTCCCCAAATGTTATAATAGTTTTAGGTTCCTACTCATGGTATTTAAGAATGCTTGTTTCACTGTAACTTTATCAGCATTAGATAGCCTTATTAAAAGTGTGTGTGTGTGTGTGTGTGTATGTTTGCTAAATCAGCTAAGGGGGAAATGTTACATTATTTTGTTATTTGGTTATTAGTGAATTTGAACATTTTCCAAAATGTCTATTAGCTGTTTGTGTTTTTCCCTTCTGTAAAAAGTGTTTTTGTCTTTTGCCATTTATCTGTTAAAGTCATAGTCCTTTTCCTATTGGTCTGGGTGGACTTTTTATATATTAGAATATTCACATAATGGTATTTGTTGCAAAGAAATGCTAACAATATAATTTTATTTTACTTATATGAAATTAGTTTAGTCAGACTTTTCCTTTAATGGTTAAAAGTTCAGTTTCATCAAATTAACGCAGCTAAAGTCCATTTACTTTTTTTCTAGAAAAAAGATGATGGCATTGGATTTCAATTTTGGGAGCTATTTATTTTGCTGAATTGAAATGAATTTTTGCATATTATAGAAACAAAACTACCATATCAGTTTTTTATCCAGTCAATATACATCCTTTCATTGCCTGACTTTTAAAAAATTGCCTATTTCAGTATTCATTATTGGGAAAAGGCCATCTGAGTACTACACTGCTCAAATGAATTTAAATTGTAAAATATTTGGGGGACATATGTTAAAATAATTACAATTTGATCTACTTCTAAGATTTTAACCTAATGGAATAATTGTAAATAATAATTAACATTTCTTTAGCACTTATTATGTGTCAGGAACTGCCCTAGGCACTTTTAGGTATGGTCTGTGAAAAAGTATCATACAAGCATATACAGAGTGATCATATATATTTTATTCACACAAACATGCATGTGTGCATTTGATTAGGAAAAAAAGCCTTTTCTACAATGAACATGTGCTAATAGTCAGAAAAATATATACCTGACATTGACATTTTAGCCCCTAATTATATTATGTAAAAATTTAAAAAGGAAAAAGAATTGTTCGCTAAGTATAACAAAACTAAGGTTGTTTTTAGTATTGTTCAATAATATGTTTCCCTACAGCTCCCATTGCTGTAGTACAAATGCTTTCCCACGTCCCTTCCTCTCTGCTTTTTAGCCAGTCTTAGTCCAGGGACTCAAAAGAACTTCAAGTTATGAGAATCATACTTGAGCATTGTGAGGTCAGTATCTGGAGTTAAGGTTAGTAACTGCAGTGCTAAACCAGAGCATATGAGATAAATGGAGAGAGCTATGAATTTAAGGCTAGGAATCAGGGTTTTTTTAACCCTCATTATTCAAATGAGGAATCCATGTTGAATGAGTTCCTCATACAGGCAGTGTAGAAATAAAGTACTTTCAAGTGAGACTGTCAAAATGATGTTACTGGACATCTTTAAGCCAATATTTATCAATAATACAATAAAGCCAAGGGTTTTAAAGAGTTTATTAAGTGAATTGGTGATTTTCTTGTCACTAGTTAAACTTTCTAAAACTAAATTCTTCACTGATGGCTTTAAAGGAATTCATTATTTCATACAATTGCAGAAGTATGTAAATGGTGCTACTCTATTAAATTGTAGTGGAACAAATTAAAGGGGAAAGTAGATTCCTGAAGATACAAGAATGGGGATGAAAATTGTTGGAAAGTTGAGATTTACCAGTAAATTTTAGGCCTTGCCTTTCGCTCTTTAGAAGTGTTGACTAAAATTTATGCCCTCCTTCTTAGGCTTAACATGCTGATTTTACTCTTTTGTCTTTCTGCAGTAATGTGTGTGGCTGGTATTGGACTCGTTGTATTGTTCTTCAGTTGGATGCTCTCTATTTTCAGATCTAAATATCATGGATATCCATATAGGTATGATTATTAAGCTTCTTCCCACCTTAACTTTTCAAGGCTCTTTAGCTGGCAAAAACAGAACATTGGATTAGAATCTGGTTTGTAAAGAGTATAACATGAATATTTAAGAAGGTCTAGTTGGCCTGAAATGTTCTTAGAGATCTCTAAGGCTCAGGAAGGGAATTACTCTGTGATTATAAGTTCTTGATTTTACTCTCTTAACAGCCAAGAGAAACATACCTACATGGGGATGTTATTAGTGAGTTTTACAATATGAGAGTTACTATGGTTCCTATCCTTTTATTATAGCATTGTTGGGAGAGTGTTGTATATTTTCCTCGGTCCTTGTCCCCGCTGCAACAAAGAATTGAAGGGTAGAGGCACAGTAGTAAAGCAGAGTAAAGGTTTTATTTAAAGTTACTTAAAGAGAGAAAAAGTACAGGCCACCTCAGCAAGGAGGCGCCCTGAAAGGTTGGAGAGAGAAAGTTTAAGATTAAAAGGTTATGCACTTAGAAAGTGCAGGCAACCTCAGAGAGAGGAGCACCCTGAAAGGTTGGGAGTTCCCCCTTTTAAGGATTTTTCAGGAATGTGACCATAGGCTGGGGGTGCAGACTTGTTAATTGGCCCTGAATATTTGAAATTAACTTAACACAAGGAATTTATTGCTCTGATTTCTCCCTGAGATACTGGGGTGTCTTGGTCTGGGAGCATCTCAAACAAGACCACCTGCCCAGCCCCCAAGGTGGGCTGAGCTATTGTCTGTTAAAGAGTAAGTTAAGAATCTTCTTAACTTCCTGGTTTTTAAAATGCAATCTTACCTTTAAGATGGAATCCTTCCTGCCTTTTACTATGTTGTTTATGGCTGTGCCTGCATGCTAAATTAGTTGCCTAGGTTGCAAATTACTTGATTGGGGCTGAAGGAGGAAAAATAGCATATAGGTAAAGTTAAAAAAATAAGCTGGGCCTGCATGATTAACACAATAAAGACATGGGCTTCGCTGAGGTACCCTCTTTTATCTGGGGAATATTCAAACATTCCAGGCCAAGTTACTCCTGGCCTTTTGAGCTTTAACTAATTAACTCATTAACTCTGGATCTTTTTAGTGGGCTTTCCTGGCCTTATCTCTTTCCACCCCACTCATATCTATTTTCCTGCCTAACATTCCCTCTCTCAAGCAGTTGGGACCCAAATCATTGGGGTGAGAGGTAACGACTGCTCTGGCTGCTTCCTGCTTGTGAGGGACAGTGTGGTTATTTGGGTCCCTCTGCTTGCTGACTGTCAGGATGGTGGAGATTAGGACAGGAAGGGCACCCAGTTAGGGGTTTTAGTTGCCTTCTGTCTGTTGAGGCAAGGAAGACTCAGACTGGCTGTAGGGGTGTCTGTCAAGTGGTCCCATGAAGATGGAGGTGTGGTCATCAGAGGAGTCATTGTGGGCATCAGGAATCTGTCAGCAAAGGCTTCTGAAAATAAGTTGAATGAGGTTAAAGGGAGGATAAGGCTGAGGATTGGTGACATTGGAGATACTAAGGACTGTCCCTGTCCCAATTCCAATGTCAAGAGTTTTTTGTCCCAATGAATTGTTGATTATGGCCCAGGACTTGCCTGCATAGCACTTGGTGATATTGTACTTATCGTTGCCCCGCCATAACAGAGGCCAGAAGTCTTGCCTTGGAAGTAGGGCTCTCTGGTGACTGTGTGGTTAAGGCTATAGATATTGAATTGTTCTCCATTATTAGGGGAATTCTTTTGGAATTGTGGTTCCCATTTGTGAAAAGTGTGATTATATATTAAAGTTGCATTACAGTAGGAATAGTTGAGGATTCTAAAGGGGGAACCAGTGCCCCAGGAATTGGAAAAGCATAGACTGGCTTTTGCAGCTAGGAGATGGACTTTACCTACTTGTTCAGCTGGTGTTGGAGTGACCCACTGTAGATTGAGAGGTCAGAGGCCTCCACCAACTCCCTCATTTTTGATGGTAGTATTAAGTTGTGTAAGAAAAACCTCAATATTGTGCTGTGGTATTAGCAATAGTTTCTAGTGACACTGAGATGCCAAGAAAATTTGTATCATTTTCAAGATGATCTCGGCGGGAGCAGATCCAGCAATGGTTTGGTTAGCTACTTTAGCGATTTTGTTAATTACTGGCATTAGAGGGTGTATGGCTGCCAGGAGAGGAACTAATAAGGTGAGAGTTAATAATAGTAATGATGGCATGTTTAAGGCCATTTCTTTTTTTTTTTAAGGTATCATTGATATAAAATCACATGAGCAACATTGTGGTTACTAGACTCCCCCCATCATCAAGTCCCCCCCACCAACCCCATTACACTCACTGTCCATCAGCATAGTAAGATGCTATAGACTCACTACTTGTCTTCTCTGTGCTGTACTGCCTTCCCCAAAAGGCCATTTCTTTTTAAGGTTTAAACCCAACAGGGGCAGAAATACTGCTGGCTAAAGGAAAGGGGTTGTACAATAGAACAGGAAAAGAATAGTAAGTCCCACTCTCACAAGGTTGCCCAGAAAGAGTTAGGGAACTGGAGTTATGGGGCACTTATCTTAGGTGGCTGTCACTTGAAGAGATATTTCACATCTTTTACAGGCTCACACATGTAGCTAGGTTCTTGGGTCGCATGACTCTGTGCCGCTGGATCTTTCCACAGCTTTACATGAGAATAATGGATCCAGCTGGCGACTCCAGGGACCTTGACAGCTGAGGGGGTAGACATAAGGACATGGTAGGGTCCTTTCCAAATAGGCTGCAGTTGAGATTGAGGCGACCCATATTTCCAGACTTCGATGAGGACTTGGGTCCCAGGGCTATAGAGAGGCTTGTTCTCTGATGGGTCAGAGACTGTGGCCTGGGTGAGCCCAAATTCTCTTAAAGCCTGTTGGGACTGATGTATAGATGTGGCATATTCTGATAAGGCACTGGCATCAGGAAGTTGGCCAACTTACCAGTTGGTAAGGGCTTGAATTTTCAGGGCAACAGGATTTTAATCTCGATGGACTGTAGTCTGGAAGAAATAAATTTAGTTAAAAGGTTTAGTAAGCATGGTTCACACAATGGGGCTAGTAAAAGCATTAGTAGGAGTTTAGCAAAGGGTAGTAGCCAGGATGTCCAGGTGGAACTGAACTCTTTATGATTCTGAGAGATTTGATCAGCTAGTTTCTTCACTGCCCTTCAGAGACAGAGGTTGAAATACTTGTCTGAGCAACATCTGGAGTTGGATTTTCCATTCTGGAAGAACAAACTTGATGAGGAGATTAAGAATGCATAGCTAAATATGAGGATTAGGAATACTAAGATTTTTAATTGAGATGGGAGAAAATTGGAAACATTGGGAGAGTCAGACAGATATTTGAGGAAACTAGAATTTAGGGTTTAGTTTATTTTACAATGACTAGTATTAGAATCTAGTATAGATAAGGCTGCAGTATTGAAACAATACTTTTCTCTTTAAAGTCACCCCCATTTTTATTAGAGGTAATCATATTAAGAAAATAAGTTCAGCTTTAGAACACTTGGCTTGATTATTTGCATAAGTGCAATAAGAAGAGCAATTGATCATATAGGATCTTTTAAATGTGCTCTGCTGGAACTTTTCATAAAGAATTTCAGATTGAGCTTTTAAAGGCCTTTTGAGAAGGAAAGTGAAGCCAGATTTGCTGTCAGGTTTTGCCTGAAGTACCTGTAGATTTGGGTGAATTCCTCTCTTCTTGAGGCCCCCAAGACATTCTGAGGTTCCTGCACCTGCCAGGAAGTGACCCTCTTATTCACCTGGTAAGGCTGCTGGGAACCCTGTAAGCAAGGTACCAGGCCAGTTCTTCCATGGGGCTTTGTTGACTCCATAAAGTCGATCTTAGTTCCTTAAAGCTGTCTGGTCATATCTGAGTCTATGCCTGTGTCTCAAATATGACATTTCAGTCAAAGCCTTGGTAATAACCAGTGTTTTCAACTGTGTCCTGTCACAAGGAGAGCAGATTCTTATTGAACTTATGCAAATAAAAATACTGCCATAAAATATGAAAATAGTCACTGAGAGTTTTAAATTCTGTAGGGATCAGATAAAGATACATGTTTCAATTATAAAGGTATAATTTACTGAACCGTTGTATATAGCTAAAGAGGAACGGTTAAAACAGACACTTCTTTTTCTGTTAAAGAGATTAGCAACATTTGAAACAAAATGTCATGAAAATTAAAATTATCTTCTTTCGTTTACTCAGTTTTAGGTGATTTTTGCTCTGCTCGAATCTAGGTTTTTCCCTAGTTATGGAATAAAACAATTATAAATGATAAAGGCTTAGAAATGGCTATAGTTAACAAAATTGACGAGAAATTTTGGTTATTTCTGTAATGTGTAACAGTTTAATAATCTAAAGTTTAGCATAATTTGACAGTGGTTCCCAAGTAATTATATATTAAATAAATAAGCCAAATTAGCCTATTTTTCCCTGATGAGGAGAAAAAATTCCTCTGACATATTTTAGGAGCCCTCTGGAAAATATCAGAGTTAACTAGAGGTAAAAGCACCTTTTTGAATTTGGTTTTAGGAAGCTGTCAAAAGAAAGTTTTTAAGGCACTTGCTTAAATAAGATTATAAGTTGTTGAGAAACAATATTTAGTTATTCATTTAACTAAAGTGACAATAAAAGATTTTAAAGGCAGATACAGAGGGTCACATAGTTGTTAGCAAAACTTAGCTCTTTTAATATTAAGATTTTTGTCTTTTTGAGTATGCAAGCATACTACTGAGACGTTAAGTACAAGAATAAGCTGTTGTAAACTGTTATTCTAGCATGTCTTTATGCACAGGAGGAAGACATTTTTTTTCCCACAGAGCATCTTTGTTATTATAATTTCCATTTGGGCCTACTGAGCCAACAGCAGTTTAATAGGAAGCTGTATCAGGCAAGTGAAGGCTGCTAGTAAACTTATCAGACTCTTAATAACTTTTTTGCTCAGCTAAGGTCAGTTTTAAGCTGACATCGGGGCAGAAGTAAAGTAGAGAGAGGAGCAAAGAGATGACTATCAATTTTGCAAGCTTGGCAGAGTTCTTTTGGCTGCTGAAATAGAAGGAAGCCTGAATGTAAATGACCTCTGCTCAATTACCCACCTGCTTACAGTTTGAGAGTCTCAGAGTCGAATTGGGATCAGTGGGAGAGAATGCAGCCCAACAATGTGGCTCATTTAGGAAGAAAGGAACTCTTCCTGTCCCAGACATCTCTGAGAGCAGGACAGAAGACTGTAGTCCTGAGGAATGGGTTAGAAAGCCCAGAGTCCCAGGGTCTATCCCAGAGGTCTTGGCGCAGCCGGCTGCCCAGGACCTGACACATCCTGCCTCAGACGTCTCCAAGTGGAAGATGGACAGGGAGGAAACAAATGGGTTAGAGAGCCTAGCGTTCCAGAGTCTATCCCAGAGATCTCAGCGTCCCAAGACCTGAAAATCTATGCCTGTTTTCAGACATCTCAGATAACAGGGCAGAGGAGGAACGTCCTAGTTTAGGGCTTAGGGGGATGGAGGACTAGTCTCATGGCTTCCTAGTGAAGGGCTAAAGGGGGCAGGTGGTCCCATGAGACGTGGCAGGTGTTGACAGAGGCTGACAGTGAGGTGTTATGGGAGCCTGAAGGAGGCTCAACCAAATCAGGCAAATAGCTGGAAAGCTGACTTGTAATAAGCAGGCAAGGGGAAAGGCTTATGAGAGGAGAGCAGCGAAGGAGGTGCAAGTGCAGAGGAAATGGGAGAATAGGATTCTAGGGTGGAGATTTTCAAGAAAACTTTGGTCTCTGTATTTCCTGAGTCCCATTTGGTTAAGGTTTTGGTAGTAATTACAGATTCCAGGGTAAAGGTGGAAGAAGGGAAGAGAGGCGGCTTTTAATTGAGCTCTTAGAGTCACATAAAGGAAGTGTTCTGGCCAGGCAAGCCTCCCGAAGATCTGGGAGCCTCGTCAGGGGACAATAGAAGGTTAAAGTCCCTGCAGAGACTCCAGATTAGTTAGGAAAGATCATCTCAGGTTGCCTGGGCTGAGGGAGGCAGCTGTAAGGGGGAGAAAAACTGCTGTGCTGAGAAAGAGGTTTTGGCCCTAGGCTATGGCGCTCTGCCGCTGGAGAGGTAGGTTCTCAGTGGGAGGTCAGAGTTAAGTGGGAACTGCAGATCCCATCCCATCAGAATAAAAGTCTGTTTCCCTCTAAATGGAAAATAGAGAAAATAGAGGAGACATGATGACAAAAAGAACTTAGTGCAAAAGGGATAATGGGTCATAGAATAAAGGTGAGTGAGAAGGCTCTTAGCTCCAGCAGGGAGCCATCGGAGAGAGGAGAGGAAAGGGAGAAATATCTTTGTTGCTCTGGGTGACATTCCCCAGGACCCAATTGTGACCTGCCTCCCAGGGAGGGGTTCCACGCAAGGCAGGCACAAGTGGGTATTGCATCCAGCTGGGTCTGGTGGACATCCCATGGCCAAAGGATCATGAGATGGGAGTCCTTGGGGTTTGCCGCAATTAGCTGACCAGCAGATAACACAGAAAGTTGGAAGAGGGAAGAAAAGAAATGCAGCAAGTAGGAGAAATCTGAGAACACAGAAAAGGCAATCTCTGCCTGGATGTATTAAACCCTGTGTGGGGATTTACCACAGGGTTGGAGGTGGGTGCTTTTACAGTGTACCTCCGTTCTGTGGACATTGTCTTGCAGTCAGCGGGGTGCCTAGTGCAATCTTCCCCAGTCCACGACCAACTTATCCCGTCACGGGAGTCTTCTGGCGAGCACCCTGTGGCCTTCACTGGTCAACCCGGGCCCAAGGTGCGGCTGTTTTTGGTCCAAGAGAGACAGAGAAGGAAGGGAAGGATTCCCACAGAAGGGGTAGATAGTGAGTGAGATGTGCCAGCCAGGGGGCGAGGCACATGCAGCTTACCTGGGGTGGAAATCATCCGAGTCACAAAGCACCAAATATGTTGGTGGGAGAGGTCAGTTTGGCTTACCGGGAATGGAAATCCATTTGAGACAAGGCACCTAATAATGTTGGGCGGGGTTGGGGGGTGTTGTATATTTTCCTCGGTCCTTGTCCCCACCACGACAAAGAATTGAAGGGCAGAGACACAGTAGTGAATCAGGGTAAAAGTTTTATTTAAAGTTACTAAAAGAGAGAAAAAGTGCAGCAGGCAACCTCAGCAAGGAGAGGTGCCCTGAAAGGTTGGAGAAAGTTTAAGATTAAAAGGTTACACACACATGACCTAGGAAAATACACAGCGCTCCCCCAACAGCATTGTCCTGTCGTATAAAGGATTACAAACACTAAAGGTAAAGAGTATCAAGTGATATTTTTGAGACACAATTTCTTCATATTATTTTTAACACAAGTTTTTAGTAGATAATTTTGAACAAATCCCAGGTTGACTGATTATATTGTGATGTGCCTAGATGCCTTTTGATCAGCGAACAACATTAATCTTTTTGCTTTCTTTTTTTTTCAAACCTATTTAATTTTACAACCAAAATCTTCCAACTTTATACTTTTATTCTCTTTTGTATATATCTTAAAAATAATTTCTCCTCTATAGAATACTAACTGGGATACAAGGGTAATCTTGCTGGGACTTCTGTTACTTATTTAATCACTGTTGTTGATTCAATTATTAATTGATATCACTCTTCAGGAGATATTTTAACTTGAGATTATGTCTATTTCCTTTTTCTCCTAAGATTACCTCAGTATCTCAGGGTTTCTCACTGTTTGTTATTGATACTCAAAGTGTATTCTATATGCACCCAAATGCTCTTTGATTTGTTAAAATCAAAGATATTTATTAGAAGTAAAGCCTACTTTTCTTTCAGAGACTAATAGATTTGTATATATTTTTGTTTCAGCTTTTTGATGAGCTAAAAAGGATCCTAGAGATATGTAGACACTGGAGTAACGGACATTTTGAAAGATGAAAAACGTTTGTGTGTTTGAAAAGAAGAATGCAATTTGTGTATTTTGTATTACCTCTTTTTTTCAAGTGATTTGAATAGTTAATCATTTAACCAAAGAAGATGTGTAGTGCCTTAACAAGCAATTGTCAAAATCATGAAGTATTTGAATACTATTCTCCCCTGAATCTTCCCTTCATAGTGAACTTTATGGAACACTTAATTTAATAGAATTAAATATATTATAAACATTTAAAAACTACTCCTTAATTTTAATTAGAACAAGGTTCAAAACTGCCTTAGTTACCTTCTGGCTATCTGATTTTATATTATCTTATCCAAAGGTAGGAACCTGACCAGGTATTACTGCATATGCCTATTACAGATAACTGCATTATGAATCTATTACTTAGCTTTTCCATCTTTGCATGGATGTGTATACTTGGCCCATCTTTCCTTTTGGGCAGAGAAATTATATGTGCTATGTGGTCTTCTGAGAATGGAACATGATTCTTCAGAATACATGTCTAGCCTTTAGAAAAAAGACTAGCCAGACCTCCTCCTCCATCTTTCCTACTGGAATGCAGTGCTTCTTGGTAGCTGTAGATGTTAAAAAGTATCTCTAAATACAGGATTATGATTTTGCATGAGTGTGGTGTTAACTACCTTGTATTTGGAAAGATTTCAGGTTCGTTCTGTCTCTCTAATTATATTTAGGGCAGGCCCCCTCATAAAAATTAAGCTTAGTGCTAAAATCAGTATAACTTAAAACTGGTCTAAAATGTTGGTGCAAATTAGAGATTGTCACTTCATTAGTACCTAAGGGAAAAAAAAGTAGGCTTATCTGGTAAAGTTGATTTCTGTATTACACTTACAACATATTTAATTAACTTGTGTTTAGGGAAAGGATTTCCCTAGATTGGGAAAATAAAATAATGAAATATTGAGTTGTTGCCTATGAATAGAAAATAAATGTTTCTTGAAAGCTGTTCTGCTTTTGCTATTATTTTAGCCTTCATTCTCTCACTTTAAGTAGAGAAACAAAGTAAACATTTGAAGAGGTTTTGTTTGAATTTTGTCTTTTTTTCTGTCAGTGGAAATAACCATATGTACTAACCAGATTTTGGTGAAGAATGAAAGTTGATGGTTATCATTATATATAACCATAACCATAACTTCATAGTTACAAAGAGTATCCTGAAATGCCACCACTATTATGGGAATATGAGAATTGTGATTGTGAAAAAAATTTTTAAGAAATCTTGAGTATTACATTATAATAATACTGTGACTGCTAATAACTCTCCCATGTGGTCTAGAAGTCTTCTATAATAGAGGTTTGCAAAATGAAATAGATATAATTGCCTAAGATGAAATGTTTAATGTGGATTTCTTGGGTTTTGTTACAGGATTTGGTGGGTAGGGGGATATAGTCAACCTTTTACTCATTAGTGGAACCACTTCTTGTTAATTAATTTCTCTCCTGCAAATTGTATGATTCTGGATTCCTTATCTGCTGTTCTTGTACTTGTCTTAGGCCAAATAAGTTTATGCAGTGATTCTTAGGAGACTTGTATGAAAATGCCCTGATTTGTGCAAACTGACCAGAGGAATACTACTGCCATGCAGTCTGTATAGCTTCAGAAAATTTGCCATAAGCATTGGAAGAATGACAGCTTTTTGTATTTGTTCTGTCTCCCTTAAGAGCACATTCTTCAGTAAGGAAAAACGTTGCATTCTGGCTAAAATCTGTAGAAAGATTTATTACACATGGAGTAGTGTGACTTTCATGGAAATTTTGAAATTAGCTTTCATCTGAAGTGCCTTAAGTAGATTATTCATTTACTTTTCTAATAATGGTTTTAATATTATGTGTTATGCATTTTTAAAATACTGTTCAAAATGACACATTGTAGTAGCAAAGATAACCAAATGTCTAGCTGTTTGCTTTTTGACTATATCAATAAACTTTTACAATCTAAACTCTGAGTTTTTGATTAACATGGAAATAGCGGTGAATATGAAACACTAAGCTGCAACTGTAATATTGGAATATTCCATTTTGAAATTATAATAATTAACTTTTTTGTCCTAATGACAGTTAGTTGATAGGCTAATTTCCTCAACTATTTTTAGATTGACATACATTGTTCCAGGATTCCATATGTTATCTTTCAATGTTATCTTTTATGTTTTCATCTATTAAACCAGTCAGAACAGCCAAGAAAAGTAGATGAATGGCTGTTGGCAGTGGTTGATCTAGTAGCTTTTGCCCTAGTCAGTGAATGCTGTGACTAGGTAATTCCCTTTTGGTACTAAATAATTGATTCGAAACAACTACCCAGACATATTATCAAATTATATGAGATTGGACAACAGTTCATTTACTAACATGGAGTAGAAACACTGGACAGGAAGTAAATAGACCTGGCTTTTAAATAATCTTTAGTCCTTACTGTTTCTGTCTAGCTATGTGACCACAGGCATGCTGGTCACTTGAAATGGGTCCAGTCTGGACCTGTTTCTTTATACTAATGTGAGTGCATTGGACAAAATCATTTCAGTGTTACTTCCAGCACAACTGTTCTATGATGCAAAATATTAAAAATGTATTTAATCATTTGTGATATTCAGGTTTGATGTTGAATTAAAGCCACTGAGATATAGGATGTTTTATCATCAGTTTTCTGAAGAAGCTGTGAAATGCTTGAGGCTATTTTAGCTGAAAATTATTTATTAATATGTACTGAAATATTTCTTACAAAGGATACAGTTGGAATCCATATG
Source organism: Phataginus tricuspis (assembly GCA_029783875.1). Taxonomy (NCBI): domain Eukaryota; kingdom Metazoa; phylum Chordata; class Mammalia; order Pholidota; family Manidae; genus Phataginus; species Phataginus tricuspis. The sequence goes on along the minus strand of JAQQAC010016209.1, from coordinate 59,694,668 downwards.
TTAATATCAGATCTTGATTTCATTTGGGTTCTGTCCAAATATGAACAAAAGATGAGATCAACAACTGAAGTAGTCAAAGCCAAAGGGACGTTAGATACCATATAATCAGCCCCTTCATTTTGACTGTCCTAGAGAGGTGAAGCAATTTACTGAAGGTTATTCCAAGGGAATGCCTACAGGTTTCCCACTTTCCTGCAAATTCCTATGGATTAGGTTTCACTTGGAGATGTGAATTACTCTCTGGAGACATGGAAACCATAGTCAGTCTACCTTGATTGCTTCCTGACACCTAGATGGCTGGGAGAAGGGTCCTAATGAAAGAGGCATTTCCCAAGAGAAGTTGTTACAGGCTTCAGAAGAAGGGAGTAGTTTCAACTGACTCCCTTTAATGTATGAAAGTAGAATTTAGGTGGGGAGACAAACTTTTATTCACCAAAGAGGCAAGAATAATAGCCTGGAGATTACACTCCAGAACTTTGTTTCTATACATCCCTCTCATTTTGTGTTCTCAACTTGTGGGTGTAATTAGGTGAAAAAATACCAATGACTGTCAGTCATAAGAGAAATGCAAATCAAAACCACAATGAGGTAGGACCTTACACCCATTAGTATGGTTACTATTAAAAAAATGTAAGTGTGGGCAACGATACAGAGAAATTGGGACCCTTGTGTACTGTTGGGTGGTAGGAATGTAAAATTGTGCATCCACTATGGAAAATAGTATGGCAATTCCTCAAAAAATTAAAAATAGAATTACTATATGATCTAGGAATTCCACTTCTGGGTACATATCCAAAAGAATTAGAAGCAAAATCTCAAAATGATAACTGTACACCTACATTGATAGCATCATTCACAAAAGCCAAAAAATAGAAGCACATTGATGGGTGAATGGATAAACAAAATGTGGTATATACATATGCTGGAACATTACTAAGCCTTAAAAAGGAAGGAAATTCTGACAACATGGATGAAACTTGACTTTATGCTAAGAGAAATAAGCTGGTCAAAAAGACAAGTGCTATGTTCTTCCGCTTGTATAATGTACCTACAATAGTCAAATTCATAGAGACAATGTAGAATGGTGGTTCTCAGGAGCTGGGGAAAGGGGAATGAGAAGTTATGGTTTAATGGATATAGAGTTTCAGTTTTGCAAGATGAAAATTCTGGAGGTTGCACAACAGTGTGAATGAACTTAACAGTACTGAACTGTACATTTAAAAATGGTAAAGATGATAAGTTTTATGTATATTTTACCACAATTCAAAACTAAAATACTAATGCCTCGGCCCTAATGCCATATTGGCATATCCTCATTGACACCACTTTATAGTTGATCATTGTTCTGAAAATATGAGTGCAGCTGGATAGAGAATGACTTGTGGTGGGAATGTTGAAGCATGGTCTTCAGGTTCTTTTTTCAGTGACAATTTAAGGACATTCAGATAAACCCTGCCTGCAGAGTCAGTGATGATTGATATATTCTAATGAATGCTTTGTAAATAAGGACTTCCAGATGGGGAGAAATATCAAATATGGTGGCTCCACCTCATATCCAGTCTCAGAAATCATCCGTTTGATCTGAACCTCCCAGTTATAATGCCGAACCATGGCTCTATGGCGAGCAGTTGCAGCCAGAGAACTTTGGGTCTGACGTTCTTTTTATCATCTTCCAAAAACATGAAATGTTTTCTCCTCATCAAATGCAGCTCAAACATAATTTCTGGGAAGCTTTCCTGACCTCCCAGTTTGGGTTCTATGCCCTTCCTCTCTTCAGTGAATGCTGCTCTCTGTTATTCTCTTGTAATTGCCCCGCCCCTTCCCTAAACTGTAAGCTCCTTGGAAACAAGTGTTGTCTTGATCATCTTTCTTTGTTCATTTTCTAAAATGCATGCATAGTACATGCTTAATAAACTTTCACTGATTGAATAAAAAAAGGTCTTTACTCTCGAGTTGCTGTGGTCTTCTGGAAACCATCATATAACAAATGCAATCCTATGTACTAGTGGAAAAATACGTGTTATATTGTGGGTACAGAGAAGGATATAATTGCTTTCTTGGGATGGGAGGAAAGGGAGAGGATTCTGTGACAATTTGATAACTAAGAATGATTAGTTAGTTCACAAAAAATTTTTTTAAGTAGTGAAATGCCAAATACTCTTATTGGTATAGTATCATTTCAATACTTAAATCTGAAGTCAGAGTCATTTACATCCTGAGTCATACCCAAAGAGTTACATAGTACTTGAAAGTTTCTAAATGAATAAGAATGCAGTACTTTAAAGACATTCTTCCAACTCTTATCCCTCTTCCTGTTTTAAAATTCTTCCAAGGTATCTCATTTTAATTACCAATCCCCAAGTTATTAGAAACTCTGAACATTTTTTCTTATATTTGTTAGTCATTTATATATCCCTTAACACCAATTTGGGTTCCATCTAAGTCCAAAGGTCTCTCATGAATGTGTTCTTAGAATAGAGGTAGAGAAAATTTAGGGAAACAGAAAAAGAGGTTAATAGGAGACTTGAAGAGAAAAGTGAAAAAGGAGAGGCAGACTTCTAGGACCAATTCCAGGACCCCTGACAACCCAACTACTTCTCTTTATGCATGGTTAGATTTCTTTCTTGTTCCTCCCCTTCTTTTCCTCAAAGGTCAACTTTCTTCTCACAAGGTTGACCCCTCATCTCTTTTAATCAGGATTTTCTTCCTTAAATCATTCTATTTGGAAAGACTCAAACCAGAAGTACAAAGAATTCTTAATCCTGGTTCTGGACCTTTCTCAGGTGCAACATCGGAGGACAACATGAGATGACTATGACAATTTTATCTCAGATTTTAAGAAAAAACAATGTTTTGGTAATATACAAAATAAATACTAAAATACCAGTATTGCCGTTTTGCTGTGATGGTATTATATGTATTGCATTCAAGTCCCAAGAGCTTATCGGAAGAATGAAAGATTGAATTCCTTGATAGTGATTAGCTAGTTCTGTTAAATGTTAATTCAGATTAAGATAATAAGAATAAATGTAATAAGAGATGTGCAAGACATATACTGAAAACTAGGAAACGAGAGAAATTAAAGAATACCCAAAGAATATACCCTCTCTATAGATTTTAAAATTTAATATTGTAAAGCCCTCAATTTTCATATCAACTCCCAATAAAAATTCTAGCAGATTTTTGTGTGTACAGATTGAAATGCTGATGTTAAAATTTACATGGAAATGTGAAGGGCCAAAAAGAGCCAAGACAGAAAATGACAGAGTAAACCACTCAGAGGGCCTATCCCTTTACAGAAGCACTGAAAAAAAAAATGAGCAAAAACTGTCAGAATCAACTTTATAGGAACTTCGTAAAATAAAGGTTTAAAGCACCCAAGTGAATGCTAATCAAGGAAAAGGCAATTTAAGCATGGTATCAGAGCTCTGGTGGTTTAGCCTTGCCCATCACCCTACTTTAGTGTGGCATTCTTGAAGACAACAGTCTGCATTCCCCATTGTGGGTAAAGTGGGGTTCCTATGGCCAGGATCCTCACTGAACTTAAAGGTAACTGACCTGGTGCTATGCTACTTGCCAAACTCCAAGTAAAATAAACACAAAGATATCTATAGCAAAACAGAGACTCTTGAAAAGTACTGAGAAATTTCTCACTTATAAGAGATCTTCAATAAGATTAACAGAAAATTTCTCATCAAAAAGCAAGGAGGGGGCCGTGGTACCCAGGTATGTGGTGAGATATTATTCTGGATGTTTTTATGGGGAATTTTGATAAGATCAATATTTAAACCAGTGGATTTTGAATAAAGCAGATTGCTTTCCTAAAGGTGGGTGGGCCTATCCAATCAGTTGAAGGCCTGCATAGAGCCAAAGACCTCTCTCAGCAAGAAGCAACTCTTCCAGGAGACAACCTTTAGACTTAAGCTGCAACACTGCCCTTCCTGGAGGTTCTGGTCTGCCAGACTATCTTGAAGGTTTTGGACTTGGCAGTCTCCACAACTGTGTGAGTCAGTTCTTTAAAGCAAATCTCACTTTCAGTATGTTCACACACATCCTATTGTCTCTGTTTCTCTGAAGAACCTTGACTAATAAAACATATTTCAAACTTGCAAAAAAAAAAAAAGCAAGGAGGTCAGACATCAATAGGATGACATATTTAAGTGCTGAAAGAATGAACTATCAACCAAGAATGCTACATCTGGCAAAACAATCCTTCAAAATTGAACGAAAAATGAAGACACTCCCAAATAAACAAAAGATGAGAGAGCCTGTTTCTAGTACATCTACCTACCAAGAAATGATATAGGCCTTCAAGCTGAAAATTAAAATACACTAGAAAGTAACTCAGACTATATTAAAAAATAAAGAGCACTAGTAAATGTAACTACATAAATATAAAAGCCAGTATTATTTTGGTTCATAACTCGTCTTTATTTTCCTGTATGATTTAAAAGAATATGTATAAAACAATAATTATAAATCTGTTAATGAGCCCACAATATAACAAGGTATGAGATTGCTAATAACAAAATGGAAAGGCTGAAGTTTTATAGAATCTGAGTTTTTATATAATATTGAAGTTAAGGTGACACTAATTGTTTTAAGCTTAAGATATTTAGAGGAGAGGGCAAAGAAAAAGATGGCAGAATAGGAAGGCAAAGGGGAAACCTCTCCAAAAAGACCACATAAAAGAAGAAAATACAGCAAATACAACTAAACCTGAAAATGACATGAAGACTGCAGAACACATCACCTACACCTAGGGAAGAAAAGACCTCACAGAAAAAGGTAAAGTGGCAGAGCTGGAATTCAGTGGAACCCAAGCCCTCTCTACAACCCCGGCTGCAGGTGGGAGAAAGAGGAATGAACCAGAAGGTTTAGCAACCCAGGAATGCTAAACATTTGGGCCTAGAGATCTTTTCCAGGAGCATGAGTCCACATCACATTGAGTTCTGGTGATTAGTGGGGCTGGACACCAGGGACAGGTGGAACAGTCAGGGAGACTGAGACTCTAGCCACTTGGGGAGGACAGGTACACACTAGCAGTTCTGATACCTAAGCAGAGGTGACAGTTGAAAGATTTTCCAGCAGTGGGAAGGGTGCTGGAAGGGTGAGGGTTGGACAGAGCTCTCTCCTCAGGAGAAAGGACAGGTGGAGGATACCCTCCCAATAGTCCTTTGGCCCAAGAGGTCAGGAACTCTTGGGAGCCCCAGATGCTCCAATACCCTTGCTGGAAACTCAGCCACAAGCCACCTCTCTGCGAGCACTGCCAGTGAGCTAACCTCCTCAGCCCAGCAGCAGAATCACACTTTGCTGCCTAGCAGGCAGAGGGAGACTCTCCCAGCTTTCTCATCCCTGTTTCAGCCCAACCAGGGAGTTGCCTGCAAGAGCCAGCTGTGAGAACTCCTTCCTCCTAATGGGTGTCCAAGCCTGGTGCTGTGTGTCCCACTCTGCCCCAGAGCAGCACATCAGCCCACCCAAGGCATTAACTCTACAGGCCTACCATGCTGCAGCGCAGGCAGAGGGCGGCTGCACCCATAGCAATCTCAGCAGAGGCATCTGCTTGGATCACAAAGGCAACAGCTATAGCAAATTGCAGGTGCAGACTAAGACCACTGCAGAAGACACACAGAAAGCAGGAGCCTCCCACTGCACACAAAAAGCTGCAGCTGCCTCAAAGTAGAATGAGGCACTGGAGAATAAAGAGTCCTGAGCTTCTGGGCACCATAGTACATCACCTTCATAAAGCTATTATTTGATAGGCCAGGAAGCATAGAAGATCCATCTAATACAAGAGAAGAAACACAGAAACATAGACAAAATGAGAAGGCAGAGGAATATATTCCAAACAAAACTACATGATAAATCACCAGAAAGAAGGTAAATGAAACAGAGTTCACCAATCTTCTTGAGAAAGATTTCAAAGTAAAAGTCATAACTATGCTCACTGTTTTACAGAAAAGTATTCAATATCTCAGGGAGGATTTCAACAAAGAGAGAGAAGAGCTGAAAAAGAGCTACTCAGCTAAAAACACAGTAACTGAAAAGAAATATACAATGGAGGGATTAAAGAGTAGATTACTGCAAGTATAGGAGACATTCAATGAGATGGAAATTAGAGAACAGGAACACAATGAAACTGAGGAACACAGGGAAAAATGGATCTCTAGGAATGAAAGAATGACAAGAGAACTGTGTGACCGATCCAAATGAAATGATACTTGCATAATCCAGAAGGAAAAGAGAGAGACAAAGGGATAGAAAGTCTCTTTGAAGAAATAATTAATGAAAACTTCCCAAATCAGAGGAAGGAAATAGACACTCAGGTCATGGAACTACAGAAAGACCCTAACAAAAGAACCCCAGGAAGAAAACACCAAGTCATATAATAATTAAAATGGAAAAGATCAACAACAGTGAGAGAGTATTGAATAGAGCCAATGAGAGAAAAAAGATTAAATTCAAAAGAAACCCATCAAGCTATCAGAAGATCTCAGCAGAAACTTTACAGGCCAGAAGGGGGTGGATTGAAATATTTAATATACTGAAACAAGGACCTTCAACTATACTCTACCTGGAAAGATTATCATTTAAATTTGAAGCAGAAAGGAACAGAGAAAGCTATGAACAATCAGAAAACAATAAAAATAGCAATAAGCACATATCTATCAATAATTACCATAACTGTAAATGGACTGGATGCACCAATCAAAAGACATAGGGCAGCAAAATGGATAAAGAAACAAGACCCATATATACTGCCTACAAGATTCTTATTTCAGACCCAAAGACATATATAGACTAAAAGTGAAGGGATGAAAAAACATAATTCATACAAATAATAAGGAGGAAAAAAGCAAGAGTAGCAGTACTTATATCAAACAAAATCGATTTCAAAACAAAGTAGCAAAGACAAAGGAGGACAATACATAATGATAAATAGGTGAGTCCAACAAGAGGATATAACCATTATAAATATCTATGCACCTAATATAGGAACACCTAAATATGTAACACAAATAGTAACAGAATTAAAGGGGAAAACAGACTGCAACACATTCATTTTAGAACATTTTAACACACCACTCACACCAATAGACAGATAAACCAGACAGAAAATAAATAATGAAACAGAGGCAATGAACAATACATTACAGCAGATGGACATAACAGATATCTATAGAACATTTCTCCGAAGCAGCAGGATACACATTTTTCTGAAGTGTAAATGGAACATTCTCCAGAATAGATCACATATCAGGCCACAAAAAGACCCTCAATAAATTAAAAAAGATTGAAATTGTATCAAGCAACTTCCCAGACCACAATGGTATGAAACTAGAAATAAATTACACAAAGAAAGTAAAAAATCCTAAAAAGACGTGTAGGTTAAACAACATGCCTCTAAATGAGTAATGCATCAACGAACAAATTAAAACAGCTATCAACCAATACATGAAGACAAATGAAAACAAAAACTCAACAGCTCAACATCTATGGAATGCTGTGAAGGCAGTTCTAAGAGGGAAGTATAAAAAAATGCAAGCCTACCTCAATAACAATACCAAATAAAGAGTCTAAAATCCCAATTAAAGAAAGGAGAAAAAGAAGACCAAATGAGTCCCAAAGCTAGTAGAAGAATGAACATAATAAAAATCAGAGCAGAAATAAATAAAATAGAGAATAAGTCAATAGAGAAAAACAGTGAAACTCGAGCTGGTTCTTTAAGAAAATAAATAAATAGATAAACTGCTAGCCAGACTTATCAAGAAAAGAAGAGAGTCTACACACATAAAATCAGAAACAAAGAAGGAATAATCACAATGGTTACCATAACGATAAAAAAAATTATTAGAGAATATTATAAAAAATTATATGCAAATGAACTGGACAACCTAGAAGAAATGGACTTCCTAGAAAAATAAAACATGCTAAGATTGACCAAGAAAGAAATAGAAAATATTAACAGACCAATTACCAGCAATGAAATTGAGTTGGTAATTTAAAAACTCCCAAGAAACAAAACTCCACATCCAGAAGTCTTCACAGCTGAATTCTACCAAAAATTTAAATAAGAGTTAATACCCATCATTCTTAAAATATTCCAAAAAGTAGAAGAGGAGGGGATACTTCCAAATTCATTCTATGAGGCCATCATCACTCTAATACCAAAACCAGACAAAGACACCACATAAGAAGAAAATTATAGGCCAACATCCCTGATGAACAAAATGGAAAAATACTCAAAAAATATTAGCAAACTGAATTAAAAAATGCGTCAAAAAGATCATCCACCATGACCAAGTAAGATCTGTTCCAGGGATGCAAGGATGGTACAATATCCATAAATCAATAAATATCACATACCACATTAAAAAAAAGGATAAAAACCACATGATCATCACAATAGATGCTGAAAAAAACATTTGACAAAATTCAACATCCATTCATGATAAAAACTCTAAACAAAATGGGTTTAGAGGGAACATACCTCAACATAATAAAGACCATACCCATGACCAACATCATACTGAACAGTGAAAAGCTGAAAGCTTTTCGTCTAAGATCAGGAATAAGACAAGGATGCCCATTCTCACCACTTTTATTCACCATAGCACTGGAGGTCCTAGCCACAGCAATCAGACAACACAAAGAGATAAAAGACATCCAACTTGGTTAGGAAGAAGTAAAATTTTCATTATTGGCAGACAGCCTGATATTATATATAGAAAACCCTAATGATTCCACCAGAAACAATTAGAACTAGTAACTGGATTCAGCATAGTTGTAAGATACAAAATTAATACACAGAAATCTACTGTGTCCCTATATACTAACAGTGAACTAGCAGAAAGAGAAATCAGGAAAACAACTCCATTTACAATTTCAACAAAAAGAATAAAAAACCTAACCAAGGAAGTGAAAGATCTGTACTCTGAAAACTATAAGACCCTGAAGAGAGAAATTGAAGAAGACACCAATAAATGGAAATCTATTCCATGCTCATGGATAGGAAGAATTAATATTGTCAAAATGGCCATCCTGTCCAAAGCAATTTACAGATTAAATGAAAACTTTATCAAAATACCAACAGCATTTTTCAATGAACTAGAACAAATATTTCTAAAATTGATATAGAACTACAAGGGACCCTGAATATTAGCCAAAGCAATCCTGAGAAAGAAGAACAAAACTGGGGGCATTACACTCCCTCACTTCAAGCTCTACTACAAAGGCACATTAATCAAAACAACTTGGTACTGGCACAATAACAGACCCATAGATCAAAGGAACAGAATATAGAGCTGAGATATAAACCCACACATATATGGCCAATTAATACACAATAAAGTAGCCATGGATATACAATGGGGAAATGACAGCCTCTTCAACAACTCGTGTTGGGAAAACTGGACAGCTACATATAAGAGAATGAAACTGGATTATTGTCTCACTCCATACACAAAAGTTAACTTGAAATGGATCAAAGACCTGAATGTAAGTCAGAAAATCATAAAACTATTAGAAGAAAATATAGGTAAAATCTCTTGAAAATAAATATGAGCAATTTCTATCCAAACATATCTCCTTGGGCAAGGGAAACAAAATGAAAAATTAACAAATGGGGCTACATCAAACTAAAAAGATTCTGTACAGCAAAGTACACCATCAGCAGTATGGGAGAATATATTTGTAAATGCCTCATCTTATAAAGGGTTAACATCCAAAATATGTAAAGAACTCACACCTCAACACCCAAAAAACAAGTGACCTGACTAAAAAATAGGTGGAGGAACTGAACAGATATTTCTCCAAAGAAGAAATACAAACGACCATCAGGCACATGAAAAGATGCTCTGCATTGCTAATCATCAGGGAAATGCAAATCAGAACTACAATGAGATATCACCTCACACCAGTTAGGATGGCCACTGTCCAAAAGACAAGAAATCACAAATGCTGGTGAGGATGCAGAGAAATGGGAACTCCTGCACTGTTGGTGGGAATGTAAATTGGTGCAACTGCTGTGGAAAGCAGTATGGAGGTTCCTCAAAAACCTAAAAGCAGAAATATCATTTGATCCACTTATTCCCCCTGTAGGAATTTACCAGAAGATAACAAAATCTTTCATCCAAAAAGATATATGCACCTCCATGTTGATTGCTCCATTATTTACAATAGCCAAAATATAGAAGAAACCTATATGTCCATAAGTAGATGAGTGGATAAAGAAGATATGGTACATATACACAATTCAACATTATTCAGTCATAAAAAGAAAAGAAATCCTGCTATTTGAAACAACATGGATGGATCTAGAGGGTATTGTGCTTAGTGAAATAAGCCAGGTACAGAGACAAATATTATAAGATTTCACTTATTTGTGGAATATGGAAACAAAGCAAACAGAAGAAAGAAAACAGCAGTAGACTCATAGACACTGAGAAGTGACTCATGGTTACCAAGGTTGAAGTGTTATGGTGGGTGAGGTGGGCACTGAAGGGGATAAAGGGGAACAATAATTTGCAATGACAATATAAGTTGTTCACAGATACAGTAGTACAGCATGGAGAAAATAGTCAATAATTCTGTAACATCTTTCTACATTGATAGTGTCTGCACTAGAGGGGGCGAGGATTTAATAAAATGGGTAACTGTAGAACTACTGTGTTGTACATTTGAAACCAATATAAGATTGTATATCAACAGTACTTCAATAAAAAAAAGAAAGGTAAAGGGGATAAAGAGACACAAAATCTCAGTCATAATATAAATTAGTCCTGGGAATGATAATACAGCATACAGAATATAGTCAACAGTTTTGTAATATCTTTGTATGTTGACAGATAGTAACTACACTAGCTGAGTTGAGCATTTAATAATGTAGATAACTGTCAAATCACAGTGCTGTACACTTGAAGCCAATATAATATTGTATACCAACTACACTTCAAAAAAATAGTTGGTTATCTAAAAAAAAGATATTTATTGTAGTTCCCAGGATTACCACTAAGAAAGTAAGGTAAAAAAACATACAGAAGGATTCAATATGGCGGCGTGAGAGGTGAGAGAGAGAACTCCTCCCAGAACCACAGATAGTATGAAAATATAGTTAATACAACTAACCCTAAAACAGCAACAGGAAAGAAGGCTGCACCAGACTGCATACAGACATCTCAAACAGAGCAGACCTCAAAAAACAGGGTAACGTTTGAAAGTCTTGATCTGGCGGGACCTGAGCCCTTCCCCCACCACAGCTCACCAGCAGGAGGAAGAGAAATGGAGCGGGGGTGGGGTGGGGGTGGGGGTGGTTGGAAGCCTGGGACTGCAAAACACCTAGCCCTGGAGATCTGCTTTGCAAGCAGAACTCTACATTGTGTGGTGCTCTGGAGGATGGGGAGCTGGGACAGGCAGAATGCTTGAGAGACAGATTCCAGCCATTTGTGGAGGATGGGATCCATACCCGGCTGCTCTGTGTCAGAGGAAACGCAGACAGTCTGAGAGGTTTCCTAGCAGCCAGAGGGTTGATGAAGGGGTGGGGTTTGCATAGAGCTTGCTGTGCAGGAAAAGGGATAGGGGGACAAGGTTGTCTGGGCACACTCTGCCCAGAAGATTGGGAACTTTGGGGAGCTTTGGGCGTTCCATCCCACTGGCTGGCTCCTCAGCTCTGAAGCCACCCACTGTGATACGCAGCCTGCTGAGCCTTCCTCCTGACATGACAGCACTGGCTCACAAACCGGCAGTCACTACTCTGGTGTCAAGCCAGCCAGAGAGAGGCCTCACCCACAACAGCTAGAGATGCCAAGCACAGAGGCTTACACATGTGTGCTTGGCCCACTGGCTGTGATACTGGAGACAAGCGCCACAGATGGGAGTCAGGAAACAGATCTTTCTTCCCCCGAGGCAACAGCTCTGCTCCCCTATGACCCCAAACCTCACTCTAGGGGCTCAGAAGCTCCAGAGATTGGAGCTTCTGGGCAATAGAGGGCACCACACAAAAATATTAAACGTCAAAAGAACATGATACAGACCAAAATCTCAGAAACCCCAGAAAAAGTGCCAAATTAAACTGAACTCACCAATCTCCCTGAAAGAGAGTTCAAAATAAAAATCATAAACATGCTTATGGAGGTACAGAAACATATTCAACAACTCAAGAATTAATTTAAAATGGAGGTTGAATCATTAAGAAATTCCATATCTGAAATGAAACACAATGGAGGGATTGAAAAGCAGAATAGATGTAGTAGAAGAGATGGTAAATGGAATAGAATTTATAGAAGGGGAATACAAAGAAGCTAAGACACAGAGAGAAAAAACAATCTCTAACAGTGAAAGAATATTGAGAGAACTGTGTGACCAATCCAAACGGAACAATATTAACATAATAGGGGTACCAGAAGAAGAAGAGAGAGAAAAAGGGATAGAAAGTGTCATTGAGGAGGTATTTGCTGAAAACTTCCCTAATCTGGGGAAGGAGAGAGTCACTCAAGCCATGGAGGTGCACAGATCTCCCAACACAAGGGACCCAAGGAAGACAACATCAAGACATATAATAATTAAAATGGCAAAGATCAAGGATAAAGACAGACTTTTAAAAGCAGCTGCAGAGAGAAAAAAGATCACATACAAAGGAAAACCCATTAGGCTATCATCATATTTCTCAACAGAAACGATACAGGCCAGAAGGGAGTGGCATGATATATTTAATGCAATGAAGCAGAAGGGCCTCGAACCAAGAATACTCTACCCAGTAAGGTTATCATTTGAATTTGAAGGAAGGATTAAACAACTTTCAGAAAAGAAAAGCTGAGAGAATTTACCTCTCACAAACCACCTCTACAGTACATTTTGGAGGGACTCCTATAGATGGAAGTATTCATAACACTACATAGAGGTCACCCATGGGATAGACAAAGAGTACAGAATATTATTCATAACATACAAAGAACAGAGGAGGAAGAAAAAGGAGGAAAAAAAAGAATCTTTAGTTTCTGTTTTTAATAGCATATGAAGTGAGTTAAATTAGACTGTTAGATACTAAGGGAATTACTCTTGAACCATTCATAGCCACAAATCTAAATCCTGCAATGGCAATAAGTATATACCTATCGATAATCACCCTAAATGTAAATGGTCTGAATGCACCAATCAAAAGACATAGACTCACTGAATGGATAAAAAAACAAGACCCATCTATAAGCTGCATACAAGAGACTCACTCCAAACCCAAAGACATACACAGACTGAAAGTAAAGGGATGGAAAAAGATATTACATGCAAATAATACAGAGAAAAAAAACAGGGGTGGCAGTACTTGTATCAGACAAAATAGACTTGAAAACAAAGAAAGTCACAAGAGACAAAGAAGGGCATTACATAATGATAAAGGGGTCAGTCCAACAAGAGGATATAACTGTTATAAACATCTATGCAACCAACACAGGATCACCTACTTATGTGAAACAAATACTAACAGAATTAAAGGGGGAAATAGAATGCAATGCATTCATTTTGGGAGACTTCAACACACCACTCACTCCAAAGGACAGATCAACCAGACAGAAAATAAATAAAGGGACAGAGGCACTGAACAATGTATTAGAACAGACCGACCTAACAGACATCTACAGAACACTCCATCCAAAAGCAACAGGATAAACATTCTTCTCAAGTGCACATGGAAAATTTTCAACAATAGATCATATATTAGGCTACAAAAAGAGCCTCAGTAAATTCAAAAAGATTGCAATTATACCATCCAGCTTCCCAGATCACAAAGGTATGAAACTAGAAATAAATTACTCAAGGAAAATGGAAAATCCCACAAACACATGGAGGCTTAATAACATGCTTCTAAATAATCAATAGATCAGTGACTAAATTAAAAACAGAGATCAAGCAATATATGGAGACCAATGACAACAATAATTCAACACTGCAACATCTGTGGGATGCAGCAAAGGCTGTGCTAAGAGGAAAATATATTGCAAAACAGGTCTACCTCAGGAAAGAAGAACAATCCCAAATAAACAGTCTAAACTCACAATTAATGAAACTAGGAAAGGAAGAACAACTGAGGCCAAAAGTCAGTAGAAGGAGGGACATAATAAAGATTAGAGGACAAATAAATAAAATCGAGAAGAATAAAACAATAGAAAGAATCAATGAAAGCAGGGGTTGGTTCTTCAGGAAAATAAACAAAATAGATTAACCCCTAGCCAGCCAGACTTATCAAGAAAAAAAGAGTCTACACACATAAACAGAATCAGAAATGAGAAAGGAAAAATCACTGCGGACACCACAGAAATACAAAGAATTATAGGAGAGTACTATAAAAAATTATATGCTAACAAACTGGATAACCTAGAAGAAATGGACAACTTTCTAGAACAATACAGTCTACCAAGGCTGATGCAGAAAGAAACAGAAAATCTAAGTAGATCAATTACCAGCAAAGAAATTGAATTGGTAATCAAAAACCTACCAAAGAACAAAACACCTGTTTCAGATGGTTTCACTGCTGAATTTTATCATTTAGTGAAGACCTAATACCCATCCTCCTTAAAGTTTTCCAAAAAGTAGAAAAGGACGGAATACTCCCAAACTCATTCTAGGAAGCCAGCATCACTCTAATACCAAAACCAGGCAAAGACACCACAACAAAAGAAAATTACAGACCAATATTCCTGATGAACATAGATGCAAAATATGCAACAAAATATTAGCAAACTGAATTCAAAAATCCAACAAAAAGATCATCCATCATGATCAAGTAGGATTTTTCCAGGGATACAAGGATGGCACATTCGAAAATTGATCAACATCATCCACCACATCAACAAAAAGGACAAAAAGCACATGATCATCTCCATAGGTGCTGAAAAATCATTCAAAAAATTCAACATCCATTCATGATAAAAACTCTCAACAAAATGGGTATAGAGGGCACGTACCTCAACATAATAAAGGCCATATATGACAAACCCACAGCCAACATCATACTTAACAGCGAGAAGTTGAAAGCTTTCCTCTAATATCAGAAACAAGACAAGGATGCCCACTCTCCCCACTTCTATTCAACATAGTACTGGAGGTCCTAGCCATGGCAATCAGACAAAACAAAGAAATAAAAGGCATCCAGATTGGCAAGTAAGAAGTTAACCTGTCCGTTTGCAGATGACATGATATTGTATATAAAAAAATCCTAAAGAATCCACTCTAAAATTACTAGATCTAATATCTGAATTCAGTAAAGTTATGGGACACAAAATTAATACACAGAAACCTGTTCCATTTCTATACACTAACGATGAACTAGCAGAAAGAGAAATCAGGAAAACAATTCCATTCACAATTGCATCAAAAAGAATAAAATACCTAGGAATAAACCTAACCAGGGAAGTGAAAGACTTATACTGTGACAACTACAAGACACTCATGAGACAAATTAAAGAAGATACTGATAAATAGAAACACATCCCTTGCTCATGGATAGGAAGAATTAATATTGTCAAAATGACTATCTTCAGGGACACAGATTCAATGCAGTCCCTATCAAAATACCAACAGCATTCTTCAATGAACTAGATCAAAAAGTTCTAAAATTCATATGGAACCACAAAATACCCTGAATAGCCAAAGCAATCCTGAGAAGTAAGAATAAAGTGGGGGGAAATTATGTTCCCTGACTTCAAGCTCTACTACAAAGCCACAGTAATCAAGACAATTTGGTACTGGCACAAGTACAGACCCATAGACCAATGGAGCAAACTAGAGAGCCCAGGTATAAACCCAAGCATACATGATCAATTAATATACGATAAAGGAGCCATGGATATACAATGGGGAAATGACAACCTCTTCAACAGCTGGTGTTGGCAAAGCTGGACAGCTACATGCAAGAGAATGAAACTGGATCATCGTCTATCCCCATACACAAATGTAAACTCGAAATGGATCGAAGACCTGAATGTAAGTCATGAAACCATAAAACTCTTAGAAGAAAACATAGGCAAAAATCTCTTGGACATAAATATGAGCAACTTCTTCATGAATATATCTTCCTGGGCAAGGGAAACAATAGCAAAAATGAACAAGTGGGACTATATCAAACTGAAAAGCTTCTGTACAGCAAAGGACACCATCAACAGAACAAAAAGACATCCTACAGTATGGGAAAATATATTCATAAATGACATATCCGATAAGGGGTTGACATCCAAATTATATAAAGAGCTGATGCACCTCAACAAACAAAAAGCAAATAATCCAATTAAAAAATTGGCATGGGATATGAAGAGACACTTCTTCAAAGAAGAAATTCAGATGGCCAACAGGCACATGAAAAGATGCTCCACATCGCTAATCATCAGAGAAATGCAGATTAAAACCACAATGAGATATCACCTCACACCAGTTAGGATGGCCGCCATCCAAAAGACAAACAACAACAAATGTTGGCGAGGATGTGGAGAAAAGGGAACCCTCCTACACTGCTGGTGAGAATGTAAATTAGTTCAACCATTGTGGAAAGCAGTATGGAGGTTCCTCAAAAAACTCAAAATAGAAATACCATTTGACCCAGGAATTCCACTACTAGGAATTTATCCTAAGAATGCAGCAGCCCAGTTTCAAAAAGACAGATGCACCCCTATGTTTATCGCAGCACTATTTACAGTAGCCAAGAAATGGAAGCAACCTAAGTGTCCATCAGTAGATGAATGGATAAAGAATATGTGGTACATATACACAATGGAATATTATTCAGCCATAAGACGAAAACAGATCCTACCATTTACAACAACATGGATGGAGCTAGAGGATATTATGCTCAGTGAAATAAGCCAGGCAGTGAAACACAAGTATCAAATGATTTTAGTTGTCTGTGGAGTGTAAGAACAAAGCAAAAACTGAAGGAATAAAACAGCAGCAGACTCACAGAACCCAAGAATGGACTAACAGTTACCAAAGGGAAAGGGACTGGGGAGAGGTATAAGGGGGAAAAAGGAATATTACATTTAGCACACATAATGTAGTGGGGTTTGGTGGAGATACAGGCAAGGCAGTATAACACAGAGAAGACAAGTAGTGATTCTACAGCATCTTAGTATGCTGATGGACAGTGACTCTAATGGGGTATGTTGTGGGGACTTGATAATGGGGGGAGTCTAGTAACCATAATGTTGCTCAGGTAATTGTACATTAATAATAGCAAAATAAACAATGAAAATAAAAATATATGTACAGAAATGTAAAGTGATATACTCCAAAAAGTCAATTAAATGCAAAAGTGATCAGGAATGGAGGAAATGAACAACAGTATATATGACGTACAGAAAACAAAACAACAAAATAAGAGAAGTAAGCCCTTTCTTATCAATAATTTTTTTAGATATAAATGTATTACACCCTCAATTACCAAGCAGAGAATGGCAAAATGGATACAAAAGTACCTCAGAATCCAAGAATGGGCTGTCTATAAGAGTCTCACTTTAGATGCAATGACACAAATAAATCAAAACTGAAATGATAGAAAAAGATGCTCAATGCAAATAGTAACCAAAGACTGGATTAGCTATACTAATATCAAAGGCATGCAGTGAAAGCATTGCTCAGAGGTGAAATTATATCTATAAATGCCTACATTAAAAAGAAGAAAAATCTCAATCAATAACCTTACTTTAGAGTTGAAGTAACTAGAAAAGAAGAAACCATATGTATAGAAAAACTAGATAGAGAAGATATATAGAAGAAGAAATTATACTGGAAGCTAGCAAAAATAAGGAAATACTAAAAATTAGTTCAGCATGTAGGTACAAAAAATTAAGAACAGAAAAATAATAGAGAAAATCAAAAGCAAATGTTGATTTTTTGAAAATATCAACAAAATTCACAAATGTTTAGCTAGACTAAGTAAAACAGAAAGAAGACTGAAATTGCTAAAATCAGACATGAAAGTGAAAATATTACCACTAATATCACAGAAATAAAAAGGATTAAAATGGGATGAATGAGTTCCAAATAATTAGATAACCTAAATGAAACGGACAAATTCCTAAAAACACACTACCAGAGCAGCCTTTAAAAAAAAAAAAAAAGAAAATCTGAACATACATCTAAAAAGTGAAAAGATTGAGTCAATAATCAAAAACCTTCCAGCAAAGAAAAACTCAAGACCAGATGGCTTCACTGATGAATTCTATTTATAGAAGAATATTTAATAGAGAATTACCATCAATCCCTCTTAAATTTTTTCAAAAATTAGATGAGTAAAAAGAACTTCCTAACTTATTAGTGATAACACAGTCAGACAAATAAATCACAAAAAGAAAGCTACAGGCCAATATCCTTTATAAATATAGATGAAAAGTCCTTAACAAAATAGCGAACGCAACAGCATATTAAAGGGGTTATACACCAAGACCAAATGGAATTTATTCCAAGAATGCAATGGTGATACAAAAACAAATCAATGTAATATGCCACATTAATAGAATGAAGAAAAAAAACACATGGTCATCTCAAATGATACAGAAAAATAGTATTTTACAATTCAACAACCTTTCATGATAAAAACACACAAAAAACTAGAAACAGAAGGGAACTCCCGCCAACTGATAAAGGGCATTTATGAAAAACAGATTTCTATGTTTCTTTAAATAGTTTATTTTGGTATCATTAATCTACAATTACATGTGCAATATTATGGTGATTAAACTACTCCCTACATCAGATCCCCCCCACCAACCCCATTACAGTCACTGTCCATCAGCGTAGTGAGATGCTATAGAGTCACTACTTGTCTTCTCTGAGTTCTACAGCCCTCCATGTGCACCCACAACATTACATCTGCTAATCGTAATGCCCCTTTTCCCCCCTTGTCCCTCCCTTCCCACTCATCCTCCCCAGTCCCTTTCTTTTTGGTAACTATTAGTCGGTTCTTGGGTTCTGTGAGTCTGCTGCTGTTTTGCTCCTTCAGTTTTTTTCTTTGTTCTTATACTCCACAAATGAGTGAAATCATTTGGTACTTGTCTTTTACGGCTTGGCTTATTTCACTGAGCATAATACCCTCTAGCTCCATCCATGATGTTGCAAATGGTAGGATCTGTTTTTTCTTATGGCTGAATAATATTCCATTATGTATATGCACCACATCTTCCTTATCCATTCATCTACTGATGGACACTTAGGTTGCTTCCATTTCTTGGCTATTGTAAATTGTGCTGCAATAAACATAGGGGTGCATATGTCTTTTTGAAACTGGGCTGCTGCATTCTTAGGGTAAATTCCTAGTAGTGGAATTCCTGGGTCAAATGGAATTTTTATTTTGAGTTTTTTGAGGAAACTCCATACTACTTTCCACAAAGATTAAACTAATTTGCATTTCCACCAGCAGTGTAGGAGGGTTCCCTTTTCTCTACATCCTCGCCAACATTTGTTGTTGTTTGTGTTTCGGATGTTGGCCAACCTAATTGGTGTGAGGTGATATCTCATTGTGGTTTTAATCTGCATTTCTCTGATGATTAGTGATGTGGAGCATCTTTTCATGTGCCTGTTGGCCATCTGAATTTCTTCTTTAGAGAAGTGTCTATTCATGTCCTCTGCCCATTTCTTAATTGGATTATTTGCTTTTTGTTTGTTGAGGTGCGTGAGTTCTTTATATATTTTGGATGTCAACCCCTTATCGGATACGTCATTTATGAATATATTCTCCCATACTGTAGGATGTCTTTTTGTTCTACTGATGGTGTCCTTTGCTGTACAGAAGCTTTTCAGCATGATATAGTCCCACTTGTTCATTTTTGCTTTTTTTTCCCTTGCCCAGGGAGATATGTTCATGAAGAAGTCGTTCATGTTTATGTCCAAGAGATTTTTGCCTATATTTTTTTCCAAGAGTTTTATGGTTTCATGACTTAGATTCAGGTCTTTGATCCACGTTGAGTTTACCCTGCATAGTCCAGTTTCATTCTCTTACATGTAGCTGTCCAGTTTTTCCAACACCAGCTGCTGAAGAGGCCATCATCTCCCCAATGTATATCCAAGGCTCCTTTATCGAATATTACTTGACTGCATATGTTTGGGTTAATGTTTGGATTTTCTATTCTGTTCCACTGGTCTGTGGGTCTGATTTTGTGCCAATACCAAATTGTCTTGATTACTGTGGCTTTGTAGTAGAGCTTGAAGTCAGGGAGCATAATTCCCCCTGTTTGATTCCTCCTTCTCAGGATTGCTTTGGCTATTTGGGGTTTTTTGGGGTTCCATATGAATTTTAGAATTATTTGTTCCAGCTCATTGAAGAATGCTGTTGGTGGTATTTTGATAGGGATTGTGCTGAATCTGTAGATTGCTTTAGGTAGTATAGCCATTTTGACAATATTTATTCTACCTAGCCAAGGGCATGGGGTGAATTTCCATTTGTTAGTGTCTTCCTTAATTTCTCTTAGGAGTGTCTTGTAGTTTTCAGAGTACAGGTCTTTCACTTCCTTGGTTAAGTTTATTCCTAGGTATTTTATTCTTTTTGATGTAATTGTGAATGGAATTGTTTTTCGATTTCGCTTTCTGTTAGTTCATTGTTAGCGTACAGGAAAGCAACAGATTTCTGTGTGTTAATTTTGTATCCTGCAACTTTGCTGAATTCAGATATTAGTTCTAGTAGTTTTGGAGTGGAGTCTTTAGGGTATTTTATGTACAGTATCATGTCATCTGCAAATAGTGACAATTTGACTTCTTCTTTACCAATCTGGATGCCTTGTATGCCTTTGTTTTATCTGATTGCTGTGGCTAGGACCTCCAGTACTATGTTGAATAACAGTGGAGAGAGTGGGCACCCCTGTCTTGTTCCCGATCTTAGATGAAAAGCTTTCAGCTTCTCACTGTTAATTATGATGTTAGCTGTGGTTTGTCATATATAGCCTTTATGATGTTGAGGTACTTGCCCTCTATACCCATTTTATTGAGAGTTTAAATCATGAATGGATGCTGTATTTTGTCAAATGCTTTTACAGCATCTATGGAGATGATCATGTGGTTTTTGTTCTTCTTTTTGTTGATGTGGTGGATGATGTTGATGGATTTTTGAATGTTGTACCATCCTTGCATCCCTTGGATGAATCCCACTTGATCATGGTGTATGATCCTCTTGATGTATTTTTGAATTTGGTTTGCTAATATTTTGTTTAGTATTTTTGCATCTACGTTCATCAGGGATATTGGTCTGCAGTTTTCTTTTTTGGTGAGGTCTTTCCCAGGGTTTTGTACTAGAGTGATGCTGGCATCATAGAATGAGTTTGGAAGTATTCCCTCCTCTTCTTTTTTTTGGAAAATTTTAAGGAGAATGGGTGTTATTTCTTCTCTATATGTTCGGTAGAATTCAGAGGTGAATCCACCTGGTCCGGGGGTTTTGTTCTTGGGTAATTTTTTGATTACCGATTCAATTTCGTTGCTGGTGATTGGTCTGTTTAGTTTTTCTGTTTCTTGTTTGGTCCGTTTTGGAAGGTTGTATTCTAAGAAGTTGTCCATTTCTTCTAGGTTTTCCAGTTTGTTAGCATATAGATTCTCATAATATTTTCTTACAATTTTTGAATTTCTGTGGGGTCTGTCGTTATTTTTCCTTTCTTATTTCTGATTCTGTTTATGTGTGTAGATTCTCTTTTTCTCTTAGTGAGTCTGGCTAGGGGTTTATCTATTTTGTTTATTTTTTCAAAGAACCAGCTCTTGGTTTCATTGGTTTTTTTCTATTGTTTTATTCTTCTCAATTTTATTTATTTCTTCTCTGATATTTATTTTGTCCCTCCTTCTGGTGACTTTGGGCCTCATTTGTTCTTCTTTTTCCAATTTCAGTAATTGTGTCTTTAGACTATTCATTTGGGAATGTTCTTCCTTCTTTAGATAGGCCTGGATTGCAATATACTTTCCTCTTAGAACTGCCTTTGCTGCGTCCCACAGAAGTTGTGGCTTTGTGTTGTTGTTGTCATTAGTCTCCATATATTCTTTGATTTCTGTTTTGATTTGGTCGTTAACCCATTGATTAATTAGGAGAATGTTGTTAAGTCTCCATGTATTTGTGAGTCTTTTTATTTTCTTTCTAAAATTTAATTCTAGTATTATACCTTTATGATCTGAATAGTAGGTTGGTAGAATTTCAATATTTTTGACTTTACTGAGGTTCTTTTTGTGGCCTAGTATGTGGTCTATTCTGGAAAATGTTCCATGTGCACTTGAGAAGAATGTGAATCCTGTTGCTTTTGGGTGTAGAGTTCTGTAGATGTCTGTTAGGTCCATCTGTTCTAGTGTGTTGTTCAGTGCCTCTGTGTCTTTACTCATTTTTTGTCTTGTTGATCTGTCCTTTGGAGTGAGTGGTTTGTTGAAGTCACCTAAAATGAATGCATTGCTGTCTATTTCCTCCTTTAATTCTGTTAGTATTTGTTTCACATATGCCAGTGCTCCTGTGTTGGGTGCATATATATTTATAATGGTTATATCCTCTTGTTGAATTGACCGCTTTATCATTATGTAATGTCCTTCTTTATCTCTTGCTACTTTCTTCGTTTTGAAGTCTATTTTGTCTGATACAAGTACTGCAACACCTGCTTTTTTCTCCTTGTTGTTTGCATGAAATATCTTTTTCCATCCTTTCACTTTTAGTCTGTGTATATCTTTGGGTTTAAGGTGAGTTTCTTGTAGGCAGCATATAGATGGGTCTTGCTTTTTTATCCATTCTATTACTCTGTGTCTTTTGATTGGTGCATTCAGTCCATTTACATTTAGGGTGATTATTGATAGATATGTACTTATTGCCATTGCTGGGTTTAGATTTGTCGTTACCAAAGTTTCAAGGGTTGCTTCTTTACTATCTAACAATTTAACTCAACTTTCTTGTTATGTTATTGTAAACACAGTCTGATGTTTCTTTATTTCTCTCCCTTCTTATTCTTCCTCCTTCATTCTTTATATACTAGGTGTTTTATTCTTTGCCTTTAGTTAGTATTTGTATGGTCTGCTTTCTTTGCTATGATTTCATTTTCTCTGGTGACAACTTTTTAGCCTTAGGAGTGCTTCCCTCTAGAGTAGTTCCTTTAAGATGTCCTGTAGAAGTGGTTTATGGGAGGCAAATTCTCTCAGCTTTCGCTTGTCTGGAAAATGTTTAATCCCTCCATCATATTTAAATGATAGTCGTGCTGGATACAATATTCTTGGTTCAAGGCCCTTCTGTTTCATTACAGTAAATACATTATGCCATTCTCTTCTTGCCTGTAAGGTTTCTGTTGAGAAGTCTGATGATAGTCTGATGGGTTTTCCTTTGTAGGTGATCTTTTTCTCTCTCTAGCTGCCTTTAATACTCTGTACTTATCTTTGATCTTTGCCATTTTAATTATTATGTGTCTTGGTGTTGTCTTCCTTGGGTTCCTTCTGTTAGGAGATCTGTGGACTTCTGTGGACTGTGAGACTATTTCCTTCCCCAGCATGGGGAAGTTTTCAGCAATTATTTCTTCAAAGACACTTTCTATCCCTTTTTCTCTCTCTTCTTCCCCTGGTACTCGTATAATGCGAATATTGTTCCATTTGGATTGGTCACACAGTTCTCTTAATATTCTTTCATTCCTAGAGATCCTTTTATTTCTCTCTGCCTCAGCTTCTCTGTATTCCTGTTCTCTGATTTCTATTCAATTAGCAGTCTCTTACATCTCATTCAGTCTGCTGCTAAGCCCATCAATGGCTTGTCTCATTTTTGTATTGTCTTTCCTGACTTCCCTCACTTCCTCCCTCAGCTCTTGCATATTTCTCTGTAGATCCATCAGCATGGTTATGACTTTTATTCTGAATTCTTTTTCAGGAAGATTGTGCATTTCCATACCTTCACGTTCCCTCTCTGGTTTTGTCTGAGTCTGGGTGATCTTTTTCTGTACCATATTCCTCTGTCTTTTCATGTTGATAGAAGTGGTCGCTGGTAGGTGCCATGTATGTCAGCTGGGCTATTTAAGACTTAAAAAAAAAAGCCATGAAAAAACAAACCAAAACCAAAACAATGAGACAAAAAAAGGAAGATAAAGAAAAGAGAAAAAAAAGAAAGAAAGAAAAGAAAGGGAAAAAAAACGCCCACCCTGAGTTGATTCTGTAAGGATGCTGTAGGTGGCGCTTTTGCTCCACTATTCCGCAGCCACGGCCATGCTGCTCTTTGTAGCTCTGGCTGGGGCGGGAAGAATGGGAGGCTGTTGTTCTCTGTGTAAAGTTTCAGTGTGGGTAACTTTTCCCAGTCGCCAGCCAAGGGGTCTGAAATTCTTCAGGACTCCTAGCACGCTGGGCTGAGTGTGCCTGGGTGATCGTGTTCCCTCGCTGGGCCCCCTGCCTCTCCAAGACCGTTAAAAACAGCACATGCTTTTCTTTTTCCCAGGGAGCCGGCTTCTCAGTCCGGGCGTGTTCCCAGCTCCAAACCTGTACCTTCTGCTTCTCCAATATCATATGCACAGCGCGATGAGTGTCAGTGCTCCCGACGCAGATCACTGGGACTGGTTATTTTGTGGGCCTGTTCCTCCACTCTCTCCCGGCTCTCAATCCTCTTCTCCCACCAGTGCGCTGGGTTGGGGGTGTGCTCGGGTTATGCCGGGATGCGGCTCTGTATGTTACCTGCCTCGCGGGGTGCCGAGTCCTCTCAGGTGCAGATGCAGGCTGTGCGCTGTGCTGTAAATTCTGGTGTCCCTTTTAGGGGTAGTTATATTTGCTGTATTTTCATAGATTTATATAGTTTTGGGAGGAGATTTCTGCTGCCCTGCTCACGCTGCCATCTTCCCGGAACTTCCTCTGTTGATCTCTCCTTTTAATGCTCTAAATAGTTCAGAAAACTTCCAAGATGTGGATCACTTTGTTCTATTTTGTTGCCCGGCAATTCTTAAGCTGCCTCATAATCTCATATGGCTTTTCAAGTTCCAGCCCTAAAATAAGCATTCCAGTCAACCAGCAGGGAAGAAGCCAGACCACTATGTTTTTAAGGTGGAAAGATCAGAAATCTTAATCATAGTATTGGAATATGGTGATATTTAAATATTTTTAAAAATAATACTGAGCAAAGGTTTATGTTGATATCATTGCTACTTGGATTCATATTTGCTAGCAGAAAATGGATAGTCCTTCCGCTGTTTACAACAATTAAAATTATTTAATTTTCCTTATTAACTTTATTGAATATTCTCATTATAGGAAATTTGGAGAATATGGCAAAGTAGATAAAAAGGAAGAAAAAGAATCACTCAGACATATCACCTGATGATAATCTTTACATTTTTGGATGTACCATCCAAACCTTTTTGCTCTAATAGCATATTTTCTTTAAAACAGAACTTTAAAAAATAGTGTAAATGTTGAATTTCTGTAACTGAAGGTAATACTTTAAAGACTGGTAGCATTCACATTGAGAGTTATCCCCAACTTTGTTTTCTTCTTCTATGGAACATAACATGATAATCTTGACTGGTCATTTGAAAAAGAAAGCACTACTATAATAACAATATATATTAATGATATTTATCATAAAATAAAATTTTATTGATATTCCCTGAAACTAGAAAATTGGGGTTATTAAAGAATAGCTATCTTTTTAAAATTTAGTATCACTTGCTGTTGTATTTTTCTTCAGTAAGCCCATTGAGGTTTTTAATTCATTCTATTTCTATTTGGATCATTTTCAAATACACCTATTATTTTCTTATTTTCTTTTTAGTAACTCTTTTTGAAAGATCAGAAGGTTAGGGGAATAGAGTTAAAATCTTAATTAGACTCTCTAAAAAATATTGCATAATTTATTGAACTCCCAGTGGTTTATGAGAAAGAAGCACTATTTGGAATTATAGGATTACACTTGTTTGGTTTACTTTTTAAAAATTGAAGTATAATTGACACGCATTATATTAGTTTCAGGTGTACAACATAATGATTCAATATTTGCATATATTGCCAAATGGTAACCACAGTAAGTCTAATTGACATCCATCACCACACAGTTACACAATTTTTTCTTGTCATGAGAACTTTTAAGATTCATTTTCTTAGAAACTTTCAAATATGTAATACAGTATTATTACCTATAGTTGCCAGGCTCTACCTTACATCTCCATGACGTATATATTTATTTATTTTTATTTTTAATTTTAACTTTTTATTAAGGTATTATTGATATACACTCTTATGAAGGTTTCACATGAAAAAAATGTGGTTACTATATTAACCCATATTATCAAGTCTCCACCCATACCCCAATGCAGTCACTGTACTTCAGTATAGTAAGATGCCACAGATTCACTATTTGCCTTCTCTGTGCTGCACTGTTTTCCCTGTGACCCCCCACAGCATGTATACTAATCATAATACCCCTCAATCCCCTTCTCCCACCGTCCCCACCTGCCCTCCCACACCCCTTCCCTTTGGTAACCACTAGTTTCTTCTTGGGGTCTCCGAGTCTGCTGCTATTTTGTTCTCCCAGTTTTGCTTCATCGTTATATCTGTACATATAGATCTATATTTTATTCAAAAGTTTTTATTGTAAAAAAACATGTAACATTAAATTTAGCATTTTAACAATTTTAGGTGTATAGTTCAGCATTCACATTTTTTAATCTTGCAAAACTGAAACTCTATACCCATTAACCACTAATACTCCTCTCATTTCCTATCTCCCCAAATATTGTCACCCCTTTCTACTTTCTGTTTCTATGATTTTGACTACTTTAGGTACTTCATATGAGTGGAATCATACAGTATTTTTTCTTTTATGATTGGCTTATTTTGTTTAGCACAATATCCTCGAGGTTCATCCATACTGTAGCATATGAAAGGATTTCCTTCTTTTTAAAGGTCCATAATATTTCACCATATATATTTCTCACATTTTACTATCAAATATGTTACATTTTATTATCATATATCACATTTTATTATGTGATATTTATTTATGATATATGTATATCAAATTTTATTTATTCATTCATCTGTTGACGGACATTTGGCTTACTTCCACCTCTTACCTATTATGAATTATGGTACATTAAATGTGTGCAAATATCTCATCCAGACCATGCTTTCAACTCTTTTGGGCATATATTTACATAAAATAGTCAGAACTTGTGATGGTGTTCATTAAATATTATGAGGGTATTTATTTTCTCATCTAACTTGCTCTTTCAAAGCTAATTTACTTTATCTTTCTTCCACAGCAAATAAGAAAATTCACAAATCACACATTTATGGTTAAGAGTACAAGAGGGTTCTGTGTCGATTTCTGCAGCAATTTGGTGAAAAATATGAAAGAGATGTGTACAGTGAATTTTTTTCTAAATACGGCGAAAGGAGACTCATTGAGAATCAATTATTGAAACACTTATATCAATAAAACTTCATTAGTCATCCTTTAATAGCAAAGGAGCTCTTTTCTACATTCACAAATATAGTGAGTTATTGTATATTTTTAAAATTCCATTATTATAATTGTGTGATTAAGATGTTCCTTTATTTGTGGGATTTGTCATTTAAATCAGCTTAGTGCTGTTAACTCCAGGGGGGAAATATTTTCCAAACCTGGGACAAATTACTTTTGAAACCAAAATCAGTCAAAGGGAAAAATAAAGTGGGAGAAACCCTTTACAAGGAGTCATCCACTTCTGCTTGCCCATGTCTCTCATGAACCAGCTGCAAAAAGAGATGCCACCCAAACTCTCAGGTCCAGATATGCCCTCACTCCCCCTCATAATCACTTATTGATATGGAAATGGGCTACTTCTCTCCACCCCTTGGAAACACCTATTGTTATGGAGATGAACTAAGGCCAGGCAAGAGATTCTGGAAATACTGCACTTTTACCCACAGTCCACCCCTCCAGAAATCTCACCTCACTATCTACTCACTCCCCATCTTCCACAATGGCCCCTGTGCGAGAAAACTGGAGCTCTGTAACCAGACTAATACAATAGCAACAGCAATAAAATCATGATAATCCTCAAGCTGGAGGATTCAGCGAGCTTCAAAGTCCTGTGCAGATCAAATCCATAGTTCACCCATTCCACAGGCAGTCAGTATCTGAAACAGGTAGGGAGTTCAGAGAAATCATCATGTGGCAGCTTGGTTTTGTCTTCTTTGGGTCCCTTGTGTGCATCTCCATGGCCTAAGAGACTATCTGCTTCACCAGATTGGGGACATTTTCAGTAGTTTCCTCCTCAAAGACACTTTCTATCCCTTTTTCTCTCTCTTCTTCTCCTGGTACCCCTATAATGTGAATATTTTTCCGTTTGGATTGGTCACATAGTTCTCTCAATATTCTTTCATTCTTAAAGATCCTTTTCTCTCTCTGTGCCTCAGCTTCTTTGTATTACTCTTCTCTCATTTCTATTTCATTTATCATCTCCTCCACCATATCTAATATGCTTTTAATACCCTCTATTGTGCTCTTCAACAATTGGATCTCTGACCGGACTTCATTCCTGAGTTCTTGAATATCTTTCCGTACCTCCATGAGCATGTTAATGATTTTTATTTTGAACTCCCTTTCAGGAATATTCAGGAGGTTGATGTCATTTAAATCTTTCTCAGGAGTTGTATTAATAATTATATATGAACCTGGTTCCTTTGGCATTTCATATTTGTATATAGAGCCCTCAAGTGCCCATAAGCTGTACTCTCTGGAGGTGTTCAGCCCCTGAAGCAATGTCGGGGGTCACAGGGGAGTGGTATTGGTGCCTGGGGGTAGGAAAGAGCTGTTTCCTGCTTCCCGGCTACTATGCCTGACTCCACCACCAAAACTAGTTAGCTGAGCACACAGGTATAAGCCTCTATATTTTGCATTTGTAGTTGCTATAGACAGATCTTCCCTCTGGCAGGCCTAACACCAGGGTAGGGTTTGCCGGTTTGCGATCCAGGTGGGGCTGGCCAGGAGAAAAGTGCAGTAGGCTGCCTATCATGGAGGGGGTCCTTGGAACTGTGCAGCCAGCCAGGGATCTGGAGCACCTGAAGAACATGAAAGCTCCCAACCTGCTGTGCAGAGTGCACCCAGACAATTTTGTCTATGTGTCCTTTCACCTGAGCAGTAAGCTCTGTGGATTCCTTGCCCCTTTAGCAGCCCTCTTGCTAAGGGTTTCCTTGTTAGGAATTTCTCAGACTGCCCACCTTTCTTTTATCCCAGAGGAGCTTCATATGGATCCCTGCTTTCCACAAGTGACTGGAATCTCAGTCTCTCCAGGAATTCTGCCCGTCTTAGCTTTCCAACCCCCTAATCATGAGAGTACCACACAAGCACCATGAAATGTAGGTTTGTGCTCCCAGAGCAGATCTCCGGAGTTAGGTATTCAGCAGTATCAGGCCTCCTGTCCCTCCCCGCTCGGTTTCTCTTCCTTCCGCTGGTGAGCTGGTGTGGGGTAAGGGCTTGGGTCCTGCTGCACCACAGCTTTGGTACGTTACCCTGCTCCATGAGGTCTACTCTTGTCTCCAGGTGTATGCAGTCTGGCACAGTCCTCTCTCCTGTTGCTCTTTCAGGAGTAATTGTATTAATTATATCTTCGTATTATATGCAGTTTTAGGAGGAAGCCTCTGTCTCATCTCTCATGCTTACATCTTTAATCCTCTCTTGAGAACCTTGTTATGTCAGGTATTGGATGAGTAGAATGGCTTCCCTGATGATTCACCCTTCCATCCAGTAGTGGTTGCAAAATGCCTGTCACGCCTCAGGGAATTAGACACTCCTAGAATGGCTGACAGCTGCCATTGGGTAGGTTGGCCTAATCAAGGTGATTTACGATATTTCCCAGTAGTTGGAAAACATATACAGAGCTCCAATAGGTACTGCAGGAATTGGGTATGTAAAAACATCATCTATAATATGGACCCCCGCTCTGGTGAGGAGGTGTTCACTCTAGGAATGAGAAACCTGGTGCTCCATACAGCTCCCACAACTCTCTTTGGGTCCCTAGTGAATACTCTTGCTCCCCACCTAGTGCAAACCATAAGTGAGGCTACTCGTACTTCAGCAGATCTGGGGGAGGTTGAAACAATAAGGGCACGGAGGGAAGTACAGACCAGGACTGAAAGGAGCAGTGCAAAAGGCCCCATGAAGGTCTCAAGGACCCAGATGTTGGTTAATTTGATAAAGGTCGGGGTAGTGAAAGAGAAACTCAATGGGCAGTCCAATAGAATATTGTTAGAACTGTGGCACCAATTAAAACCATAGGAGCAGTTCCAGCCGCTGAGTTCCTGGACACGGAAACCAGAGTCCAGGCCTCATGCCCAGCCTGTGTCCCTGCAAAACTTCATGGGAGAGAGTACTCAGGATTCGCCTGATCCCTCACCCCCACAGGAGGATGATTGGGCATCCTGGTTAGACTGAGGGGGATGGTCAAGTTCCCCACCTTGGGGGACATGGTGGGGACCAGAGGCCACATGTAGAATTAGCAATTCATTGGTGCCCTGTGAATGTACAATGTGTCCTGGCGCTGGTGGACACAGAAGCTGAGTGATCTCTGATTCATGGCAACTCTGAGCATTTCCCAGGACCCCTGCTGTAATATATGGCTATGGGGGTAAGGCAATTAGCGTGAAGAAAGCCCAAATCTCACTGGGGTTAGTGCATTTTCCCCCAAAGGAGTATACCATGTACATTTCTCCCATCCCTGAATATATTTTGGGGTAGATATCCTGCAGGGCCTGTGGTTACAGACCACTGCAGGTGAGTTCAGACTGAGAGTACGTGTGGTAAAGGCAGTTCTGAGGGGACATGCTAAGCATCCACCTATAGCTCTGCTTGTACTTTGGCGGGTGACAAATCTTAAGCAGTATAAATTACCTAGGGGGCACAAGGAAATTGGGGAAGCTCTACAGGAGTTGGAGAGGGTGGGCATCATAAAGCCCACTCACAGTCCTTTTAATTCCCCAGTGTGGCCAGTGAGAAAGCCAGATGGCTCCTGGCATATGACCATGGACTACAGGGAATTGAATAAAGTCACACCCCCTTTGCATGCTGCTGTCCCCTGTACAGCAGACATTCTGGACACCCTCAGTCATGAACTGGGAACATATCATTATGTAGTATGACTTGCTAATGCTTTATTCTCTTTGACATAGCACAAGAAATCCAGGAACTGTTTGCCGTCATGTGGAAGGCCGGCAGTGGACATTCACTATCCTTCTACGGGAGTACCTCCATAGTCCCACCATCTGTCATGGGCTTGTAGCCCAGGAATTGGCCACATGGAATAAACCACAAACAGTGTGGTTGTATTACTACATTGATGATATTATGTTCACATCTGATTCTTTTTCAGATTTAGAAGTGGCAGTTCCTAGACTGTTGCAACATCTACAGGAAAAAGGATGGGCTGTGAACAGCACCAAGGTTCAGGGACCTGGTTTGTCTGTGAAATTCTTGGGGGTTGTCTGTTCAGGTAAAACTAAAGTTGTTCCTGAAGTAGTTATAGAAAAGGTCCAGGCTTTCCCCACCCCTACCATTGTGGCAGTATTAGAAGAGTTTTTGGGTCTTTTGGTGTTCTAGAGAGTGTTTATCCTGCACTTGGCAGAAATTCTGAAGCCCTTATACCAGTTGGTACAAAAGGGCATCAGGTGGGACTGGGATGAGACATGTGCATCTGCTTTTACTGCTGCCAAGTGGGCAGTCAAGGCCATACAGGCTTTGAGTGTAATGGACTCATCAAGGCCCTGTGAACTAGATGTTTGTGTAACTGAAGATGGTTATAGATGGGGTCTTTGATAGTGGCTTGAATGGACACGCCAACCTATTGGATTCTTGTCACAACTATGGAAAGGAGCAGAGGTCGGTACACCTTAATAGAGAAGCTACTGGCTGCTGTGTACCAAGCCTTGCTGGCTACGGAGCCCATTGCCCGAACAGGTCCGAGCAAGGTAATAACCACCTATCCCATTGTGGGATGGGTGTGAGACTGGACCCAAAGGCCACAGAGTGGCATGGCACAGACACCTACACTGGCCAAATGGGGTTCATATTTACAGCAGCGCAGCACCCTCTCTACTAGCCCTTAAGTGGAGAACTCCAACGCTTATTGGGGCCAGTGACCTATACCAGTGGAAAGCAGGAAGAACTTGCTTTTGAGCCACTGGTAAATGAGACTCCTTATCAATAGTGAAAAGCCCCTATACATGAAGATGCTTGGTTCACATGTGGTTTTAGTCGTGGGCAGCCCCCAAAGTGGAGGGCTGTGGCTTTCCATCCTAAGACTGAGACAATATGAATGGAGGATGGTGAGGGGAAGAGCAGTCAGTGGGCTGAGTTGCATGCAGTATGGCTCGTGATCTCTCAGGAGCCTTCCCCCATAGTTGTCTGCACTGACAGCTGGGCCATCTATTGGGGCTTGACCCTGTGGCTACAGACATGGTATCATGCCAAGTGAATGGTTGGTCTCCGGCTCCTTTGGGGTAAGATTTGTGGCAAGACCTATAGGCCTCTGGTCAGACTAAGACTGTTACTGTTTATCATGTGACTGGCCATTTCCCTTTGGCATCCCCAGGGAATGATGAAGCAGACACATTGGCCCAGGTGCACTGGCTAGAAGGAAGGCCTGCCTCTGATGTGGCCCAGTGGCTACAAAGAGTTTGTTGCATTCAGGGCAAAAGACAATGTGGGCTGTAGCCCATAGGTGGGGTTGACATTGACCTTTGAAGAAGTCAGCAGATCCCAGAAGAAGTGCCTTGTGTGCTTTAAGAGGGATTTACACCGAGTCCCACAGTAACATGGGATAATAGCAAGGGGGCCAATAGCCCTTGTCAGGTGGCAAATAAGAGTATGTTGAGCCTCTGCCAATATCAGAAGGATATTGGTATGACATGACTTGTGTGTACACAGTTAATGGACTATTGGTTGCTTTTCCTGCAAATCGTGCAGATCAGCAAACCCCCAAGAGGGGCCTTGAGTGTCTCTTTGCAGCCTATGGCTGGCTGCAGGTGATTGAAAGTGATCAAGGCACCCACTTTACTGGACATGTGTTACAAGAATGGGTGCAGCAATTAGGAATAAAGTGGAAATTTCATGTACCATATAATCCTACTGGGGCAGGCATGATAGAGAGGTACCACGGTTTGTTGAAATCTGGCCTGAAGTTGAACACTAGTAGCCTACAGGGCTGGTCAGTTCACTTATGGATGGTGCTACGGCATTTGAACGAGAAGGAGCCTTAAGCCCTGTGGACATGCTAACACACATTGCTGCCTCTCCTATACAACTGTATGTGTAAACCAAAGAGTAGTTATTGAAACCAGGATATGGCCAGCAGAACAACATCCTGCTGCCAGCCCCTACTGCATTAAGCCCTGGAGACACTATTGAATGGTCCTGGCCCTGGACA
The DNA here is from genome assembly GCA_029783875.1 of Phataginus tricuspis. Taxonomy (NCBI): domain Eukaryota; kingdom Metazoa; phylum Chordata; class Mammalia; order Pholidota; family Manidae; genus Phataginus; species Phataginus tricuspis. Next base: position 59,661,321 of record JAQQAC010016209.1, on the reverse strand, counting down.
TTTCGATACATGGACCAGAGATGGCTAGCCCTTCTGGCACCTTGGCGGAAAGGCTGAGAAGCTAGCCTCCTGTGTATTCCTGGAATAACAGCTGAATGGCCCCCAAAGGTCATGGTAGTGTTCCCAAAACGTCCAGGAGGTAAGAGTATCTTGTGGGGGAAATTTTGTTTTATTTTTATGGCCAGTGCATGTATCTCCCATAGCCCTATATATTGACCCAGCTGTAACTTCCACAGGGAGGGGGGTGAATGTATGGTATACTAGACCGGGACAAGATCCCATTCTGTCACTGTTTTATCACAAGACCACTCTCTTGCATGTATCCTACATAATGAGCAAGATTTGCATATGCTGGTGTGATTAAAACATGTAACTTATTGTCTTTAAGGTTATTTTCTCCGACAGTCCGGTGGCCTGAATGTGCCCCCTGGCTCAGCTGCTGCATGATGATTGCTCTGAACCCTCAGCTACTGCCTGCCTATGGAATGGATGAGCTATGGACTTAATCTGCATAAGACTTTGAATCTAGCTGAATCCTCAGGCTTGAGGATTGTCATGATTTTATTGCTGTTGCTATTGTTATGTCATTAGTCTCCTCACAGTGCTCCAGTTTTCTCACCCAGGGACCGTTGTGCAAGAAGGGGAATGTATAGATTGTGAGGGGAGATTTCTGGAGGGTGGCCTGTGGATAAAACTGTAACATATCCAGAATATCTCGCCTGTTTTTGGTGCATTTGCATATCCTCGGGATGGACAGAAGTTCATCTCCATGTCTATGTGTAATTACCTGGGCAACCAAGGGCGTGCCTGAACCTGAGAGGTTAAGGGGAGGGGCTGGCTTGCTTGCTTGCTTCTTCTGGACCAGTGGAGAGAGAAGGCGCTGGACTACAGCTTGTAAGCAATAAACGGGTTTAAAACTTTATTTCTCCCTTTGAGTGATTTTGGTGTTTAGAGGTGTTTTGCCCTGGGATTTCCTTTCCCTGGACTTACAGGTACACATTACATCAGACTAGGGAAATGGTCTGTGTATGTGTGTGTTCCAAGAGGCACTGTAGAATTTACTCAATATTGACATAAACATATTCAGATCTCAAACTGGTTTTGTGTTTTATATGTATTTATAACATGTACTATATATGTTTGATATATAACTTAAAGACTTCTATCAATATGTTTATATAATGTATATTTATATATTTTTGTAAGCATGTTGGCATGCTGAAAATTATATATAAAACACCTAGGAGGCAAAGAACTTGATGACAACCTGGAATATAGGAAAAAATATACAGGATGTCCATAGATATTAGTGGTTAAGAGCGCAGTATTTGGTTTGAATCTTGGCTTCACTACTGTGAGACTTTGTGTCTTAGTTAGCTCATCTGGAGAACGTAGGTAATAAGCCTCAGTCCGCCTCAAAGTATATATGGATTACATAAAATAATCCGGATAAAGGATTAGTATAGTGCTGGGCATACTGTAAACTAAATAAATGTAAACTACTGTTATGGTTTTGTCAGTATGTCAAAGAGGATGGGTCAAAAAGCATATTCAGAATAAAGTCAAAATACGTCACTACAACTTTCAGGTCAACAGGACTGAACTGGAAACTCTCCAAAAGGGTGGAAGGGGTCTAATGACGTAGACCGCCTTAGCAACAGGCCCCCAAAGAAGGTGAATTTCCTTAGCCAATGAGAGTCTTCCTTGCGGAGGCGGTAGCCAATAGATCACGGAAAGAGGAAGAGGGAGGGCGCGCCAGTTCTCCTGCCTGAGCCTCGGCCCAACAAAATGGCGGTGTCGGCGGCGTCGCTTTGTTTCCGCCGCTCCTGCGGCAGTGGCAGCGGTAACCGCCTTTGAGCTGTGGGGAGGATCCAGCACCAACTATAGTGTCGACAAAGAGTCCAGTGCATTTCTGTTGTAACCGGGCGCTGGCGAGCGCAGCGCGGAGCCCTGCGGTTGCCGAAGTCGACCAGGCGCTGAAGCGAAAACATGACTGCTGAGCCCATGAGGTGAAACACAACCCCGTCTCACGGGTCGCCACGGTCTGGGCCTGCCCGCCTTTTGATTAGGGTGTTTGGGAAAGCTTTGGAATGGTGCGTTAGGCCTGTGTGTTAGCGGGAAGAGACATCGTTTTCTCTTCAGGTGGGAAGGGTTTCGGGGTTTGGGCGGTAGGATGTAACCCGGGCGGGGGTGGGGGGGCGCGGCCTGGCGTATCGTGCGCTTTCTTCAACCGTCCTCAACCCGTGAAGCTTAGTTGGCCTCCTCTGTTCTTTGGTGCCCGTGGAAATGAGACCCCGAGGTTGGAGGCTGTTTTTGGTATCCCGGTCATCCTTAATCTTTGGGCCTAGAAACTACGCGGGGAAGAAGCGGGTGAGGGGTTGGAAGAGGGGGAGGGGCGGGCTCGATGATGTGAGATCCTGGGACTACTGGGTGGCTTTTAGGTGGCCGGACCCGGGAGTACCCCGGTGTTGCGGGTTTTTTTTTTTTTTTTTGGTATGTAGTCCCTGGGGGCAAGCTCTCTTTTAGGGGTGAATGGGTGGGTAGTGCCAGGTATTTATTTACCTTCCTTCTCTACTCCAGATCCTGTAGGATATCCTTGGGTTTATCTCTAGGCAAGGGGTTTCTGACGCAGGGTTTTGCCTCCAGAGGACCCCAGTATACTACTTTCTGTAAAGTCCAGCGTTAATGGGTGGTAGGGCAGATCTCGGATGTTTCTCCACTTTTTGGGCAAATTTCGAACAGAAGTAATTAGTAAATGAATTTTTGTTAATTTATTTTTTCCATGAGGAATGGGGAGCAGGTTGACGGGAAGTAAGATTTATTGCAAGGGAAGCTGTTCCTGGCAGGCCGCCTCTTACCAATCGAGTACGTTTATTAGGTTGAGGCTGTTTTTTCTCTTGTGCTTCTGTTTGCCTCTTGATAGTGTCTAAAAATACGGTTGTTAATAGGAAATGTATACCACTTTTACACAGGTGGCTGGCTGGCTTTTCAGGAAGTTTGACATTTGGCTTTTCATCCCTTGTGAATTAAGTAATTTTTCTGCTGTGACATGTATCCTTGGCTCCTAGTGGCAAAATACAAGGAGCATGGATCAGAATTGCATTCGTAGTGGGCCAAGTGTGCCTTTGAGTAACTATTAGGATGGCATACGTTTTTAGAGTACTTTAGCTAGCATGTAGAATTTGGGAATGAGCCTATGATACTTATTATGCCTGTTTTTTTCTGCATCAACGAGCAGTAGATAGAAAATGTTTTCCCTCTCCTGAGAAAAAACACTTTAGTTCTTAGATTATATATAGATCGAGCCCTAGTTGTGTATAAAGATTGTGGCCTTGGTTTCTCACTTTGCTTTAATTGGTTCAAGTACAATAAATCTTTATTTGTGGGGTACTGGGCACATAAGAGGAACCCAGTAAAACTTGTTGGCTGGTTATTATAAGGTGCTTATGTTCATGTACATGAAGGGTGTTCATATTTAAATATGACCTCTGGATTTTACTAAGTCTCACAAAGTGTTCATTTAAAACCATAGGTTGAACTTGGAATTTCTCCCTTTCTTGGGTGAACAAATTAGTTACGTTATCTAATTAGTCTAAGTAAATAGTTACCTGTTAGTCTCTGAATAGAATTATTCATTTTATGCCAGGGTCAATTTTTCTTACCTGTCTTGAATTTTTGTAGATCTTGGTGGTAACAATAATAATCATAACTAAAATCGAGTGCTTATTGTTGACCTTTACCTGTATAATCCTGACTAATTCTCAGAACAACTCTATGACATGGGTACTAGGTATTCCCATTTTATAGATGAGGAAACTGAGGCACAGAAAGGTAAAAAAACTTGACAAAATCCATACATTTTGTAAAGTATAGGGCTAGAATTGAACTCAGACCTGACTCCAGATTTAGGTTCTTAACCACAAGGCGTTAATACCTTCTTGAGCTGCCAGATCTAAGATGATTATGACCATTTTAATTTAGCCCAAGTATTACAGTGGAAGAAGTTAATGTTAGCTACTTTTGTAGTCATTTGTTGTAGGTTTTTGAGTTTGGAGCTATTTACAATGTTTTGCTTTTTGTGTCCAAATGAGATAGTGAGATAACTGAAATATTTAGTTTTAGGGGAGTTTTAAGTTATGTGGAAAACCCTTTATAAAAAGCCACATATATAAATGTATAGAATCAACTTAAAAAAGTGTGATGCTCCTTGGTTATTGACTATGAAAGATCTCCAAGTGTTTGTTCAGAAGAACTGTCTGAGGCTGAAGTGTCATTCATCTCAAGCCATAATCGTAGTTAAAGGATAATCTGACAGGTAATGCTTGAGTTAGTTGGACCCACAGTACTGAATCATTTTTGATTCTTTTCTACTGTGAGACAAATACTATGAGCAATTCTGTGTATTATCATTACTTTTATTTTACACAGTAACAGAATTTTTTCTTTATCATATTTTTCAAGCACTTAAAAATAAGAATAAAGTTCTGATTTTTAGTTGTGCTTATAAAAAAGGAAATTAGGATTCTGGTGAAAAATAGTCAAAAGGCAATTATTGGTTGGGATGAAAAGAAAGACAGTTGTGATTTTAATTTTAATCAGGCCAGTTCTCATTGGCAACTCTGGAGTAGTTGCCATGAGCTTTCAGTTATATGTTGTATTTCTAAAGAGAAGATAAATAGAGTATATTTTTTTAGAGATACAGGTATGTGAGGTAAATTTTTCAGTAAGAAATTGTGTGTACTTGTCCCTATTTCACTTTTGTATTCTGACTAAATTTATGGATTAGATGACTGGATACAGGCAGTTTTGGGGTTTAGATGGTGTCCTTTCACCCAGACCTTGAATATTCTCTTCAGCATTGGCAGAAGCTTTTCAAAGGGTTTAAGTCTTTGGAAAATGATGTGCACATCTTCCTTTAGGAATATTGAATATAGCAGGGCAGTAAAAACAGTGTCTCAGTAGGATTTCTCTGTATCTGTATCCTAATGCTTTTCTTACGATTGGCTTGATAGCTAACATGCACGATGTTTAACCAAAGTTTCCCCATCTGTAAAATGGGAATAAGTTTAATAGATACTTATAAAGCCTGCAGTTGTTCTGGGGGAGGTAAAGTGCTTTTAACAGTCGTTATTAAAAGACAATAATCTAAAGCTCTTTGGGGTCTTTGTAAATTTTAACTGTTATAAGAGTGTGAAGAGGCCCTGAGACTTAGTTTGAGAATTAATGGTGAAGAGCAGTGAACACTGAACTCAGCCAAATATAGGTTTTCTAGTCAGAGCTCTGTTGCTTAACTGATTGTATGACCTTAGACAAATCACTTATCCTTTCAAGTCCTCAGCTTTGTTATTTGTAAAATGAACTTGCACTAGATAGATGTTCAATAAAATTATTATAAAAAAAAGAATCCTGCTTATGTGTCAATCATTTTTTAATTTTATTTGCCTTTTTGAGTGGAAGTTCTTTATTCAGTGTATGCATATCTTTTTTGCCTTAAAACTTAAATGGATAGGATACAGGTGTTTTGTTAACATAATCTGGTGTTGTATCATGTACACATACTTGTGCAAACATTAGGAAAAACTTTTTACTGAGAAGTTTGTTAATATAGTGGCTCAGGATATGTTCTATTTTGAAAGATTACTGTATCCAATGTATTATATTTCTGCCCTTTTATGACTAGAGATGATACTTCTGAAAAGATCTGTATTAGTCCTAGCCAATTGTGCTTTTTGCCCTGGGAAAAAAGGCTCTGTGAATTTTGCACTGTAGCCACTATTTTCAGATCCTGTTCTGAGACTTCATCTCTCAGTTTTGACTTGAAGTAGCCATTTTTGGTTATCAGTAGTTCACGTTTCTTGTGCACTGCTCTGTATGAGATTTGTCCAAGTAATTATTGACATGGCAGTTGGTGTTCATGTGTATATATCCTGTACTTCATGTCTTGGGGGAATGCTTTATTAGTTGATCAAATTCTTGAGTATCAGCTAGGGGTCAGGAACTGTGCTAGGGTACGCAAAACGTAGTAAGCCAAAATTCCTGCCTCCCTAGGGCATTCTTTTATTTATTTAGTTTTATTTTGCTATTATAAATGTACGATTACATGAGCAATATTATGGTTACTAGACTCCCCCTATTAATCAAGTCTCCACCACATACCCCATTACATTCACTGTCCATCAGTGTAGTAAGATGCTATAGAATCACTACTTGTCTTCTCTGTGTTGTACAGCCCTCACTTTAGGGTTTTTATGTACAATATCATGTCATCTGCAAACAGGGACAGTTTCACTTCTTCCTTACCAATCTGGATGCCTTGTATTTCTTTGTTTTGTCTGATTGCTGTGGCGAGGACCTCCAGTACTATGTTGAATAACACTGGAGAGAGTGGGCATCCCTGTCTTGTTCCCGATGTTAGGTGAAAAGCTTTCAGCTTCTTGCTGTTAAGTATAATGTTGGCTGTGGGTTTGTCATATATGGCCTTTATTATGTTGAGGTACTTGCCCTCTTTTTATCATGAATGGATGTTGAATTTTGTCAAATGCTTTTTCAGCATCTATGGAGATGATCATGTGGTTTTTGTTGCTCTTTTTGTTGTTGTGGTGGATGATGTTGATGGATTTTTGAATGTTGTACCATCCTTGCATCCCTGAGATGAATCCCACTTGATCATGGTGTATGATCATCTTGATGTATATTTGAATTCGGTTTGCTAATATTTTGTTGAGCATTTTTGCATCTATGTTCATCAGGGATATTGGTCTGTAATTTTCTTTTTCGGTGGGGTCTTTGCCTGTTTTTGGTATTAGAGTAATGCTGGCTTCATAGTTTGGAAGTATTCCCTCCTCTTCTATTTTTTGGAAAACTTTAATGAGAATGGGTATTATGTCTTCTCTGTATGTCTGATAAAATTCAGGGGTGTATCCATCTGGGATGGGTTTTTTTTTCTTGGGTTGTTTTTTGATTACCAATTCAGTTTCATTGCTGGTAATTGATGTGTTTAGATTTTTTTTTCCCCTATATATATTTTTTATTTTATCATATGTACATCATAGTGGTTCAACATTCCCCGCCCCTCTGGCTCCACCCCTCCTCCTTCCCCTTCATGGTAACCACTAGTCACTTCTCAGTGTTTGTGAGTCTAATGCTGTTTTGTTGATGTGTTTAGTTCTGTTTCTTCCTTGGTCAGTCTCAGAAGGTTGTATTTTTCTAAGAAGTTGTCCATTTCTTCTAGGTTTTCCAGCTTGTTAGCATATAGATTCTCATAATATTCTCTAATAATTCTTTGTATTTCTGTGGGGTCCGTCATGATTTTTCCTTTCTCATTTCTGATTCTGTTTATGTGTGTAGATTCTATTTTTGTCTTGATAAGTCTGGCTAGGGGTTTATCTATTTTGTTTATTTTCTCAAAGAACCAGTCTTGGTTTCATTGATTTTTTTCTATTGTTTTATTCCTCTCAGTTTTATTTCTTCTCTGATCTTTATTATGTCCTTCCTTCTGGTGACTTTGGGCCTCATTTGATCTTCTTTTTCCAATTTTAATAATTGTGACTTCAGATATTCATTTGGCATTGTTCTTCCTTCTTTAAATATGCCTGGATTGCAATATACTTTCTTCTTAGAACTGCCTTCACTGCGTCCCAAAGAAGTTGGGGCTTTGTGCTGTTGTTATCATTTGTCTCCATGTATTGCTTGATCTCTGTTTTAATTTGGTCATTGATCCATTGATTATTTAGGAGCATGTTGTTAAGCCTCCATGTGTTTGTGAGCCTTTTTGTTTTCTTTGTACAATTTATTTCTAGTTTTATACCTTTGTGATCTGAGAAGTTGGTTGGTAGAATTTCAATATTTTTGAATTTACTGAGGTTCTTTTTGTGGCTTACTTAGTATGTGGTCTCTTCTGGAAAATATTCCATATACATTTGAGAAGAATGTGCATCCTGCTGCTTTTGGGTGTAGAGTTCTGTAGATGTCTCTTAGGTCCATCTGTTCTAGTTTGTTGTTCACTGCCTTGGTGTCCTTACTTATTTTCCATCTTGTTGATCTGTCCTTTGGAGTGAATGGAGTGTTGAAGTCTCCTAGAATGAATGCATTGCATTCTATTTCCTCCTTTAATTCTGTTAGTATTTGTTTCACATATGTTGGTGCTCCTGTGTTGGGTGCATATCTATTTATAATGGTTATATCCTCTATTTGGACTGCCCCCTTTATCATTATGTAATGTCCTTTTTTATCTCTTGTTATTTTCTTTGTTTTGAATTCTATTTTGTCTGATACAAGTACTGCAATACCTGCTTTTTTTTCCCTGTTGTTTGCTTGAAATATCTTTTTCCATCCCTTCACTTTTGATCTGTATATATCTTTGGGTTTGGGGTCATTCTCTTGTAAGCAGCATATAGATGGGTCTTGCTTTTTTATCCATTCTATTACTCTGTGTCTTTTGATTGGTGCATTCAGTCCATTTACATTTAGGGTGATTATTGATAGATATGTACTTATTGCCATTGCAGGCTTTGGTTCATGGTTACGAAAGGTTCAAGGGTAGCTTCTTTACTATCTAATGGTCTAACTTAACTCTGTTACTAAGCTATTATAAACACAGTCTGATGTCTTTATTTCTCTCCCTTCTTATTCTTCCTCCTCCATTCTTTATATGTTAGGTGTTTTATTCTGTACTCTTTTGTGTTTCCTTTGACTGTTTTTGTGGTAGTTGATTTTATTTTTTCCCTTTAGTTAGTATTTGGATGATCTCCTTTCTTTGCTGTGATTTTATTTTCTCTGGTGACATCTATTTTGCCTTAGGAGTGCTTGCCTCATCATTTTGTCTGTGTTTCTGTGTTTCTAGTATGTTGATCCACTATACGTCCTGGTCTAGAGAATAATGGCTTTATGAAGAAGGTTTTTCATGATACCCAGAAGCTCAAGGCTTTTACTCACCTGTGCCTGGTTGTTTTATGCATTGGAGCCCAGGTTGCTGTTTGTCTGTGGGTGCCCCCATTTTGTCTGTGTGTTGGCAGTGGTCTGTCTCACTGCTCCATAGACAACAGTTCATTTGCTTCAGCTAGCCCTTTGTGAGCAAGGTAGCTGCACTTCTGGGATTGTTGGGGGCTGCCCTCCGTGTGCCCTGCAGTACTGGTACTGCTGCAGGGTTAACTGGGTGGTCATGTACCTCTTTGGTTGGCATGCAGCAGGAGTCACACAACGGGAGGGTGCTTGGTAGCATGGCAGTGGAGGGGTGTGCAGCACACTGGTAGGCCGCTGGCGAGGCAGAGGAAGCTTTCGGAGCTGGCACTTGCACATTCATTTCTAGTTGGGCTGAGATCGGCTGAGAAACCTAGGAAGCCTCCCTGTACCTGCCAGTAAGCAAAGAGTCTGATGCTGGTGCGCAGGGATGGATCATTTGCAGTTCCCATGAGTGCCCTGTCTTTTGGGCTGATGGAGGGCTTGGGAAGTGTCATCCATCTGCCCTTTCTCCTTCAGAGAGAGCGCCATGCAGCCTTCACCCTTCTGGCTCCCTTCCCGCTCCTGGTAGATCTTTCAAACTGCTGCTTCTGTTTTGGGTCTCAGTGGTACCGAGCGAGTGTGTCTGGCTTCCACAAGCAGCTAGAGTCTTAGCGTCCCAGAGTGCTCCAACTCTCCCTAGTGTCCAGCCCTGCTAATCACAAAAACCCAATGCAGTGTGAAATTCTTGTTCCCAGAGTTGATCTCCAGGGTCAGGTGTGCAGAGTTCCTGGGTGCCTATCCCCTACCTGCTCTGTTCCTCCTCCTCCTGCTTCTGGCATGGGATGGGCGCAGGGCTTGGTTACACTCCATTGCAGCTCTGCCACCGTACATTTCTCTGTGTGGTCTTCTCTTCTTCACCATGTGTAGGTGGTCTGTTCTGTAGTCTTCAGGTCATTTTCAGGTTTTGTTGTATTTTCTGTAGTTGCTTCCTTTGTGTTTTGTGGGAGGAGGTTTTAGCCTTGCCTTCCTACTCCATCACTTTTCTCCCAATTCCTGTATAGTTTTAAATAACATAAATTAAATCTCATAATATCAGCATTTTCCTTGAATTATATTTTGATCATAAATAAAGGTACAGGTAGATTGTGTTACTATGTTTTCATACCCTCAATGAAATAAAGAAAATTCATTTCATTTTTATTTTGAAGGTATATTTTTTCAGACCACTTAAAATATACATATGTTTCAAGTTTGGTAGAACTTTATATTTAAATAATTACTGGCTAATAAGGAAGTTCTTTACATTTTTGTTTTTATAGTGAAAGCAGGTTGAATACATTAGTGCAGAAGCTTCATGACTTCCTGGCCCAGTCATCAGAGGAATCTGAAGAAACAAATTCTCCTCCAAGACTTGCGACGAACCAAAGCACAGGTAAATTGAAAAAGAATGTCCAATATCTTCTAGTCTATTTTCCATTTATTTTTGGAGAGAGCAGCTATTAAAGACTTTAATGATCCTATGTAGTTAGTATTTAGCTAATATCTGATACTGGAGATTTTAATTAAGATAAGTAAATCTGTAAGATTATTACATGTTTAGAGAAGGATGCACTTATGGTTTTATATGTGTAATAGAAATGTTGAGGGGTTGATGAATATTGACTGAAAAATATGTAGTATTACAAGGGGCAGGAGCAGTACAGTAATACATTACCATAGCAGTTATTCATGTATTATGAGTTAAGTTTATGTGTTGTTTTGATAACTTCTCTGAGTACCTTTGGTACATATATTTTTTAAATAAAAACACCTCTTTTCTACCTCCCTTCCTTTTTCCTTTTTAAAAGTATGCTACATATTTTGAGGATTTTCGAGGGTAGCTCCATATATAAGAGCTGAATGCACACACACACACAAGTGCAGTATGTACTCAAAGTGTGAGAGTGGTAGGTCACAGTGAAAAGTTCAACCATATGTATAATTAGAGTCCCAAAAGGAAAAAAAAAGATACAATGGATTAGAAGCTGAATTTGAAGAGATATTAACTGAGCATTTCCCCAACATAAAAGTGATGAAAGACATCAAACCTAGGTATGTCACACACAGGATAAATATAAAGCAAACTTCAACTAGGCATATTATAATTAAACTAATAAACAAAAATCAAGAGAAAAATTTTATAAGCAGAGGCAAAAAGTCATTGCTTTCAAAGGAACAGGAATAACACTGATAGCTTGTATGACAACAGAAATGATTGAAGCTAGATGACAATGAAATGATTTCTTTAATGAATCAAATGAATTAATTCCAATTTTGTGTTCTATATTTAGTGAAAATGTCTTTCGAAAGTGTAAAGACAGACAAAAAATCAAAACTTGATGTCAGTAGGCCAATCCTAGAGGAAATACTGAAGGGGTTTCTTAAATCAGAAGGAAAATAATATGAACTGGCAACACCAAAATATAGGAAATAATAATATGGGATGGGTAAATAGGTGGATAAAGTTAAATATATACTATTATCTAATCCACACTTATCTAGTCCACAGTTTGTATTCCTGATTCCTAATTGCCCCAACAATGTAAGTTTTCCCCCCGATGTTCAGGGTCCAGTTGAAGATTACGCATGGCACATAGTTGTCTTGTCTCTTTTGTCTTTTGAAATCTGAAACAATTTGTCTGTTGGAACCATGACATCATTGAAATGTACAGGTCTCTTACTTTGGTGATTGTCCCTCAATGTGGACTTGTCTGATAATTATAATTAGATTGAAGTTATTTATTTTTGGCAGGATTACTACCTAAGTGGTATTATGTTCTTTCTTGTCAGTGCATCACATCACAAGGCACAAATTAAATTTTTCCCTTAATTGGTGATGTTAACTTAGGTTAATTGGTTATCATTGTTACAGTCTAAATTCAGTATAAAGTCATGATTTATTCCTTTGTAACTAATAAGTAGTTTGCTGGAGATTACTCTGGAACTACTTAACTATTCTTTTCATAAAGAAAAGCTAATTTCTGTGTTTTCTATTGCAAATTATCACAAACTTTGCAGAGACCAGCTCCACAAACCAGCTGAACCTGAGTGGAGTGGGAATGAGGAGCTTAAGGAAAATACAGTGAGGAAAATACAGAAAAAGATATAAAAAAGACACAGAAATCAAAGCTGGGATCCAGAGGTTCACTGCCTGCTGATGGCAGACAAGTGACGCAGTTTATATTCTGATCACCACTTATATTCAGAAGCTTATAATGATGTCACTTACAGGCTGATCTCACATCTGGTGTTGTCACTTCAGGTGATATCACTTCCTGGTGTCCAGATCCGGTGATGTCACTTCTGGGGTGACATCACCTCTGGCCCTCCACAAAACTTGGCAGCTTAAAATAACCCAAATTTATTATCTAACAGTTCTGTAGGTAAGGAGTCTGTTGGGATTTGCTTGGCTTTGCTCAGGGTATCACAATGTGAAATAGTCAAAGTGTCATGAGACTATATTCCTTTCTGGAGGTTCTGTGAAAAATACATGTCCATGCTCATTCAGGTTGTTGGCAGAAATCAGTTTCTTGTGGTTGTAATTCTGAGGTCGCTGTTGCTTGCTGGCTCTAGGCCAGGATCCTCTCTCTCCCAGCTGTTCAAGGCTGTTAATTTCTTCTCACATGGCCTCCTCCATCTTCAAAGCCAGCAGAAGCACATTGAGTATTTTTAATGCTTTGAATCTCTCTAACTCTTTTGCTTGATTCTTGTGCCACTTACGGTCACAAAGAAGTTTTTCTACTTTTAAGGACTCGTGATTAGGTTAGCCCATACTCCCCACCTCCCGTTTTTAAGTTTAACTGTGCTGTTTTACATAGCACAGTCATGGGAGAAATATTTCCTCACATTCACAGGTTCTGGGAATTAGGGGGCATGAAATCTTGGGGTCCATTTGTATAGAAGTTTTGCATACTACTGCATCCATTCGTGATTCTTGGCTGAATGATATGATATATTGTGATGGGTCAAAATGGTGATGTTCTAATTTATTTCTTCTGTGTTTTAGTTGGTATATTACTATAAAGAAGGGTTTATGTTCTATGCTGTTATATTATTAGTATATATACTAATATTCTTTTCATAGTAATGTTCTCTTGCTCTCATTATTTATTTCAGTCCTCAAATTGTGCCCATATCGGCTAGTTGGAGTCCCTTCTGTATGGCGTCTGCTGACCTTTCACAAGTCATCATCATCCTTGAGCACTACCTTACTTTCTGCCCTCATATAAGATACTCAGTGTTTATTTTGCATTGTCCCTTCCCCAGCCCTGGAATCAGTTATTTCTCCAAGGAATTTTGATTCCTTTTAGTGGAATGTAGTATTTGGACTCTAAGATCTGGGTATATGATGTTCTCATTGCCAACACGATGTCTTTGTTTCCAGGCTCTTTTCACAGAAAAAAGTAATATATGTGTTATATTTTCAAACTCATGTGATTTCAGATTTGCTGACCATACCATGATGGTAAGAAACCTCACTAGTGTTAAGTATTCTTTTTGCCCTTAGAATGAAGTTATATTGTTAGAGTCTTGTGTTCAGTACTTAGTTGGGGAGTTTGGCTTCTGGTAGTGGGAGAGTAGCTTCATCTGGACAAACATATCTCCCACAGATATCAATTATAAATTCAGGCTAAAATACTGAAAACAGTGAAGTGAAGGAAGTGGACAGTGACAAAAAACAGACACAAGTGGGAGGGGAGTCAGCACATGAAGAAGGAAATAATAATGACTGAATACCCAATTATTAAACCTTTCTCCTTAGGGAAGGTGCCAGTTAGCTCTATCAGTGGCATTTAAGACTTAGAAACCTGCATTCTTACTGGATGAGGTATCAAGAAATATAGGGGGACCACAGCATCTTTAGTGAAGTGAGGGGGAGATCCCACTTAGAAGATAGCTACAGATTAGGAGCTCCAAAATCAACAAAAACTCTATGTCTGGTTGAATTGCCTGAGTGCAGCCCAGATTCCAGGCAGCCCAATTAGGGCTAAAAGAACAGAACAAATGTTTTCAGCTGCTTCCACTACAGGGTAGATAGTTTGGTATTTGATTTCAAAAACGTTAAGTATCTGGTATTAAGAAAAATATCAACTCTTTGGAGGAATGTAGTGTCTTCACAGTATCTCTCAAAATGTCCAGTATCCAGTCCACAATGCAAGATAGATGAGGAAAGAGGAAATGTGATGCATGCTCAAAATCAGTAGAGACTAACCTGCAGATGACTTAAATGTTGAAATTAGTAGACAAAAATATATTAAAGCAGCTATTACAACTATGCTCAGGCACAAAAAGGCAAATTCATTTTTGATGAATGGACAGATAGGAAATCTTAGCACATAGAAATTGTAAAAAAGAACCAGTTTAAAATTCTAGAACTGAAAAATAAAATTTCTATATAACAACTCATTGTTTGTACTTGACAGATTAGAGGTAGCTGTAGAAGTGCCAGTGAATTTGATGATAAATTAATAGAAACAATCCAGTTTGAGAATAGAAAACATGAAAAAAATGTGCAGAACATTTGCTATTTGTATTCTTACCCCAGTAAAATTGTATAATCAACCAAATGCATGCAAAAAATAGGAATGTTTAACCCATACTCAGTAAAAAAAAGTCAGTAAAAACTCTCAGTGGGCCCAGTGTTTTGTAGTTTTCCATATACTAAACTTGTGCATACTTTAGATTTTTACCTAAGTACTTCAGTTTTCTGAGTGCTATTTTATTTTATTTTATTTATTTAATTTTTTTTACAATTTATTTTATTTTAGTATCATGAACCTACAATTACATGAGCAATATTGTGATGATTAAACTACCCCCTTCATCAGGTCCCCCCCACCGACCCTATTACAGTCACTGTCCATCAGTGTAGTGAGATGAGAATCACTACTTGTCTTCTCTGAGCTGTACAGTCCCCCCTGTGCCCACCCACCCTATGTCTGCCAATCGTAATGCCCCTTTTACCCTCTTATCCCTCCCTTCCCACCCATCCTCCCCAGTCCCTTTCCCTTTGGTAACTTAGTCCGTTCTTGGGTTCTGTGAGTCTGCTGCTGTTTTGTTCCTTCAGCTTTTTTTTTTGTTGTTGTTGTTCTTTGTTCTTATACTCCACATATGAGTGAGATCATTTGGTACTTGTCTTTTTCGGCCTGGCTTATTTCACTGAGCATAATACCCTCCAGCTCCATCCATGTTGTTGCAAATGGTAGGATTTGTTTTTTTCTTATGGCTGAGTAATATTCCATTGTGTATATGTACCACATCTTCTTAATCCATTCATCTACTGATGGGCACTTAGGTTGCTTCCATTTCTTGGCTATTGTAAATAGTGCTGCAATAAACATAGGGGTGCATCTGTCTTTTTGAAACTGGGCTGCTGCATTCTTGGGGTAAATTCCTAGGAGTGGGTTTCCTGGGTCAAATGGTATTTCTATTTTGAGTTTTTTGAGGAACCTCCATACTGCTTTCCACAATGGTTGAACTAATTTGCATTCCCACCAGCAACGTAGGAGGGTTCCCCTCTCTCCACATCCTCGCCAACATTTGTTGTTGTTTGTGTTTTGGATGTTGGCCATCCTCACTGGTGTGAGGTGATATCTCATTGTGGTTTTAATCTGCATTTCTTGATGATTAGCGATGTGGAGCATCCTTTCATGTGCCTGTTGGCCATTTGAATTTCTTCTTTTGAGAAGTGTCTATTCATGTCCTGTGCCCATTTCTTAATTGGGTTATTTGCTTTTTGTTTGTTAAGGTGCATGAGTTCTTTATATATTTTGGATGTCAACCCTTTATCAGATACATCATTTATGAATATATTTTCCCATATTGTAGGATGTCTTTTTGTTCTACTGATGGTGTCCTTTGCTGTATAGAAGCTTTTCAACTTGATATAGTCCCATGAGTTCATTTTTTCTTTTGTTTCCCTTGCCTGGGGGGATATGTTCATGAAGAAGTCGCTCATGTTTATGTCCAAGAGATATTTGCCTATGTTTTTTTCTAAGAGTTTTATGGTATCATGATTTACATTCAGGTCTTTGATCCACCTTGAGTTTACCTTTGTGTATGGGGTTAGACAGTAGTCCAGTTTCATTCTCTTACATGTAACTGTCCAGTTTTTCCAACACCAGCTGCTGAAGAGGCTGTCCGCTCCCCATTGTATATCCAGGGCTCCTTTATCAAATATTAATTGACTGTAGGTGTTTGGGTTAATGTTTGGATTTTCTATTCTGTTCCACTGCTCTGTGGGTCTGTTTTTGTGCCAGTACCAAATTGTCTTGATTACTGTGGCTTTGTAGTAGAGCTTGAAGTCAGGGAGCGTAATTCCCCCTGTTTGATTCCTCCTTCTAAGGATTGTTTTGGCTATTCGGGGTCTTTTCTGGTTCCATATGAATTTTAGAATTATTTGTTCCAGTTCATTGAAGAAAGCTGTTGGTAGTTTGATAGGGATTGCGTTGAATCTGTAGATTGCTTTAGGTAGTATAGCCATTTTGACAGTATTTATTCTTCCTAGCCAAGAGCATGGGATGCATTTCCATTTGTTAGTGTCTTCCTTAATTTCTCCTAGGAAG